>BSBM01000910.1:13837500-14437500 GCA_027924585.1 Larix kaempferi | reverse complement strand
CCAATCAACAACATGTCATTACTATATAGTACTATAATGATGAAGTGATCACCAACCTTCTTGGAATATACATAGTTATCAGCCTTGCTTCTCACAAACCCCAATCCAAGGATGTATGTGTTGAAATTTTGGTAGCACGTCCTTGGAGATTGCTTTAGACCATAAAGGGACTTCTTCAGCTTGTAGACTATCTCTTTCCTTCCCTTTACTGTAAAACCTTTTGGTTGTTTCATGCAGATTTCTTCTTCAAGATTCTCATGTTGGAATGTTGTCTTCACATCCATCTGCTCTACTTCAAGATCAAAAGCATTAGCAATATAAAGAAGGAATATGATAGAATTTAATATAGCATCTGGAGATAAAATTTCACCAAAATAAATTCCCTCTACCTGGGATTATCCCTTTTCTACTAAGCAGGATTTGTACTTCCCCACTTTATGTTTTGCATCCACTTTATGTTTTGCATTCGAATTCTTTAAAAAGCATTTGCTTCCAACAATTTTTCTTTGAGTTGGTAACTCAACTAGGTCCCAAGCTTCATTTTTATCCATGGAATCCATTTCTTCAACCATAGTCTTCTTCCAGAGATCATTATCGTCTAAATCAAATGATTCCTTCACATTTCTAGGATCATCATCAGTAATAGATAAAGTAAAACAAGACCGAAAATTAGGAGGATGATATATTTATGGTTTCCTTCTTTCTCTCAAGATTTTCTCCTCAAAATTGGGGCATGAGGTTATTCTTATTTTGATTCAGGTTCTTTTTTTGAGTCAACATCCTCCAACTCGAACTCTATTTTCTCTGGTTCATTTTCCATTGGAGCAACTTCTCATTTGGGAACATATTTAACTTCTCTAAAAACAACATCTCGACTATAAACAATATTCTTAGTCATTGGGTCCCAAAGTTTAAAAATTTTCACACAACATTTATAACCAATGAAGATACATTTTTCAACTTTATTATCCAACTTACTCATTTTTTACTTTAGAACATGTACATAAGCATCTCAACTATAAACAATATTCTTAGTTATTGGGTTCCAAAGTGTAAAACCTTTCACACCATATTTATAATCAATAAAGATACATTTTTCAGTTTTATTATCCAACTTACTTTGTTTCTCCTTTAGAACATGTACCTAAGCATCACACCCAAAAAAATTTAGATGTTTAATAGAGGGTTTGTTACCAGTCCATACCTCATGTGGATTTTTGTCAACCAATGCTAATGTGGGTGATCAATTTACCGAGTAACATGCAATATCAACTACCTCTTCCCATAATTCTTGTCCTCCCCCTGCAACAGCGAGCATGATCCTTTCCTTTTCCATCAATGTTGTCATGTCCCCATCCATCATTTTGACCAACAGAGAGGAGATTTACAAATTTCGGGCCTCCAAATTTTGCCCCATGGGAATAATACAAAATTCATAACACTAAAATGGATGTGCAGATAAATAAATAAAAACCCAACGAAAATAAACTCTATCCACATACACATCATGCATATACAACATATTCAACACGTGCATACATTAAAATCATTTCACTTTCAAATACAAATATAGCACTTATCTTTAAATAAAGAAGATCCAATCAATTGGTTATGTAAGAGCCATTTTCCACCCAACCATAGGAAATCCATCCAACATATATTCTTTTTGCTGAGAGTCCACCCCCAAGATGAGATATGAGGCCACCAAGGCTAATAAAACACCTACAAGATTATCTCTCTCAATCCACAACCCATTTTTTTCTCAATGCTTATCTATAGCTCTACAAAATATCACTCATCCATCACAACCATGACACTCCTTCCGACTACCCCACACAATACAAGGAAGTTATTCCCCTCCACTAATCCACAGTTCTCTCAGTAAATCCAACCCTTATAGTGCTTACTAGTGCGTATAGTAAGAGTCCAACATGTTGTATTCTATTGGAGAAGCTCATGTAGCATTAATTCATGGTCAAACATGTAAAAGTAGCAAAAATCAATGGTTAAATGTCCCTAGCTCGCCCAAACTCTATGCTCACCTACAACCATCTATTTTCCCCCAAATCTACAACTCTATCTACAAATTCAAATTTATGGGTATGCAGAGTCCAATGATCAATAAAGAACAACAAAGGTAAGAATTTTGGTAGTGTAAAATTGCTATCCCAAAATCTGCATAATGAATAATGGATGGTAGACTCCAAAAGAGATGAGAGGATGGTGGAAAAGACAACTGACATAATTTCTAAACGTAGAAGATAATTCTCTTACAATAGTCATAGAAGTATATTCATCATGTGCTTCCGTAACTACAAGAGAATACTTTCTTCACCAGGGAAAAAATTAGGGGCGAAATTTAGACCATGGGTTAATTTCTAACCTTTTGTTTCAAAATTTTTGTTTACCAATTTCCATTTTTTTTCTAAATTTATTCACCCAAATTCCACAAGATTAAAAAATTTTACTCTAAAAATCACCAAAATGGTCTAGAAACTATATAAAACCCTTATAATCTTTTTAGAAAAAAATTGTCCAACATTTTAGGGTTGGAAATTTAAGAATTAGTAAGATTCGCCAAGGTTACTACACTTTAAGAAAATTATGGATCCTTAAATATTTTCCTTGTTGCTCACCAACCTCACACATGCGTTTAGTGATTGGATTTAACAACCAAAAGGAAGTAATTGGCTCATTAAGGAAAATGGTAGAAAATGGATGAGTTCTAAGGTTGGCAATTGGAAATAGAGGTTTTAATATCCCAAAGGCCCCCTTTCCTCTTCCCCTCTTGTGGAACCAAAGCCCCTCTAGTGCTCTTTTCACAACCATCTTGGACCATTTTATTATTTTCCAACATAATATTCTCATAGCTTTCGAGTTAGCATGGCAAGCGAACCATACGGTCTAATTAAAATATTTACATCATACATGCATGTCCATTCACTAATCGAGCCTTGTCCTTGAGTTCCATGATAGGAATCCATACTAGTACATTTACATCATTTTACATAATCTAATTCAATACATTACAAGGGTCAAACTAGGGGTATTACAATCCCCTCCCCCTTGGAATAACACTACTCTTTTTTCTCTTTATTTTCAACAAGGTTCCACGTCCTTCTTTCAAGTGCAATTGCAATTCCTTTCTCTTCAAGGCCACTTTGTCTTATTGCTAACTATGTTAGACAACAATGCTCAATTATTCCTTTGGACTACCTTGGAACACCTCCATGGAATTCAATATTTATTCACATACCTATTACAACCATCAAAGGAAAAGCATGCTTGCCATATTGATTTTAAGCAATACTTGATCCATTAACAAATATTCAAGTTTCATAATTGAAGCATATGTACTACCACTATTTTTGACCCTGCAACGTAATATTGTATAAATTTATGTAAAGGCTAGAAGCCAGTTAATCTTAAATATATGAAGACTGCAGAGGAAGAAGGATGAAGAAGAGATGGGGTTCTATGACTCCACAAGAGGGTAAGTGATAATGGACTAAGGGAAAATCACCCTAGTGGGATTAGCTTATCTCTTTATCATTAACCTTAGCAATTTAACCAAAGATCCTAAATGAATATTGAGGGACATGCTTTAGTTAAGCAATATTAATTTATCTTAAGAAGGGATTAAGAGGGAGAAGTTAAGAGGGATATTTTTTAAGATTAATATTATTGGGAATGATGGATATCTCTTACGACTCCTATTTTTCCTTCCTTTAGAGAATTACGCTCTACTATGGATTGTTCCTACTAAAGAATCTTGCGGGTAATTAAAGCTTTCCATGCCATTGACTCTGGAGTGACTAGTGCTAGGTTAGTGTATCCTTGTGAGAAGAACCTGGCCTGCATCTTGTGCCCCAGAGTCCCATTTTGGACACTACATGTCTGACCTGTGCTGGAGTGCTAGAAGGGAATTGGAGGGTACCCGAGGGACTATTATCTCGGAGAAGGGGGATTATTCCTAGTGTTGTGTAGGTCTATTGCGAAGGAGAAATATTGAGGATTGGGACAACTGTGGAGGGGGTTTCTACACCAAGGGGTTGAATGAGATATTGACTGATAGCCCCATCTCAGGGGTGGCCTATGTCAAATAAATACATGTCTTGATAGAGAGCCTATGGTTGGGAAGAACGTCCTTCATTTGCATCCAGTTGGAGGACAATTAAACAAATAAGTCTCTAACTGTGTATGAATGCCATGGATTTATATAATATTTCTTTACATATTGTTTAATTTACTGTTATGTGGATGTTTAAATGCATGAAATTACTTGGCATGGTATGATTGGTTCCATGCTAGAATTTCTTATAAATTGTAATATATGCATATGTTAATCTGGGAGACCATATATTTATTTTTTGTTGTAAATTAATAATGGAAATTATGAAGAAAAAAGAATTTATGATTAATTGTGTAATCTATTTGAGTACCCCGTGGTATCCATGGTTAAATGAGGCTACCAGGTACATGACATATTGGTATTAGAGCCTAAGGTTGCAACATTGAGACTACATGAGCCGAAATTTGATTCTACATGAAGAATTAGAGGTTGCACACAAAGTGTTTGAAAAAACACGTGTGTGGAAAATTTTGGAGAATTTTTTCTTGGAAAGCCTGCAAATGTTTAAATTTATTGTCAAGATATCGAGAGGAACTACAGTGCAGATGATTGGCCGGATGGATATAACTCATAACTAAATTAAAATTTCAAAGTTTCAGAGTGGTTTGTATAATTTGGGGGAGAAAATTATAGTTTTCATGCCTATTGTTTGACGAAATGCCCCTATGGAATTTGTATTTTTAAATTCCAGATGTGCATGTCATGTTCACCACTAGTTGGAAATTCAAAAATAAAGTGTATAAAAAATCTAGAAATTTCAGGAAATTTTTTATGTGGGCTCCACTAGTGCCACATGGATAGAGGGATGACATGGAAGCACCATGTGGACAAGGGAGTGTGATTTCAACTAGACACGTGGAAATTTGTGTACAAGTGGAAACACTAGAAGGGGTCAACAACATCAGTGGCAACTAAGTAAGATGGAAAGGGATTAGGGCTTATCTAGAAAAGTGTGAGAATCTATCGATTTCGATGGAATCTCTAGTGGAATCTTTGGTATCCCAAGGAATCTTGGATACTCCAATTAATCCCAAAGAATCTATTTTGGTAGTGAAGAAATACCCCCAATGTGAATGGATTATATTAAACCATGCAAGTTCCATCCTCGGATCCCAACTGTTCATGCATGAAGAGTTGATCACACTTTATTTGAGGGTGTGATCCTACAAACAACTGAGATTAAATATTGGAACTTTGATAATTAGAATGTAATCGTTCATGCTAAAGTAGATGAGTGCATTTTATTCTGAGGTGCATGAGCATGAATGGATGAGATTGCATCGCACATTTTCCAACTTTTAATCCTAACCGTTCATGCAAAGGGACTTAAACATGGCTTATCCCGAGGGGTGGTAGTGCGAACAATTGATATTTAATCTGGTCCCATGGGGGAATCATATCAAGACCATTCACGTGAAGGATTTTTCATATGTGTGGAAGCCCCAAAAAGGGAGGAATGCGGTGAGTGGAAACCACTTATCGTTAATGGGAAGCCATTTATCATTAACCGAAAATCGCTTATCGTTGACCATAAACCGTTTATGGTAAATGAAAAGTGTCACAAATTTGATCAATGACTTAGGTCTCATCGTCAAAAAATGGTAATCAGGAAATAAAGGCAGTGGTTTCACCATTTGTTTTCAGGTGCTAGAAATTGAAAGTTGGCCCCATCATTCCATAAATTTCTTATGTTGATGACAAGACTTATGAGATTGGAAATAATGCACTGCGTTATTAGTGCCAATACAAAAAAAAATTCCAATTCCTTCTATATTTTATGCCACAGGTCTTAGAAGTTGGCCCCTAAGAATTACTTCATCTATAGGAACAATGCCAAATTGGGAAAATTTAACAATTTTGAAGGGATGTAAGTTTTAGCGAAGAAATTAGAATTGAGCATGGATATAGCCATTGGAAAGATTATTCAGATGATAATAGTGGTGGTAAGTCCTTATTTAGAAATATCTCTATCATTGTTTCAAGAATTTGACATAACATAGCAATGGGGACCGAGTCACTTTCAAAATTAATGGTTTCACTTCCCTCTATTGGAGAGGTGACTCATTATCTAATGGATGGTGGTTCTTCCTCTATAGGAGAAAGTACACAAATTCGTTAAGACTAGTGAATCAATAAATTGTCTATGATGAATGATTATATTTCAAAAAAAAAAAATTAAAATCTATGGCCAACTAATGTTGGGTCCCAATACATATTACAATGAGCATGCATATTGATTCATGTAGTTAAACACAATTAAACATAAAGAAATGGCACCCAACACATCAACATAATACACATAAATTACCATGGAAACCCCTATACTGGGAAAACCAACAAAATAATGAGCTTTACCACTCATCTATTAATCAACACTCTTAACCAACATTTACAATAATGATTTACTAGAAAACAAATCACACTTCATTACATTACACCACACTCCACTTCCATTTGCATAGCCATTACATCTTATTTATAGATTCAATACATACACTAGCTCATGGTACCCGAGTTAGTTACAACCAACTGCTAATTATGGAAATCCATAAATTCCAAACTAACTTAAGTTATTTTGTTATAGTCAACTTGAACCAATCAAACATTGGACAATCGCGCATTGACATTCTAGTCATTTCAATGTTTGTCGACTAGTCGTTGTTTTCAACCAAACAACTATCTTGGTTGGACATTCAACCGGACTTCCATTGTCCATTGAACTCCAACTCCAATCGAACTATAGACCAGTTGACTATTGACTTCAACCATCGATTTCATGCAAAGAATATAACATTCACAACGCTATCCTACTTGTTGTTTTCTTTGCATAAACAGGAGATTAAGAACTTCAGTTAACTTGTGTAGGGATGACTTGCCATCGATTCCCTACACCGAGAAAAATGAAACAGAGATAATCAAGCTAAAAAACAAGCTTCAACAATATCAGAAGATCATTAGTAGTCTAAGAAACTCAAATTAGATCACTATTCATTGATTTAATGGGATGCAAATCATACTCCAACAAATGGCAAAACACGAACAATAGATCTCACTCAAATGAGTAAGAGGACATTATTTAGGTGTGTTAATGATGTATAATAACCATAAACATACTCCTAAAACCAATAAACAACCCAAATATGCAACATATTGTAAGTAAGACAAATATTTTCACCTATAGGACATTATCGCTCCTATAGGGCTATGCAGGGAGGGATAAATAAAGATTATCGCTCTCTCAAGCCTAGCAAGGAGGGGTACTATCACTTCGTGTCTCACTAGAGAAGGAAATAGCTCAAAGAAAGACAATTTTTTTAAGATTTGGTTCAAATATAAAGGGTTTCTAATGACCCAAAAAAGTCTATAGACGACTCAGAGATCAAAATAAATTTCAAAAGGCTAAGTGAAACAAGGAACTTTTCAGATCAAGCTAGGTAAAGATCACAAGCTCTTCCCTGATGGAATCACCAATTTTGTTTGCAAATGTTTTTCTTCTACAAACATATGGGACCTCCCTTGGATCTCTTTCCCTTGATCCAAGACATATTGGGGGTATACCGTTATGCTTTCTAGTCTAGATCCAATCTTGCTAGAATAGTACATAGAAAGTGAAGGTAGGAATGTAACTCAGCTTGTCAATAGTGATGCCAGTTGATGTAGATCCCTTCCTAGTCTAGAATTGGTGGAATTTTCTCTAGATCCTGTGTGGTTGTTGTCTACACACAATCAAACAACAATACCCATCTCAAGCCTCTCCAACATTATCACAGTCAAGATATAAACTAGATCAAGACAATCAATATACAAGCTACATCTAATCTAATATACTCAAGGATAGATTTGATCCTCCACATATAGTAGATTCTATTATAAGCATAATATAGATGATACAACATACATGAAATGGAGGGGGGGGGTTCATATATCTATATAAGAAAAAATGAGAAATATACACCATGCACATACCTTGAGTCATGATGCAAGTGTTCCCCAAGCTCCTTGCTCCAATCCTTCCTTGATATCATTCATACACTAAATGATCTCAATGAGAGATTTACGGATTCACTTTGGAATCCAACAACATAACCATACTCTCTTCAATCTCCCCTTTGTACCTTGAATTTCCTTCATTATATATATGGATGGTGGATGGAGGAGGAAATGGGATAAATCTAGGCTCTCAGGGCTTGTCACATTTGAGTTGAAATTGTGGGTTCCCAAGCTCATGACATGTGGATCCCACTCATCAGATTCATCTCCTCAAAAACTAACCAAATATAAAGGTTTTGAGGCTATCACTCCCTATCAGTAGTGCAAGGTGGGATTGGGTCGCTCTCTCAGTAGTGCAAGAAGAAATAATAGGATATTATCACTCCATACATAGTGTGTAGGGGGGAAACAATTCTCAAGTTGATAGTGATGCTTAGGGTCAAGGGTCAGAAAGGCAGTGTTTAGGCATAACAAGTAGAGTGAGTATCCTATAGTACCCAAGGGTAGAAAATAAGGGTATAACAGATACCTCCCACAATATATCACATGAATGTGTTAAATTAGCTAAAACCACCCATTGACCTCCTAAGACCCACTTCGCCCCTCAATGAAGAGACTGAATCCTGACACTCAACTAATTTCTCCAACCCATCCGCCAAACTCCTGGCCTTCCAAACTTTCTTTTTGAAAATAATAAGGAAGTCCACCATCACATAGCCATATTGATGGCACCAACCACATCTAAATGGGATGTTCACATATTCCAAGGGATACGAATATGTGACATTGCATGCTACCATCTCAATAGTCTGGAATAGTCCCTGGTGGACATCAATTTCCACTAAGATCCTCACAACCAACTACGTCGAATTGTGAATATAGATTTCATCTACAATAACGAATTTTACCAAAGCATTCCCAGTTGCTTTCAAACACCCAGTACTCTAGAATTCAATAGGCAGCCTGGGCAACTTGACCCAAATTGACATTCTCAAAATGACTTCCTTCTGGGCGTTAAAAACGGGGTGCCACAAATTTAAAACCATCAAGGCCTTGTCCAAAAACCAACATTGTTAAAGGATGAAAAATGAAACCCAACCATCCACTAGTTAGAAGGTGAATTATAGGGCTATAACCCACCACTAGCACCCATAACTATCAAGTCCACATTTGAATGACCATTAAGGAAAAACACCTCCTTGAGAATTTTCCATCCAAATCCTAACCCTCCATATCCATTATCTGATTAACAACGATATCCTCCCAGACCACTAATGGAATACCATGCCCTCCAAAACGTGTTACCTTAAATTGCTTCATGCTACCAGAAGTTGAGACCTTGGGTCAAGAATAGATTAGCTCATCCAAAATTACATGGCTTCCAACAAACCTCTATAAAAGATGATTGAAAGACCCTAATCTAGAAGCACCGCAGGAGTAATAAGCCTGATCCCATGCAAATCTATGGCCTACGTATCAAATGGATTAGGAAGATCTAGACAGTCTCACAAGGACCCCCGATCTTCCTTTTCGACTGTAGAGAGATCTAGCCTCTGATCCATTGAATCCATGAAATCACTATCAAATTGAAAGGAACTTTGATTTCTAGGGTCAATCATAGGACCTATAACCACATGTATTAACAACACCCCATGTTTTCCCATCACCAAGGCCCCACCCCTACCCACTCGATCTCTAAGGCACTGCAGTGAGGTAATTGATCCCTTTGAATTGAAATCATTCGAGTACTCCACTAAATGCGGTGACCCCTTCATGGCTAGACCACATCCGAAACCTTAGTGTCCCAAACTACAGAATCTATAAACCCCAACATCCTCCCAAGTAAATATTTATTGCACTGATGTTGATAATTATAACAACAAAGTCCATGTCTGGTTGCATTTCTACCCTAATGTCTATAACAATTCTATGGTTGAAACTCTATGTTAATTATTATTTCATATCATCATTTTTTTTTGGTCTAAACTCATCCTGCTTAGCTCTTACTAGTTTTTATCCAATTTTTCCTTATGACTTTGTTTAAAATCTCTCTCTATTTTGACAATCCTATAATTTACATCTATCATATCCTAGAATTTACATCTATCATTTTCCTAGTTATACAGGGTAATTTTTTTAATTAATTTGGATTGTTTAATGCTATTGTACTATTCCATACCCTTTCATAATAGTACAGATTCTATAGATATGAAACCATGCATATATACAAACTACATGGATGTACAAAACAATATGTTGTAGGGAACAATACATAATCATATGTTGTACAAATGTACAAAACAATGTCGTAACAATACAAATTTCTCTCTTGTACAAAACTGGTCAACTTGGCTATGATACGAATTGATCATACATGAAAAACGGTCAACTTGGCTATGATACCAATGGATGATACGTGTTGCTAGGTTATGTTGGATATGAACCTTTTCTAGAAAAGATGCGCACATTAAGATAGTTGGAATTTACAATAAAATAACTTTATTATTTTTTCATTATATTTTTATTTAATATCTTATTTATTTATTTTTATTATTATTTATATTTATTATGGTGTATGCGATATATCATTTCTAATGAAGATTTTTATAAATGTAAATGTATTAGTTAGGCAATAAGGGGTGAAAGGGGTATTTAATATATCAATGGATATATGTATCTATCAAAGATTTAATAAGATTTTTATTAAAAAAAACACATATTTAAGAGTGTATCTTAATCTACTTATGGATACGAGTAAAAGAACTCCTTTGCAAATTCTTTTAGGAAAAATACTTCATTTAGATCTTAAAATATCTTTCTTTTTAATAACATTTTCTGCTCAATTAAATATTGAATGAAGAAATAATATGAGTCAGGTTTTTAAGATCTCATATTAATAACAAGTAACAAATGATAATATAAGGGAGATCTTGTAACATGTATGTGTCCCTTACATGTAGCCTTACACTTAATAAAACATAAAAAAATAAAAAATGATAATATGAGGGAGATCTTGTAACATGTATGTGTCCCGTTACATGTAACGGGACACTTAATAAAACATAAAACGTAAAAAATGATTAATATTACGTCAGCCACACCCTTATCTTGTAAAACATTTAACGTTACTTTGTCAACCATAAACAAAAAATAATAATACAAAGCAAAAAGTAATAAAAATTATGTGGACCATAAAAAAAAAAGTTAAAAAAGAAAGAAGTTAAAAAAATATTATAGCCGAGATAAAATAAAGAGGTTAAAATAGAAAAAAGTTAAAAAGATATTATAGTGGGTATAAAAAGTAGAAACATAATATTATACCCAACATAAAATAAAGAAGTAAACAAAAATGTAAAAACATATATTATAGCCAACATTAAAACTAAGAAGTAAAAAAAATATTATAGCTAACATAAAAACTAAAAACCTAAAACGTAAAGAAATAAAGAAGTAAAAAAACATATTATAGGAGACATAAGAAGTAGAAACCAAAGAAGTAAAAAGAATATTATAACGGACATAAAAATATAAAAGAAAAACAACCATAATAATAGACCACACACACATGTTGTTAAACAACAAAAGATGCATATTTATTTTATTCGTTGCATTGATTTGAGCAATGCATTTTTTTTTGTTTTTTACATGTATGCATTAAATTTATCAATTTAATAAATAAAAAAATATTTCATTAATTTCAACAATACATTGTTTTTTGTTTTTTTTTTACACAAACGGTTAGTTTTTATATTAAAAAAGGTGGCAGAGCCACGAGCAAAATTACAACATCAAAGCCTGTAAACAGTCTTTCAGAGCCTATATACCATAGTATCTTTTATGGAACAGATAGTATCTGTCTTAAACAGCAGAAGCTTGAGTTTTTATAGACCAGTGCTATCAGGAAATAAATGCCTGTGTATTAACAAAAACAGGACTTTCAAGCCAAAAAAACACATGGACAGCTGAGTTAGAAGGTAGACTTATGGTGTCGGTGTTTGTCCCTTGAAGATGGGTTTCCTTCGTCGCAGGCCTTGCCAGCATCTTCCCGCAACTTCGCTAAACCTTTTTCTATCTTGTCAAGCCTATGATTCATGCTTTCAATGGCAGCGGTAACCCTCGTCTCCAGCATTTCCAGAGCTTCAGCAAATTCTGCTCTCAAATTGCCAATCTCGTCCTCCATCCTGTCCAGCCGGAGCCCTCCCTGCACGTCCAATTCTCGTATGAAATCCCCCTGTCTGCGAACACGCCTGCGAAGGATCCTAATATCAGCTTCAAGTTCCAAGAGCGGGTCTGGGGATGACGCAGCCGAGTCCTCTGAATGAGCCATAATTTCAATTGCACTCCACTTGCGTCCCTGAGGGAACTCCCAATAACCAATAATCAGACTGCAGGGGGCGGAGAAATTCCAAAAACCAGTGTCTACCACCTTCAGCGAGGAGTCGTCTCTCGCGTTCAGAGCAGACCAGAAAAGCGCAGACTGAGGGATACTGGGTTCATTTCTCTGGTCATAAAGAGCTTTCGAAATGGAGCAGGGAGGTCTCCCTTTTAACCACATGTTAACACTCGCGCTCCCAGTTCCCGTACCCTTCCATAAATTCCTTCGTTCATTGCAGAGAGAGGGAGCCGTAAGGTAATCAATGCTCCGACTATCCATATCACAGAACGCAGGTCCTGTGAGCCCAAATCCTTTGGAGGTTAAGGAACCTAAATCACGCTGCTGATAAGGAAAAGACTTCACACGCCTGACGGGAGGAGGTTGCGAGATTTCCTTAGCATGGAAAATCTTACTGCATAACTGCTTCAGTACCGGCGTACTGTGATTGGTACCAAACGTCATCTGCAAGGACAAGGACGCCATCATACTGAAGGGAGGTGAGCGTACATTCAGTTGCGAAGGAGGAGGAGTGACCCGGACAGATAAAGCCCTCCCACAACAATTAACCACGACGCGTGCGATTAGGAATCCCAGCCGTCGCCAATCGGTCGTCCCACTTGTCATGAAGCCCCTGCCAGCGGATGGCTCCCAAATAAAGGTCGAACCCATAATGTTACGGGATTGGAACCAGGACATGTTCATTGTTGATTTTAAGTATCCCTTTACCGAGGGGAATAGCTTTGTTTGCGGCTTCATCAGCTTGTGCATTGTTTTTACGCAAGACATGATAGAACTTGATGTCATTGAATAGAGGGATGAGGAGAAGGATTCTTCTAAGAATTTGCCTTAGATGTATGGAGGGGGGCAGGTTCTGAGAGTTTAAACTGTGGATGATCATCCTCGAATCCCCGATCACCGTGAGGGTCTGAATTCCGTTCTTGATGGCTTGGTTTAGTCCTTTCCACAAAGCTAAAGCTTCCGCCACATTATTGGTTTCAACTCCGAGATTCCATGAGTAAGTAATAATTCGTTCTCCATCGGGGTTTAAAATCACCCCTCCCCCTCCTGCCTCCCCTAATACATTGTTTTTTGTTATTTACATCTATACATTGAATTTATAAATTTAATAGAAAAACTACTCTGCAATGATTTCAACAAATTAAATTTTGGTGTTCTCTATTTCAGGGCATATCATGGATCCTCATGATAATATTGCAAATAATGAAGATATTGATTATCAAAGAAGAAAAGTACGACAAATGTATAGAATAGAAAGATAACAATAATCTTTGTAGCAATATTTATGTGGTTGTTGATTTCAGGATGTTTTGCAGAATCCATAGTATCCATGTTCTTTAGTCAACGTTTCGAATTTATAACAGAAAAAGAAGCATCAGAACATACAGAAGAAAAAAGAAAACACGACCGTGAACTAAAGAGATCGTGAAGAAGTGCTATTTGTGCAAAGGGATTCTCAAAAGCATGAATGGGGGATAATTTCAGGGTTATATAGGAATCAATATAACTACCAATGAATATGACATACTTGGATACATGGAATGTGCTAACAAGGAAAATTTGAACTCTAATTTTGTTGATATGGAAACTGCCAATCGTGCACTGTAGTTCATATCTGAAAACTGACAATATCGGTACCATCTGAAGAAATGTATACTAGAAATTGAAAATTTCATGAACGAATTGATCAATTAGAAGAAGTTCAAATGTGTCATGTTTGCCAGGAGTCATATGCTAGAATACAAGTACGTAATGCAAGTACAGGTCCAATGTAAATTCTCATATGATCAATATGAGAAAATGTCAAAACTACCAGGTGTGAAGATTAGAAAAGATGAAGAAGATAGATTGAGAATGATCACGATGTGAACCATATTTTCATTTATTTAATCCTTACAAAATTATTGTCTCTATTTTCCAGTTTAACAATTAACTCATACTTATTACTTACATTATTATAATCCTCATAATTCTTTCTGTGTTTTCAACTTAACATGGTCCTTACAATGTTGAAATTTTTTATTGCATATTTTTCAATGTAGATGTTATTCTGTGGACGCATTGATTTCAGTGTTTGGATGCATAGATTTCAGTGAATGGACGCATAGATTTCAGTCTATGGACGTATTGATTTCAGTGAATGGACATATAGATTTCAGTATATGGGGTTTTTTATTGCATATTTTTCAATGTAGATGTTATTCTGTGGACGCATTGATTTCAGTGTATGGACACATAGATTTCAGTCTATGGACGGATTGATTTCAGTGTGTGGATGCATTGATTTCAGTGACAACAAAAGAACGAGAAAAAGACTTGAAACGAAAATCAGAATAACAAAAGGAATTTCGAAAAAGGAAGTTGGACGAAATGATAGTACAAGAAATAGAAGAACAAAGAAAACGAAACGCAGATCGACAAAAAGAATATCGAAAAAGAAAGTTAGACGAATTGACAGCAGAAGAACGAGAGGCCAAAGAAAATGAAACGTTGATCGACAAAGAGTGTATCGAGAGAGAAGTTGAAGCAGTTGGAAAAACAAAGAAATCAAGTTGCAAAACAACAAATAAATCAAAATGTATGAAATGGCGAAAAGACGACAGAAGAAGGAAAAAAATGAACAAAACAAAACGCAGATCAACAAAAAGAAAATCGAAAAAAAAAGTTAGGTGAATTGATAGCAGAAGAACGAGAAGAACAAAGAAAACGAAACGTTGATCGACAAAGAGCATATCGAGAGAGAAAGTTGAAGCAATTGCAAGAACAAAAAAATCAGTTTGCAGAACAACAATTAAATCAAAATGTACGAAATGACGACAGAAGAAGGAGAAGAATAAACAAAACAAAATGCAGATCAACAAAAAGAGAATCGAAAAAAAAAAGTTAGGCGAATTGTCTCTATTTTCCAGTTTAACAATTTACTCAATCCTTAATACTTATTACTTGCATTATGATAATCCTCGTAAATGTATCTATGTTTTCAACTTAACTTGTTCCTTACAATGCTGATCAAACTCCATTTTTGTGTCACCGCCCACGACTGAAACCAGCCTAGATCCAAATCCTAGGCTCTATCAAGTGCCAAGAGGGATCAAATCTCTCGAGGTGCAAACCTCGGCTCAAGTATTGCACTCAAGGAGAGGTTTGCACCTCGGGAGATTTGATCCCTCTCGGCGCTTGATAGAACCTAGGATTTTTAAAAACCATCTATCTAACCATCAGCTATACAATAATATAGACAGTTATTAAAACTTGCATTTCTGCTTACAAAAAACTGAATACCATCTCAACAACCCATCATTAAAGCATCACAAGAACCTACAAGAGAGTCTCAAGACTGACCCAGACTAATAACAAACTAAAGTCTAAATCATACTATCTAAATTCAAAGCTTGCCCCCCTTATTAAAAAACATAATAGACACCTGAATCCACAAGATACTCCTCTTGGAATTCTTCAAAAGCTAAATATCCATTCATCTCCCCAATAGAAGATTTGGAGAGTTCATCCGCCATCTCATTATGATCCATGTAGATATGCATAAAAGATATGGAGGAGAAATGTAGAATTAGCTCTTTCACACGATGTTTCCAGTGTTCCAAGTAAATTGATTGAAGAGTTGAGTTGTCTTGGGCCCAATCTATAACAACTTTTGAATGCCCAACAAATTGGATCTCTATAATACCTCTATTTCTAGCGAACCAAATGAGCCCCTACAAAGCCACTAACTCAACAAGAGTATTAGAACCTTCACCCACACCCATCTCCAGTTTTATAAAATGTTATTTTTTAATAAATAACATCATTACTGCTCCACTTATTCCAATATTTGTTGCCCCATCAAAAGATCCAATTGGCAGAGATTCATTCAAAATTGGATGAGAACATTTATTTTGTTTGTTTAGTTTTCTTTTCCTGAATAACTCAAGAAAGTCAGCTGTAATCTTTGAACCGGTTATTAAGGGAGAGGGCCTTATATTATGAAAAATGTACCTATTCCGAGTCTTCCAAATTTCCCAAAAAGTAAATAAAGGAATATCTCTAATTTTGACCCTCCTACCAAACCATTAAGCCATACTATCCTCAAAGGAAGAAGATCCCCACGAATCCGAAATCGAAAGAATATTGCTCATCCCCACCCAAACTATTTTTTTTAAATGAACATTGACAAAATAGATGAGAGACACTTTCAACTTCTTCTTTACACATAATACATAAAATTGGACCATATTATCCCCTTCTTTGTATATTATCCCACGTTAAAATATTATTATTCAGGAGAAACCAAACAAAGCATTTAACTTTTAACGGAATTCCCCATTTCCATAATTTTTGCGCCCACCAATATGAACTCTTGAAACTCTGATTTTCCATAATAAAATCATAAGCTAATTTGGTAGAAACATAACCATTCTTTCTATTATAATCCCATATAATGGTATCATCTTTATTGCATAGAATGATTCCTTCCATTGAGAGAGATAAAATAAACTTATCCCACTCCTCAGATACATTCAAAAGAAGACATAGATCACTGGAAGAGAACCAATAACTATCATTTGAATTTTATCTATTTTTTACCTGATCAGTATTCACCAATTGGAGAATATAATTCTAATTGGAATCCATTGTAAGAGACCAATTTCAGGAAATGGTGGATGATCTCATTCCTGAATGGGAGCTTGAATATATTAATCCCTCAAGAGGTAAATTTACCTGGACTAACAAGAGAATGGGCCCTGGGCATATCGTCACTAGATTAGATAGAGTTTTAGTCCACAACTCCTTCCTACTTCTAGGATTGGATGTAACCTATAAAATCCTCCCTTTGAACGCCTTATATCATAAGCCTATTCTCTTAGAAGTTTCCAAAGAAAAAAACTTGGGACCCATTCCCTTCAGGTTCAACCCGTCATGGATTCAGAAGGAAGGCTTTCATGAAATTGTCCTCAGAGTTTGGTCGAGACTAGTCTCGGGATCTCCATTTTTTGTATGGGAAGCAATGTTGAGGCGACTTAAAGAAGAACTCAAGAGTTGGGCTAAAAAAATAAAATATCCTTCACATCAGAGGTTGGAAGCCCAAATACAGCTGGAAAATCATCAAATTCTTATGGAAGAAATCCTGATCGCCATTGAGAATATGGATCATGAATTGGAACTTCAAAAAAATATTCACTCTACTTGTAGAGAGGAGGAAGACTATTGGAGGAAAAATACTAGAATCCTTTGGCTTCGGGAATGAGACAAGAATACTAGTTTCTTCCACAAACAAGCTGAATCTAGGAAGCAGTACAATTCGGTTAAACAAATTCAAACCCATGACCAGATCATTAATGATTTCAATGAAATCAAACATGCTTCTCATCTCCATTTCAAAGAGATGTATTCAGAAAACACTAATGCTCAGGATGAAAGAAGTAAGAATATTATAGATCTAGTCCCATCCCTAGTAACACATGAAATAAATCAGAAACTTATGGCATTGGTTACTAGAAAAGAAATCAAGACAACCTTGGGAAGTATGGAACCAGATAAAGCCCCTGGCCTGGATGGGTTTACTTCCAAGTTCATAAAATCCCATTAGCCAATCATTAAAAAGGTTTACACATAATGGTCTTAAAATCTCAGAGCTGTCAAAATATCGAAGGGAGCACAAATTATGCATTCTTAGCCCTGATCCCTAAAGAAAAAGGAGCCTCCTCCTTTGACCAATATCAGCCAATTTCGCTTTGCAATATTGGTTATAAGCTCATCATAAAAGTAATCGCCAACCGTGTCAAAGACATTCTTCCTGCCATCATTCTTGAGAACCAAGGAAATTTCATCAAAGGCAGTCAAATTGCTGATAATATCATCCTAGTCCAAGAAGCTATTCACTCAAGAAACTCCTGAGGTGAAAAAGGTATGGTTTTCAAATTAGATTTGGCTAATGCATTTGACAGGGTTTGGCATGACCTTCTATTTTAGGTAATGCTTCGATTCGGATTTGCCTCGGATTTCATCAATTGGGTAAAGGCTTGTATAGGATCCCCTTGGATAGCCCCGTTTGTCAATGGGTGTGCTGCAGATTTATTCCAAGCCACCAGGGGGGAGGTTATTTTTTAAGGATTATAAAATTTTACTTAAGTATAATTTTCTAGGCGATTATTTTGGATTGAAAAAAACATAAATATGGATTGGTAGGTGAATATTAAATATGAAACATACAATTTAGTACCGACACTTGTAAATTTTGGTGAATATTATGATAAAAAACATATTCTATGTAAATATAGGCGATATTAGAGATTAAAAATGACCAAATAACAAATTTATTTTTTGAAAAAAGGTCAAAAAAATAGTCAATTGACAAAATTTCGCCCCTAAAAATTTCCCTGCCAGGGGCCTGCGTCAAGGTCGCCCTCTTTCACCTTTGTTGTATGTTATACAAGATTCAGTTCTTAGCTTTCAATTAGAGGCGCTCTACAGCCCAATATGAGGGAGATCTTGTAATGTGTATGTACCTAATAAAACATAAAAAAAGTAAAAAATGATAATATGAGGGAGATCTTGTAACGTGTATGTGTCCCGTTACATGTAGCTTTACACCTAATAAAACGTAAAAAGTAAAAAATGATAATATGAGGGAGATCTTGTAACATGTATGTGTCCCATTACAATGTAGCCTTACACCTAATAAAACGTAAAAAGTAAAAAATGATAATATGAGGGAAATCTTGTAACATGTATGTGTCCCATTACATGTAACGGGACTAATAAAACGTAAAAAGTAAAAAATGATTAATATTATGTCGGCCACACCCTTATCTTGTAAAACATTTAACGTTACATTTGTGGGCCATAAACAAAAAAGAATAATACAAAGTAAAATGTAATAAATATTATGTGGGCCATAAACAAAAAAAGTTAAAAAAGAAAGAAGTTAAAAAAATATTTTAGCCGACATAAAATAAAGAAGTTAAAATAGAAAGAAGTTAAAAAAATATTATAGTGGATATAAAAAGTAGAAACATAATATTATACCCAACATAAAATAAAGAAGTAAACAAAAATGTAAAAAAATAGATTATTACCGACATTAAAACTAGAAACATAAGAAGTAAAAAAAAATATTATAGCTAACATAAAAACTAAGAACCTAAAAAGTAAAGAAATAAAGAAATAAAAAAACATATTATAGTGGACATAAGAAGTAGAAACCAAAGAAGTAAAAATAATATTATAGCGTACATAAGAATAGAAAAAAAAAACAACCATAATAATAGTTAGATTTGCTAACTGATAATTAGATTTAATAAAAAAATGCCTTAATAATAGTTAGATTTGATAACTAACTATAACTCCAAGCAAAAAGGGTTTTGAACCTTGGTCTCTAGGTTAACACAATCCCAATCACCTTAATTCCTACCAATAGACCACACACAAATGTTGTTAAACAACAAAAGATGCATATTTATTTCATTTGTTGCATTGATTTGAGCAATGAATTTTTTTTTCTTTCTACATGTATGCATTGAATTTATCAATTTAATAAATAAAAAAATCTTTCATTAATTTCAACAATACATTGTTTTTTGTTATTTACATCTATACATTGAATTTATCAACTTAATAGAAAAACTACTCTGCAATGATTTCAACAAATTAAATTTTGGTGTTCTCTATTTCAGGCCATATCGTGGATCCTCATGATAATATTGCAAATAATGAAGATATTGATTATCAAAGAAGAAAAGTACGACAAATGTATAGAATAGAAAGATAAAAATAATCTTTGTAGCAAGATTTATGTGGTTGTTGATTTCAGGATGTTTTGCAGAATCCATAGTATCCATGTTCTTTAGTCAATGTTTCGAATTTATAACAGAAAAAGAAGCATCAGAACATATAGAAGAACAAAGAAAACATGACCGTGAACTAAAGAGATCGTGAAGAAGTGTTATTTGTGCAAAGGGATTCTCAAAAGCATGAATGGGGGATAATTTCAGGGTTATATAGGAATCAATATAACTACCAATAAATATGACATACTTGAATACATGGAATATGATAACAAGAAAAATTTGACCTCTAATTTTGTTGATATGGAAACTTCCAATCTTGCACTGTAGTTCATATCTGAAAACCGACAATATCGGTACCATCTGAAGAAATGTATACTAGACATTGAAAATTTCGTGAATGAATTGATCAATTAGAAGAAGTTCAAATGTGTCATGTTTGCCAAGAGTCATATGCTAGAATACAAGTATGTAATGCAAGTACAGGTCCAATGTAGATTCTCATATGATCGATATGAGAAAATGTCAAAACTACCAGGTGTGGAGATAAGAAAAGATGAAGAAGATAGATTGAGAATGATCACGATGTGAACGATATTTTCATTTATTTAATCCTTACAAAATCATTGTCTCTATTTTCCAATTTAACAATTAACTCATACTTATTACTTACATTATTATAATCCTCATAATTCTTTCTGTGTTTTCAACTTAACCTAGTCCTTACAATTTTAAATTTTTTATTGCATATTTTTCAGTGTAGATGTTATTCTGTGGACGCATTGATTTCAGTGTATGGACGCATAGATTTCAGTGAATGGACGCACTGATTTCAGTGAATGGACGCATAGATTTCAGTGTATGGGGTTTTTTATTGCATATTTTTCAGTTTAGATGTTATTCTATGGACGCATTGATTTCAGTGTATGGACACATAGATTTTAGTGTATGTACGGATTGATTTCAGTGTATGGATGCATTGATTTCAGTGACAACAAAAGAACGAGAAAAAGACTTGAAACGAAAAGCAAAAGAACAAAAAGAATTTCGAAAAAGGAAGTTGGACAAAATGATAGTACAAGAACTAGAAGAACAAAGAAAACGAAACGCAGATCGACAAAAAGAATATCGAAAAAGAAAGTTAGATGAATTGATAGCAGAAGAATGAGAGGAACAAAGAAAACGAAACGTTGATCGACAAAGAGTGTATCGAGAGAGAAGTTGAAGCAATTGGAAGAACAAAGAAATCAAGTTGCAAAACAACAAATAAATCAAAATGTATGAAATGGCAAAATGACGACAGAAGAAGGAGAAGAACGAACAAAACAAAACGCAGATCAACAAAAAGAAAATTAAAAAAAAAAGTTAGGCAAATTGACAGCAGAAGAACGAGAAGAACAAATAAAATGAAACATTGATCGAAAAAGAGCGTATCGAGAGAGAAAGTTGAAGCAATTGGAAGAACAAAAAATCAGTTTACAGAAGAACAAATAAATCAAAATGTACGAAATGATGGCAGAAGAAGGACAAGAATAAACAAAACAAAATGTAGATCAACAAAAAGAGAATCGAAAAAAAAAGTTAGGCAAATTGTCTCTATTTTCCAGTTTAACAATTTACTCAATCCTTAATACTTATTACTTAAATTATGATAATCCTCGTAAATGTATCTGTGTTTTCAAATTAACCTGTTCCTTACAATGTTGATCAAACTCCAGTTTTCTGTTACCGCCCACGACTGAAACCAGCCTAGATCCAAATCCTAGGCTCTATCAAGCGCTGAGAGGGATCAAATCTCTCAAGGTCCAAACCTCGGCTCAGGTATTGCACTCAAGGAGAGGTTTGCACCTCGGGAGATTTGATCCCTCTGGGCGCTTGATAGAGCCTAGGATTTTTAAAACCATCTATCTAACCATCAGCTATACAATAATATAGACAGTTATTAAAACTTGCATTTTTGCTTACAAAAAACTGAATACCATCTCAACAACCCATCATTAAAGCATCACAAGAACCTACAAGAGAGTCTCAAGACTGACCCAGACTAATAACAGACTAAAGTCTAAATCATACTATCTAAATTCAAAGCTTGCCCCCCTTATTAAAAAACATAATAGACACCTGAATCCACAAGATAATCCTCTTGGAATTCTTCAAAAGCTAAATATCCATTCATCTCCCCAATAGAAGCTTTGGAGAGTACATCTTCCATCTGATTATGATCCATGTAGATATGCATAAAAGATATGGAGGAGAAATGTAGAATTATCTCTTTCACACGATGTTTCCAATGTTCCAAGTAAATTGATTGAAGAGTTGAGCTGTCTTGGGCCCAATCTATAACAACTTTTGAATCCCCAACAACTTGGATCTCTATAATACCTTTGTTTCTAGCGAACCAAATGAGCCCCCACAAAGCCACTAACTCAACAAGAGTATTAAGACCTTCACCCACACCCATCTCCAGTTTTATAAAATGTTATTTTTTAATAAATAACATCATTACTGCTCCACATATTCCAATATTTGTCGCCCCATCAAAAGATCCAATTGGCAGAGATTCATTCAAAATTGGATGAGAACATTTATTTTGTTTGTTTAGTTCTCTTTTCCTGAAGAACTCAAGAAAGTCAGCTATAATCTTTGAACCGGTTATTAAGGGAGAGGGCCTTATATTATGAGAAATGTACCTATTCCGAGTCTTCCAAATTTCCCAAAAAGTAAATAAAGGAATATCTCTAAGTTTGACCCTCCTGCCAAACCATTAAGCCATACTATTCTCAAAGGAAGAAGATCCCCACGAATCCGAAATCGAAAGAATATTGCTCATCCCCACCCAAACTATTTTTTTTAAATGAACATTGACAAAATAGATGAGAGACACTTTCAGCTTCTTCTTTACACATAATACATAAAATTGGACCATGGTATCCCGTTCTTTGTATATTATCCCACGTTAAAATATTATTATTCAGGAGAAACCAAACAAAGCGTTTAACTTCCAACGGAATTCCCCATTTCCATAATTTTTGTGCCCACCAATATGAACTCTTGAAACTCTGATTTTCCATAATAAAATCGTAAGCTAATTTGGTAGAAGCATAACCATCCTTTCTATTATAATCCCATATAATGGTATCATCTTTATTGCATAGAATGACGCCTTCCATTGAGAGAGATAAAATAAACTCATCCCACTCCTCAGATACATTCAAAAGAAGACATAGATCACTGGAAGAGAACCAATAACTATCATTTGAATTTTATCTATTTTTTACCTGCTCAGAATTCACCAATTGGAGAATATAATTCTAATTGGAATCCATTGTAAGAGACCAATTTCAGGAAATGGTGGATGATCTCAATCTTGAATGGGAGCTTGAATATATTAATCCCTCAAGAGGTAAATTTACGTGGACTAACAAGAGAATGGGCCCTGGGCATATCACCGCTAGATTAGATAGAGTTTTAGTCCACAAATCCTTCCTACTTCTAGGATTGGATGTCACCTCTAAAATCCTCCCTTTCAATGCCTTATATCATAAGCCTATTCTCTTAGAAGTTTCCAAAGAAAAAAACTTGGGACCCATTCCCTTCAGGTTCAACCCGTCATGGTTTCAGAAGGAAGGCTTTTATGAAATTGTCCTCAGAGTCTGGTCGAGACCAGTCTCGGGATCTCCATTTTTTGTATGGGAAGAAAAGTTGAGGTGACTTAAAGAAGAACTCAAGAGTTGGGCTAAAAAAGTAAAATCTCCTTCACATCAGAGGTTGGAAGCCCAAAATACAGTTGGAAAATCATCAAATTCTTACGGAAGAAATCTCGATCACCATTGAGAATATGGATCATGAATTGGAACTTCAAAGAAATATTCACTCTGCTTGTAGAGAGGAGGAAGACTATTGGAGGAAAAATTCTAGAATCCTTTGGCTTCAGGAACAAGACAAGAATACCAGTTTCTTCCACAAACAAGCTGAAGCTAGGAAGCAGTACAATTCGGTTAAAGAAATTCAAACCCATGACCAGATCATTAATCATTTCAACGAAATCAAACAGGCTTCTCATCTCCATTTCAAAGAGATGTATTCAGAAGACACTCATGCTCAGGATGAAAGAAGTAAGAATATTATAGATCTATTCCCATCCCTAGTAACACATGAAATCAATCAGAAACTTATGGCACTGGTTACTGGAAAAGAAATCAAGACAACCTTGGGAAGTATGGAACCAGATAAAGCCCCTGGCCCGGATGGGTTTACTTCCAAGTTCATAAAATCCCGTTGGCCAATCATTAATAAGATTTACACATAATGGTCTTAAAATCTCAGAGCTGTCAAAAGATCGGAGGGATCACAAATTATGCATTCTTAGCCCTGATCCCTAAAGAAAAAGGAGACTCCTCCTTTGACCAATATCGGCCAATTTCGCTTTGCAATATTGGTTATAAGCTCATCATAAAAGTAATCACCAACCGTGTCAAAGACATTCTTCCTGCCATCATTCCTGAGAACCAAGGAAATTTCATCAAAGGTAGTCAAATTGCTGATAATATCATCCTAGTCCAAGAAGCTATTCACTCAAGAAACTCCTGAGGTGAAAAATGTATGGTTGTCAAATTAGATTTGGCTAACGCATTTGACAGGGTTCGGCATGACTTATGTTTCAGGTAATGCTTCGATTCGGATTTGCCTCAGATTTCATCAATTGGGTAAAGGCTTGTATAGGATCCCCTTGGATAGCCCCGTTGGTCAATGGGTGTGCTGCAGATTTATTCCAAGCCACCAGGGGGCAGGGTATTTTTTAAGGATTATAAAAGTATACTTAAGTATAGTTTTCTAGGTGATTATTTTGGATTGAAAAAGACATAAATATAGATTGGTAGGCGAATATTAAATATGAAACATACAATTTACTACCGAAACTTGTAAATTTTTGTGAATATTATGATAAAAAAACATATTCTATGTAAATATAGGCAATATTAGTGACTAAAAATGACCAAATAATGAATTTATTTTTGAAAAATGGTCCAAAAAATAGCCAATTGGAAAAATTTTGCCCCTAAAAATTTCCCTGCTAGGGGGCTGTGTCAAGGTTTCCCTCTTTCACCTTTGTTGTATGCTATACAAGATTTAGTTCTTAGCTTTCAATTAGAGCAATGGCGAATCCAAGAAGATCTACTGGGAATCAGAATAACTCTTGGAGTCAAGGAGATTAATCATGCATAGTTCACAGATGATATGCTCCTTTTGGGAGGAGCTAGTAATATTACTGATAGAAGAATCAAAAGGGAGTTAGATTTCTACAAGGAATCCTTGAGTAGTCAGATAAATTACAGGAAAATCCAAATATACAGGTGGAATTGCGCCACAAGAGAAATGACGGACATAACTAGAATTTTGGAAATGGAGGGGAAGACACAATGGAACTCCTTTAAATATCTAGTAATCCCCATTTGCAGAGAAAACATAAAATCAGAACAATGGATTCCTTTACTTGATAAACTAAAGACCAAAATCAACACTTGGGGAGAAAAGTGGCTTAATAAAGCAGGGAAGTTGGTCTTGATAAAACCAGTTCTTTTCAGCATACCAATTTTTCAAAGTTCAATCCTTTTGGCTCCGCTTGGATTCATTAGTAAAATGGAAGCGATCCTAAGATGATTTTTATGGAAAGGGGGTAAAAAAAGTGAAAACAAGCTTCCTTTGGCCAGCTGGGGAAAAGTTACCAAGCCGCTATTAGAAGGTGGTCTCTAGATCAGAGATATTAGAGCTAAAAATATAACTCTTGTTGCGAAGCTGCTTTGGAAATTGGTAACAGGAAAGTTAACATGGAGCAAGCATGCTCTTTGGAAGAAATATTACTCTAGATCTCGAACAAGATGCCTTGATAATCCTCCAAAGGTAGTGAAAGGATCTCCGATTTTTAACATTTGTCAAAAATATTCTAGGTTCTTCCAGCCTCTTCTAACTTGGATTCCGGGGAATGGAAAAAACATTCTTATCTAGGAAGACTCAATTCTTGGAGGGCCTTCTTTAGACTCAATATTAAAAAACTCCAATATAAAAATCCATTATAAATCTCTCAATATATTCTCCCTTTGGGATATTTCTTTCTGGAATGAGGATAACTCCAAGTCATGGAAGGAATGGAAATTCCTAGATTGCCCAAATCAAATGCTAGATGAGGAATACATTCTAATTTCCTATCTTCATGGAAATACCCCTGTAGCAGCTAAGGTGAAGGATACCCATGGATGGGGCTCAAATTCTAGTTTTTACACAACAACAGAAGGTTATAAGCAAATCAAAGCAACGTCGAATGTCCCCCCCAATCCAATTCTATAGAAAGAAATTTGGAGATTTAAAAGTCTCCCAAAAGTAGATATGCCCATATGAACTTTTTCCCATAATAGTATTTTGACAGGTGATAATCTTAAAAAAAGGGGTTGGGAAGGACCGACGAGATGTCCACTTTGTTTGCTGTCAGAAGAATCAGCTGATCACATATTACTAAATTGTCCCTTTGCAGCAAGGGTCTGGACATATGCCTTGGGCTCTTGGTCGACTCATCTAACTCTTCTAGAGATGGTTTCTTCACTTCTAAGTGAGTGTTTCTCTTTGTATCCCTATTCCCTTATTAAAAGAGATAGGCTCAAATCCTGTTGGTTGACTCTTCCTAAATTTATCCTTTGGGAACTTTGGTTGGAACGAAATGACCGTATTTTTAGAGACAAACCTTCTCATGTAGCCCATGTGGCTACGAAATCACAAGCCCTGATGGAAGACTGTTTAAAATCTCTTCCCCTCTAGGAGAATAAGTGTGCTTTGAATGGGGATGAAGAAACTTGGATGAATAAAATCCTCCCCTCCCCTCATTCTATTATCCCTACTAGCCCTATCCAACGAGAAAAATGGAAAATCTGGATGGATTCTCTAAACTTTAAACTTTGGAAGAAGTCACTGAAGGGGCACACCCTTTTCTTTGATGGTGCTTCCAAAGGGAATCCTGGGGAGGCAGGAGGAGGAGGGGTGTTGCTAGGCCCCAATGAAGTTCTTGAACTACAATACTCATGGGGACTAGAAGAAGACACTAATAACACAACTGAAGCCCACTGAAGCCTTAGCTTAATGGAAAGGTATATATCAAGCTAAGACAATGAAAGTTAGAGAAATTAAAGTTTTTGGCAACTCAAGGATTATGATCCAAGCTCTCATCACTAAAAAACAACCCAACAATATGAGACTCTGGCATATCCTTAAGAAAATTAAGATTATCACGAAATCCTTTCAAAGAATTGATATCTTCCATATATTGCGAGATCTCGATGGAGACGCGGATCTTGCTACTAATGAAGCAAACCATCTGAGCAAAGGGATCCTGAAAATCAATGGGATTACTAAGCCCTTCACCATTCCATAAGAACTTCAGCCTTATGACAAGGGATCTAGAGAAATGTTATCGAATTATATAGAAATTCGGTGCTTTATTATGGAACAGGTGGAGGAATCAAAGCACGTGAGAGGACACATTGTGGTCTTAGGTGAGGACAGAACCAATGGTTTACAAGCCTATGATTTTTTTGGATCAACCCGATGCAAGAATCCTCTAGTCAGACAAAACGACTTGTGCGAGAGGCTTATTCAAGCTTTCGGTTAGGCATCCGATCGAGGCTATCAAACATAAAGAAAGGATGGCGGTGAAGAAGGATATGGAAGGTCAATTCGATGTCAGTTCGATGTGGAAGGATATGGATCCTCTTCTTTGCCTCTTCGTCGGGAGAATGGTTATTATAGTCAGCTGAGGAATTTTCCCCGCTCTGTATTTCTGTTTGAGGCTTCCCTGAGTAGTTTTCGGCAATTTGCATCGGTCTCAGTGGGTCTATGGACTGTCCTTTCTGTCCCTTATCACGACAATCTCTGTAGTGTTTGTAGCCAGTTCGAAGTGGTCAACTTGGAGCTAGAAAATCGCATTATCAACCTCGAAATGCAAGTTGGGAGGCTCACACTAGATAATAAGGTTGAAAATGAAGCACAACAGACCCGGGAAGCTCATCTCCATGGATCTTCAAGCAAGCAAGGCAGCTAGACTTCGGGTTCTAGTATTTCTTTGTATCAGGATACCAGAACATTTAAACTTGGTATTAAGTTTTGGCATAACGCTTTTTGAAGGTCGTTCAAGCTGCTGGATTAGGAATAGATTAGCAACCCTTTTAAGTTTTGGTCTAAGGGGCTCTAGTATTAGGGTTAGATCTCTGCTAAGAGTGCTGAAACTTGGATTTCTGAACAAAACTCTATTATTCTACGATATATGTACCAACGATTTCTTCGTTGATTCTTAATACAAATTATAACCACTTCTATTTAAAAAAAATAAAAAAATACAAATCACAATAAATATAAATTTATTCACTTTATTTACATAATTACTTTTGACAATCTCTCAAGTACAAATCATAATATTATTCACTTTTTCATATTCAATTAATTAATTTCATTTAATTAATTTTCATTAATTTATAATTTTAATTAATTTATAATTATTTAAATAAATTAAATCATTTTTATTGAAATTATAATAATAGCTCTCCTGTTTATTGATATTTATTAATCCAAGTTAACCAATTTATTTTATTATTTATAAATGTTTAAATAAAATAAATATATTGACATTAGAATAACACTTCCTCCTCACATGTTTGTTGATATTATAATAAACGTATTATCAATACTTGGAATAATGATGGAAATTGACATTATAATAACACCTCCTTCTCACATGTTTATTGACATTACAATGAAAATATTATTAATACTCGGGATAATGATGGGAAAGTTAAAATGTATGAAATTATATAAATGGTGTATAAGCATCATGTTTATTGACATTATAATAAAAATATTATTAATGGTTGGAATAATAATAGAAAGTTGAAATATATGAAATTATAATATTATAATAAAATTATTATTAATATTTGGAATAATAATGGAAAATTGAATTTATTAAATTATATAGTTAAGATAAGAATGAATTTTCATGAGCTTTATAGTGAACAGGGCATAAGACATTGTAGGTGGAAATGATTTGTCATATCTGTGAGACTATAAGTGTTGAGGATGAAGGTCACTTTATCTTAGAGTGCCTTGCATACACTCACACAAATGTCCCTAACCTTCTAACTTGTCAAAACATATATGACGACTTAAGAACACTTCTTTCTAAGTTTTTTGAGCACAGAAATAAAATTTTACATCAATCCAAGTAATCTTATTTAGGTCCAATAGACCAGAGTTGGTCTTAGTGAACATTAACCACCACCACCAACACCACCAATTGAGAATAAACATCATTTCCTTTTAAAATAGACCACAAGAAATAAATTTACTCACTTTATTTATATAATTATTTTTCAGAGCTTCTTTATTAAAATATTAATCATAATGAAACTACTATATTCACTTTCTATCATATTGGAATATAAAAAATTATTTTGAAAAATAAATATTTTTATCTAATTAATCTTTATTAATTAAAATTAATTAACTTATCCTAATTTATTTATAATTTTTTTTTTGTAAGGTTTGAAATTATATTAAACTAAGAATATTGTACATAGCTGAAAAGTATCAAAAGAGAGACACTGTGTGTCTATATGGCACTGGTTAGTCTCCTATCTCTATTATGAAAACCTTGACAAAAAATTAGAATCCCAGGGACTAACAATCTAAAGAGAAATATAAAAAATCCCCCCATAAGCTAGGGGTTATGACTCGCTAGCAAAAATGATATGGTCTAAACCATAAACAAAACTAAACTTGACACCAAAGAAAACAATTCCACTACTATTCATCATTAGAGATAAAAATAAGAGGAGGGACTAGATGGCTAACACTTGGAACCTCATCTTTGACAAGAGGCGGTGCCACATGGTGACAAGCACACGGGCAGCGTCTTAAAACCATTAGCAAGCCCAAAGAGATGGCAAGGGATGATGTGCTGAAGGTATTGATTGTTAATTCTATGGCTAGAGCATTCGATTTAGTGTTGATGCACTCGTTTGCCACCACCTGGTGGTGAGCCAATTGTTGCATACCCTCTTCCAGCCTAGCCAACCGAGCCGCCAAGGAAGCATCGTCATTATCAGTATGGAGCATTCCCTCTACACGGTTATCCAACACCATGCTAAATAGAGCCTTCATGTTCCACAACATACTTAAAGTGTGGGTGTATCGGGTTTCTTGAGTTCTAGTGGAGTCATAATTTTCCACCATTCTTCCCAATTCACCAACCAATTGTTTCCGAGCAGGTCGAAACCCTCGACTTCTCAAGCATCGCTCCATTCTGGCAGTGCACTCTCTCTCTCCCTCTGCTTCACTTGCTGCTCGAGAAAGTTAACTGCTTCTCATTCTCTATCTTTCATGGTTTAGGGCATATGAATCTGCCTGGGGCCACCAACTGTCTTCCTCTGTCTTCCTCTGCATTACCTTACAATGAACCATCACGAACCAGGAGCTACCAAAGTGCCAGGTAGGAAGACTCTCACCATGAGAGAGATGAAGAAATGCGACCATAAACAACAAAACCATGAAAGTCTCCTCCTGAATAGACTGTCCAAATTATGCCTAGGAAGGCACTTGCTCTAGCGCTCCCATATCATAATGTAGTCACCCACGAGGAAGTGGTATGGACAAGCATAAATCGCCACGAAATATCACACAAAGGAAATGTCTATTAATTGAAAACCGGACAATTGAACCCCAACTGCTTGTACAGTGTATGAGCGGATTAAAAAAGCCATGATGACAAGAGGAGAGAGACAATATCGAAGACCTTTAGGATGGACACATGCAGGCCTAGACGGTTTGCCCCACCACTTGCCCAGAAAACTACACATGAACTCTCCGTGTGGCCAAAGATCTACCACACCCATTGTGGGGGTTATTTATAATTATTTAAATAAAATAATTAAAATATTTTTTTATTAAAATTATAACAACTCTAAGATGTTTATTGACATTCACTTTTAAAACTTAATGACATTCACTTTTAAAACTTAATGAGCTTATCCCAATTTATTTATAATTGTTTAAATCAAATAAGGAAAATAATTATTTTTTATATTTAGTATTGGCATTATAACAACACCTTCTTTCTATGTTTATTGACATTATATTAAAAGTATTATTAATATTTAAAATAATGATAAAAAGTTGAAATCTATAAAATTATATATATATGCATTATATTAAAAATATTATTAATATTTAAAATAACGATAAAAAGTTGAATGTCCATTGGTTGTAGCCTGGGTGGTTGGGAGGAATGTTTGTTACCCTCCCCACTCAGGTTCAATTCTTGTAAGTGACATATTGCTCTTGTTGATCCCATATTATAATGATTGTAATTCGTACCACCTTGATTCTTGAACCACCTTTTTTTTTTTAAAACGATAAAAAGTTGAAATCTATAAAATTATATATATAAATAATTTGATATAAAATATGTTTTAACTTAATCATTTTAAAATAAATATAAATATAAGGTTATATATATAATTTAAAATAATATAATAAGTATATTTAATTCCATAAATTTTTTATATATTTTTTATCAAGTTTTATTTTAAATAATTAAAATTTGTATTAAAAAATATTATATAATAAATATATTTAATTTCATAATTTTTTTTTAATTCTTAAAAATTATGTTAAAATTATTATGTCTATATGATACAACAATATAATACAAACCAAAAAGGACTTATTAGAAGTTTATTTTAAAAAAAGTCTCATTGTTGCATAAAAACTAACTTATTCTAAATAGCATTGCTAAAAAAACCAACTAGTATAAATCCTATCATACTAATCAACGAGCAAAACCAACTAGTATAAATCCTATCATACTAATCAACGGGCAAAACTACTTTAGAAAGCATTAAATTTTTTAATAAAAAATAAAAAAAATCTTAAGAGATTCTTGCTTGATGTCTACCAATGATTAGTATGCCAACTAGCATTTTCCTTTTCCATCTCCAAATCTCTATATGCTTGCTAGAGTCTTCTTGATTAATCTCAACAAGAACATGATAACTTGATGCCTTTAGATGAGAGAATAAGGAATAAGAACTCTTGGTATGACCCAATACCAATTTGTATAGCATACTGCATTCAACTTCTAGCATTTGAATTTTCTTACTCTAATAGGCACAACTTATGAAATTTCCGCATAATTAGCATTTTAAACCTCAAATTTGTTTAGTTGTTTTATTGCTAAGGTGAGAATAACTACCTATATGTCTACACGGATATTACCGCTTCTCCTCTACGCATGATGTGGGTCAAAGGAATCACATGAACTTCCATCCTTGTTTGATTCCAACACCACCTAGCTATAATACCGAATGAGCCTAAGAATGACCACTTCTAGGGACTATAAAGATATAACAAAATATAACCCAAACCTTCAAAATATTGGGAGCTAAGGAGCCAAACCACGGGAAAACACAATGGAACCCTACTTGACCCAATAACAATTTAATGCTAGAGGACTAAGAGAGAGTCCCCTGAATCCACAATTAACAACCAAGTTGGAACATTCCATTCCTAAGACCCCTCCCTGCTAGATTTAACCCCTCAGAAGGTCCCATTTTTTCATTTTGTTTTAATTTTATGAACAATATTTTCCTCTCTGATGTTGATGGATTGCTAAGGGATATTGAAATCTCAATATACTTAAATGATATCCAAACTAGAACACAAGGGAATTCTAGAATCTCATAAATAACCTACATTTGTTGGGGAGACATATTCTAGTCATACATACGACTCTTCCCCTTGTTGATTTGGCCTCGAAAAGCATTCATAAATTGGTATAGAATATTGTCTTGAAACTTTTTCAATGATCAAGACAATTGCCCCTTTCGTTAGAAGTGTATCATCAACAAACTACAAATGATCAATTTCTTTTATTTCTCCAACTTTGAGGATTCCTTGAAGATTCTTGACAACCTTCTCTTAGTCTACCCTTATTGCAAAAGGATTTCACCACGATTATATAGAGGAGGGGTGACAATATTGGACAACCTTGCATAAATCCATTTTGCTTGAGAAGAAAGGGGTAGGTCCATCATTCACCAAAGGTCTAATTCATGGGAATCCAATGCAGCTCTTTATCCACTATTGGGTATGTGTTATATTCTCTGCATGTATGTGAAGGGGAGAATGCGCCTGTTAGCGGTGCGCCTGACGATCCCTCCGGCACCTTAGTTGTTTTCGGTTATTTTTTAGGATTTTTCTAAAAATATGTTATTTAATCCCGGTTAAGAGATTGGGGTCTATTTACTAATCCAGGTTAACGGATTAGGGTATTGGATGTTGTGAAATACCTATATTGTATTGTGAGTGATTCATAATGAAATAATGATAAAAATAGGAGGTGTGGCTCCAAGGTTTGTTGGTTTTCCCGGTTAAGGGTTTCCAGGGTAAATCTCGGTGTAATATCCGTGAATGCTATGATGTAATCTCTATTTTTCTTAAAAGAATCTGTATGCTTTGCTTCTATACACAGGTTTCAAACTTACATCCACTACATAGAAGGGTTTGCAAAACCAAACATGCATAATACATTAAACAAAAAGGAGTGGCACACATTTTCAAATGTATTTTCCATATCCATTTTAATAATAAGATCATTTTTTCTTTATTTCTCTTCTTAGAGTGAATTGTCTCTTGAACCAGTAGAAGGTTATCAATGGCTTATGTTTTTTTGGACAAGGCCTCCTTGATTATCTAATATAATATAATTAGGATAATATTTTCTAGGTGATTTTCTAGGATTTTTGTTAGGAACTTGCAAGAGGTTTTACATAGAGAAATGGGGTGAAATTTGGAAAACAAGGGACAATTCTCTTTTGGGATTGAGGCTACAAAAGAAAAGTTTGTGCTTACTCTTAATTTTGTATTTCTTCTTAACCAATTGATCATACAAATTAGGTCATGTGTAATGATATTTCAATAGGACCAAAAGAAAAGGACTGATAACACATGTAGACTTGAAGCTTTATCACATTTTAAGCCCCAACTTTGCACTCATCATCTATTTCCTTAAACAACTCTATGTTTTCCCCTACCGAGACTAGATTGGGAATCCTTAGAGCATTACAATAGTAGAAACGTGATCAACCTCATCCTCCTCTAAGTAAAGGGATTTAACTTATGATTATACCTGTTGCATTCTTAATGGCCTCAAATTCAAATAACCATTCTCTAGCCTCCAAGTCTATCTCTTTCACATTGTTTTTTTCGGCCTTTCTTTTTCCTATTTATGAAAACAAGTGGAATTCTTGTCCTTAGATTTCAACCACAAACTCCTTGATTTCATTCTCCACAGATCCTCCTCTTTCGGATTCACTTGGAAAAGCTTGCCTCACAAGTTCCTCTCCTCCATAGAGTGTTGTTGAATCACCTCTTCAAATTCCATACTAGCATGTAAACTACTTAATTGATTTTCGATTTCAATTATTTTCCCTCTTTGGATGTTAATATGATTTTTTTTCAGAGTCTTTTAAGCCATGTTTAATTGCTCAAAGCTAGTGCTTAGTGGTTTTGGAACTAGTGAGTGAAAATTGTTTCATTTTCTAGTGTTTGTTACCTATTTTTAGTATCTCATTTTCTTCAAGCTTGGCCTCATAGATGAGAATAACAATTGGTTATTCTTATTCAATTAGATCATGCAATGGTTTTACCTTATACTTGCTACTCATTCCCCTACTAATATAGAGACTATTTTCATTATTTTATATTTGATGGCTTCAACTATAGTTGTATTACAATCTTTCGCAAAGTGGCAGTGTTCATGACAAGTGTTGCATTTAACTGCGAGTTATTCATAGTTTAGTTTCTATAAATGAGATCAATTATCTATGGATAAAGTAATTTCCTCTAGCAATATTTTTTCTAAATCTACTTCCACATAGACTTTGGCAGGCATGAGCATCCCCTATTTAGGTTCAAATTTATCTATATATTTACCTAAAGAAATTCCAATCATTGCTAGGAAGTCTTTACTTCAGCAATGAAGAAGAAAATGAAACAAGTGAACCCAGAGTAGAACAACTGAATGCACATCCAATTCAAGGTCAAAGTTTGGCATCCACATTTTTTTGGTACATTGAGCTTAGACCCATAAAATATGGTCCATTCCAAAAAAATAAGATCTTGATCTTCCTTTTTTTCAAAAAAAAAACATAATACCCATGACTTTAGAAATAATAACAACTATTACCTTGAATCATTGCCATGCATTTTTTTGCATCCAGAGTTACATTTCCCTTGAGGATGACCATAGTTTGCCACCGAGCTGGTTTTAACGAGAAGATCGATGAACTGCCTGGCTTCAGGTTCCATCCTACAGATCAGCAGGAGTTGGTGGGTTTTTATATGAGACTGGTAAAGGGAAGCTTCACAACTTCAATTTCAAACCCTGCAGCGATTCATTGAGCAAATTAATTAAAAGTTACAGTAACAACTGGAACTCAAATTCCAACCGTTCTTGAACGATAGAGGAGCAACCAACTAATTACAAGCTAAGTACTACAAAGTTGTAGAATTCAACTCAAATTCCAGCCAGCAAAACGATACAGGAGCAACCAATTAATTACGACCTGAGTACTACGAAGGTGTAGAATTCACTTTCAAGTTTTCAACCATTAAAACAATACATAAGCGACTGGGATTGAATGACATACTGGGCAGATCCTAGGGATTATAACGTTACAAATGGAGCATTGGTATGAAGTTGAAGTTGTGAAGCTTCCCTCTAACCATTCTCTTCACATAAAAACCGACCAACTCCTTCTCCTGATCTGTAGGGTGGAACCTAGCGCCAGGCAGATCAGTGAGCTTCTCTTTCAAACCTTGCTGACCAAGGTTCATTTCGGTAGGGATTATTTTATTTTTTTTGGATGTGAATGTATATAGTAATGTTACTAAATTTCTTATATATAATATTTTTAATTAAATATACACAAATAACATAAATATACATTAAAAATCATTTCTTTATTTTTAGATATGTTATTTACACTCAAAATTATTATTTAAAAACAAAACTATAAAATCTCAATGAAGTAGGATAGGGAGAGTGTGACATATAATTAGCACAACTACTTAACTTGTGGCTAGTGAATACTGATAGGCCAGAAGTTAAACAGGTTGTTTTCCATGAACTGCACTATCTAAGAAAAGCATAGGTGTTATTCCACCCCAAATTGTAAGATATATAACACATATCATTGTAACAACTAACTAGCACAGCAGCTTAATTTGTGAACGTTGAACACCGATAGGTGGACACTACACTTGTCTCATCCTCTTTCAATCTAGGAAAAGCGTAGATGGTAGTCCACCCATAATTCTAAAATATAAACACCTATGGGTGTCTAGCACAACCACAAGTAAAGTGGCATGTTAACATAAACATTAAACTAATTAATATAACCATAAAACAAATACTATTTAATAACTGATATGAAGTATAAAACTTCAGTGAATTATATCATTACCCCTTTCTTATCTTGTTGATCGTAGTTATCCATTTATGGTATAACATAAACATTAAACTAATTAATATAAACATAAAACAAATACTATTTAATAAAAAAAGAAAAACTTATATGAAATATAAAACTTCAGTGAATTATATTGTTACCCCTTTCTTATCTTGTTGATCATAGTTATCTATTTATGGTATAACATAAACACTAAACTAATTAATATAAATATAAAACAAATATTATTTAATAAAAAACAAAAATTGATATGAAGTATAAAACTTCAGTGAATTATATTGTTACCTCTTTCTTATCTTGTTGATCTGCTCAAGGAAGTCCAAAATCTCAAATAAATCTAAACGACGTAATTATTTCCAAAATTACTATTTAAAAATTAAACTAAAATCTTAATAAACTAAGAATATGAAAAATGTGATCAATAACAACTAATAATTAATAATAATTATATAAAAAAATATAAAATAAAATGTTATTTATATTTTAATTTATAAAGATAAAATAATTAAAAATTCGTTTTTAAAATTCAATTTTCCACTTACCTAAACCAATTTTCCAAATAAGAATAATAATTATATAAAAAAATATAAAATAAAATATTATTTATATTTTAATTTATAAGGATAAAATAATTAAAAATTAGTTTTTAAAATTCAATTTTCCACTTACCTAAACCAATTTTCCAAATAAGAATTCCCAATTGTTCTTAATTTCCTTATAGCAAAACCCATACCAAACAATACTACTATAGGTTTTTGTAATTCTCCAAATAAAATACACGTTCCATTAAACTTCCATGACATTGATTTATACCGAAGACTGGCTGATGCTTAAGGTCGCCGAAATTGAAAATTTGGGGTGATATGATTATCCAGAGTACTGACATTAAGAGGGAAGGGCCACTAACGCGGTTGTAGAATGGCCACTCCGCGACTCCGAAAAAGTTGACAGCGACACTTGTGGAAAAGATACTCTCTCAACACCGCGTCGAAGGTCAATAATGTATGGACAAAGAAAAAGATATAAAGAAGACATCAACGTCAATAATTAAAAGAAAAACAAACAACGTACAGATTTGTCTGGAAAAATCAATTATGTTAAGCAAATTTAATTGCTTAGAAATTGAGGTGCTCCTTCCTAGGGCGTATCTTGAGTTGTTTTTTGAACAGTATGGTTTGATTAGCCCCACAACTTTCTTGGTACTTGAAAAAGACTTCTATGGTATTTCAATTCTCTTGGGACTTTTCGGTGTACTTAAGGACTTTTCTTAGATTTTATTAGGGATTTTATGTACTATGTGGTGTATTTAAGGATCTCTTTAAAGATATAATTGAGTGTTTTTGGAATTTATATGTAAATATAGGTTTTTAAATTAGATGTAAATATAAGTTGTATGTCAAGTATTATAGTCAATATTTTTTGGCCGAGAGGCCTTTTCTACAATCCAAAGTGGATAAGATGTGTCACATCTGTCACATGTTGGCTCCAAATTTAAGTTGGCTGATTGTAAAATACATTTATATAAATATACATTGAATTTTAGTTTCCATTCTTAATTTTAAATAATTTTTTTCATAAATAGTTACAAGAATAACTATTTTAGTTCATAATCAATGAATGGATGCAATTTTTGCATAGGATCCCAAATTGGAATAGTTGACACGCTGATGAATATAAATTTGTAGGGTTTATGTGTTATTGTTTAGGATCCCAAATTGGAATAGTTGGCACGTGGATGAATATATTGGATTATGTTTGTTAAGTTGATTATATAACAATAAGTAAGATATTAATTTTGTGATAATTGCAAATTAACCAATAATTGAGTAAATTGAAAGCATTTTACTTCACAATTAATTAATTAATGCAACTTTTGTGTATTTGTAAGATTCATATGATATAATTTACAACATGAAATAGTTTGCACTTTGACAATTAAATTTGGGTAAATAACTATTTTACTTCATAATCAATGAATGAATGCAATTTTTGCCTATTTGTAGGATTCTTGTGTTATACTTTAGAACATGTAATAGTTGGCACTTTGACCATTAAATTTGGGTAAATAACTATTTTACTTCATAACTAATTAATTAATGCAACTTTGACCTATTGGTAAGATATCCAAATTGGAATAATTGCTTCTTGAATAATTATAACCTAAAATATATTAGATTAAATGTATTTTTAAGTTGATAATATAACAATGAGCTAAATATTAGTTTTGTAATAATTGCATATTAATAAACCAGCATAGATCCATCTTAACGCTCTATCAAGCACCAAGACCAAGGATCTAATCCCTTGAGGTGCAAACTTCTTTTTAGAGTCCTAAACTTCTTGAAGATATTGGATCCCTATTGGCCCTTGATAGAGTCAAAGTTTAGATGGATCTGGTTTTATTAATAAGCTCTTTTGATAATCTAGTAAGGAAGATGTCATAACTCTATAGATAGAGAGTCAATTGAAAATGAAAAGAGATGTTATAGAACTTAAAACATTTTTTTTGTGTTTAGTTAAAACATTTTTATAATGTGTTTGAAGGAAATGTATAATTCCTTTAATATTCAATATGGAATTGACACATTATAATCTAGTAAGGGAGATTTTATATATATATATATTGAAAGTAGAAAAGAGATTTTATAGAACTTAAAACATTTTTTTGTGTTCAGTTAAAATGCTTTTGTAATGTGTTCGAAAGAAATGCATAACTTCTTCCATACTCAATATGGAGTTGACACATCCCCGGTTGCGGGTGTTAGTATCGAACTCGCCATGGAAAGGAGCGCCATCTGCCCACCTGGCAGTGTGGCTCTCCCACCCAGCAGTGGATCTTGGTCGGCGCCCTCCCCTCTAGATGCTTAATAGATCACAGTTTAAGATGGATCTATGGTGGTTTTAATTTTTTATATTTTATGAGCCAAAATGAATTTTTTAATTACTTTTTATTTTTTATAAGTTATGAGTCGACATGTTGTACGTTACACCTGACAAGCATGAGAAAATATCCCCCATACTGGATTGTAAGCACCTCACTACTCTCGATGCAAAGAGTCAACATGTTACATTACATAACGTGATAAATGTGACAACATCTCCCCCATAGTAGGTTGTAAGCACCTCGCTACTCTCGATACAATAGACAAGGGAAAACAACAAAATATTATCACGTGAATAGAACAATAAAGGATTTGATAAACTCCATTAGATTGATATTAGATCTCATCGGAAGGAGCCAAGAATTCTTCCATAGCACCGGTGGTTTGGTGCATAATGATGATTCTAATGCCCCATTGGTATGGCCAAGGAAAAAAAAATAGCCCTAGGTATGGCTGAGGGAAAAAAAATAGCCCTTGGGCCCTAAAAAAAGCTTCTTAGGTATATGGGGGCACACTACAACAAAAAAGGCAATTAGCGTCGGAATCTAGTGTTTTTTAGTTCACGAATTGAGCACTTTTGCTAGCGCAAAATTCAGCGCCACAGTGCATGTTCACTTCGGTGCCAGAAATAGTGCCGAAAAATGTGGCGCCTACGTTAGCGCTGAATTTGGATTCCATTTCTGCTACCATTTTTGCTTCCAATTTTTCTCCTAATTGTGCTTCTGGGTCAATCCATGAAGGTGGTTCACGATTTTTTGCAAGCAGAGCGGAAAACAATTGTGTCGCGAACCCTCGATCAAGGTATTTTAAAGCCCTCGATCGAGCTATTAAAACCTCGATCGAGGGTTTTAAAATACCTCGATCGAGGGCTTTAAAGTACCTCGATCGAGGTTTTTTAGAAACCTTGATCGAGCAAATACCTCGATCGAGGGCCTAAAAACAGGCCGAAAGCCCTTTTCAGTGCAGAAAAAAATCGGTCTGCCTTTCACAGGCTTAAACTATGTCATTAAATGCACATTAATGGGCGACCTTGATACCGTTGGATTCGTCAATGAATCCTCTATCCATATACATATAATTTATGACTTTTTATCTTCATATGTCATTTTTTTTTAATTTCTGCTATAGCTTACCCTAAAAAACCCCGTCGACAACTTCGAATGAGCTCAAAGATAAATCAACAACATTCAAAATACACATCCAAAAAATTTGAAAAAATATACAAGCACTACATCAGTGCGTCCTCTTCAAAATGGTATTTTTAGTTTTGAAAATTATGTAAAGAATCAGAAGATTTTGCGCACACACGCACATGTGTGCAAAATGCGACTGAAATATTCATTGGTCAGTGTCGAAAAATAATAATAATTATAATTTTTCGAGGAAAAATAAAAGAAAAATATGTATGCACTAGTGCATTCTGTCTAGATCGTGTTCACATATTTCATTTTTTTAAATTATTACTTTAACATTAAATTATTTTGCACACACACAAGCCACTTGTTAATTGCTCTTCAAATTTTTAAGGACACACTTTTCATTAAATGAAAATTTGACATGATAAATGACATTGGTAGATTTTAAAAAAAATATCATTGGAAAGCCACCATAATTCACTACATTTCGTTTTTTAACCGTATGTCGAAATTCATATGGAAAATATGAGTTTTGAGGGCTTCAATTTAATATATGGGTAAAATTTCCATTTTTCATCGCCATATTTGGCTAAAAAGAGTTACCCATCTTCATGGAATCACCATTATGGTTTTGCGTCGAAAAAAGCTTCGTTTTTGGCTTGCTAATTGATGTTAAGTTTTGCTTCCATTTTGACATCCTTTGTTGCTTCCAGTTTTGCTTTGAGTGTTTCTTCCAGGTATGCTTCCGGTTTTTCTATCAGGTTTGATTCCAGTTTGGCTTCCGATTTTGTTTCCGGGTTGGATTCCAGTTTTGCTTCCGATTTTTCTTCCAGGTGTGCTTCCATTGTTGCTTCCAATTTTGCTCCCAGTTTTGCTTCCAAATTTGCTTCCAATACAACGTCCCTCGTTGCATCTAAATTTGCTTTCAATTTTACGTCTTTTGTTGCTTCTAATATGGCTTCTATTTTTCTATCTTTTGTTGCTTCTAATATGGCTTCTATTTTTCTATCTTTTGTTGCTTCTAATATTGCTTCCATTATTACTTCTTTGTTTGCTACCCAAATTTCTTTTCTTTTTGCTTCCTAGGTAATGCCAAGGTTTGCTTCCAAGAATGCTTTTGGTTTGCTTCTAGTTTAGCTTCCATTGTTGCTTCCAAAAATGTTTCTTGTTTTGCTTCCATTTATTAATTTAATATTTTTTATTTCAATTTAATTAGTTAAATATATCATGCCTCTTAAATAACTTATATGATTATAGAGTAAGTCATATTGCATTTGAATTATTTTATAAGATAAAATTTATAATGAATTATAAGGGAAACAGACATCCATGCAAACTAACAACATCATTATAGTTATTAAATCCCCATCAAAATAAAATCTACAACATCCAATATTTTGTTTTTCAATGTGGTTCACGTACCGGTCCCACCGGCCGGCATCGCTACATCCACGGAATAATAGCTGGCGGATCCACCCGAAGGGACCTCACACCTTCGGCACATTTTGCGTACCTAACCCCAAGAGTGTCGAGGAGAATGGACCCCGCGACCTCACATGCTGGGAGGCCTAACTACGGGTGCTCGACCGATTGAGCTACCTCTTGGGGCTCTACAACATCCAATATATATAAAATAAAAAGATAATTATTATAATATGATCATCATCTATAATTAAAACGAGTCAAATATCTATAATTTAATTGAATTTGACAACATTCATCCTGAGCAATAAATAATCATCATACGTAATAAATGTCCATCCAAAAATCATCGGCCACTTCCAATATATATAAACTGACTAGTGAATTATTACTGATAAGATCATCATTATATCTAACTAAAACAAGTGAAAGTCAAATATGCCAATAAATCAATAACATGTCAAAATGATACATGTCCAAATGATATAAATCAAAATGATCGATGATGTAAATCAATATGATACATGTCAATATGATACAAGTCAAGATGATACATGCCCAAATGATAGAAGTAAAAAATGATACATGTCAAAATTATGATACAACTCAATAATATGGTAGTGAAAATGATACATATGATAGTAAAAATGAAAAGAGGCATCGTAACTATAGACGATATATCAATAATAATCCATGATGCAGTCTATATGATCAATGTCACTAGCTACTACTAGCAACTGGCTCATCATCATCATCATGATCATCATCATTGTGATTGTGATAATCATCTTCCTCCTCCTCCTCATCATCATATCCCATGTTTGTACTAGACCCAACATCATCTGGATCTATATCATCATCAGGATCAACTGGATCTTCTGCAAGACCCGTGTTCTACAAAAAAAAACGTTCAAAATGAAAAGTTATTATTTATTTCATGCAATAATTAGTTTTTCTGTTATATTTCTAATATTACAACATATGAAACGAAACCATAATCATATTACATTAATATCAAAGTGCACATACCATAATAAAATTTCAAATAAGTTACAACTAAGATGTCATTCCAATAATGTAAAATATGCACCAATTCTAATAAACGTTAGTAAAGATCATAAAAATAAAATTGTTATACAATTTAACTATCGACTGTAAATTCTATTACATAACCTTAAGGAACCCTCTCCATTTTTGTGCTATATATATGGTTTCCTCGTAAACGCCAATTTCATTAAATTTGGACATATTAGGAAAATTTTGGACTAAGAAAGTGTGAATTTAGACTTTGAAAGTGTCAATATCAACCTTTCTAAAGTGCAAAATCAGGTTCTAAAAGTGGCAATATTGGATTTGAAAAGTGTATTTTTCTATTCGAATAGTGTGTTTTTTTACTACTTATGAACCTTAAAATTGCAGTTTTTTGCTATGAAACTGTTAATTTCAATTCAAAAAGTGCAAATTTCAAATCAAAAAATGCAAATTTTGATTTGAAAAGTGTGAATTTCAAATAAAAAAATGCAAATTTTGATTTGAAAAGTGTGAATTTCAAATAAAAAAATGCAAATTTTGATTTGAAAAGTGTGAATTTCAATTCAAAAAATGCAAATTTTGATTTGAAAAGTGTGAATTTCAAACCAAAAAATGCAAATTTTGATTTGAAAACTGCAATTTTCATTCGGAAATGAGCAATCTTCAAAGGTGAAAAGTGCAATGTCTATAATATTCAGTCCTTGTTTGAATAACAAGTTTAACAGTTCTTGTTTCTTTTTTGATACAGTATCAAGAATATCTAGGCTTTTACATATATAATTTTAGTAGTTTACAAATGAGGTAGGAATTCTTTGCGTAATTTGTATAGGGACAGATTACTTACATAGTAGTAACCGAAAAACGGTGTATTCTGCATCACAGTGGTAATTTTCCTCAAATGCCTAGAAGCTGGTGGATGTTCCAGACACTCGACGTTTGCTCCACGAGGGGTTCACTCATTGAACCCGTTACATAACATGACCATTAATAGGATATTAAATAATATCCCTAATTTTACTAAATATTGGAAAATGGTTCCTAAAATTGTATTGTTGAACCCCCCTCCCAATATACCTTTCCAATTAAGAAAAACCTTTGTTTCACCAGATATTGTAGGTATCTATTTTTATCAAACCATTTTTAATATCCCCTTTATCTCATATTATCAAGTTGTAACAAACATGATCCCTAACACATCTTAGTATAAGCAAACATGATGCTAAATAAAATAATATTTTAATGCAAATAATGATCCCACTAGGATTGCATGGGTGAGTGATCAATTTGTAGCATTGGATATTGGAAGACCCAACAGAATAGTAATGGGGAAGGAAAAATGCGTAAAATGCAACCCAGTCAAGATATCAATGTAACAAAGAATGTAAAAGACTAATAGTCTAATAGTTAGTGCAATGCTTAGAAAAGATGATAATTGCAGATGTTTCACACCACAGCCTGCCAATCTATGAATTTTATATCATGTAAATACAAGTATAGGCATAGAGAGCTCATGTTTTCTATAAGCTTAATAGATTGGAGGTATGAATTGATCCCACAATTTGGAGGTATGAATCCATCCCATGATTTGGAGGTTATTCCTCACCCCACCCAAAAAAAATAAGCCCCAATATTTATATTACTATGTCAAATTAAAAACCCTCCCTTGACCCCTTAATATGAGGTAATATATTTTGACGTTTTTAGGAGTATTCAAACCCCCAATATGAATGAACGTGATATGATATTGCATCTCTAGTGAAGACCCCGTGGTTTTCTCACCCATCCAGGTTGAAAGACAGACTAGAAGGATTGTAACAAAATATAAATTTGTTGGGCTAAGATCCAATCCAACGATATCCATAGGAACATCCATCCCGCTCCCAACACTATGCCCCATCTGTTCTCGCTGTGCCTTAACTCCTGCAAGGCCCTTCTCGTTTATTCTATTTTTTTCTCCTGTCCATCCTAGCCTTGGTGACCATGCCCATATGATGTTATTACATCAATCATCATATTTTATTCTACACCAACAACCCATTGTTGCTTTCTATTTAAGTAGTTTTTGTACAAGACCTTCATATCCTTTGATGCTCCTATTAACTTCCACCATTGCACTTCTACTTTGTAAAACCCAAGAGTACTAGCATTTGAATCCTAATAAATATTACCAATCGCCCTACCCAACCAGATTGCACAATCTGGATCTGGTGATTGCACAATGACCATGTGTCCCTTTACAACATCCACTCTTGGAATGAATTCATCTCTAGGCTTGTTGCATACTGGTCCAACATAGCAATCCTGCAAAGCAGGAACATTTTCCTTCAAATAGGAATCCATAATTTCATGTTCAGATCTTGTAGGTTCACTAATATGAATATCATGGCTTGTCGATGGCCAAAAGTTAGTTGCTTACTGATTAACACTCTCGAAGGGACTGTCCAAAGCTTTATATACAACCTCCCAATAATTTAACTTGGAACGCAAAAATTGTTCACCTCCCTTCTCAATCCCTCGATTCCAGAATGAAATATATGTTTCTATTCCTTTTTTTATTTCTTCAATATCCGAAGGTCTTTTTTATTCCAGATTTAATAACCTAGGATGCCCCACCAGCAAGTCTGTGCTACCATTTGAAAATGACCACCAGATATGAATAGGAGATGACCAGGCTTCATCCCGAAGTGATGCCCTTCATTGCATGACTGGAATGTTATCTATGAGATGAAATTTAAAAAAATGGCATTTTTTGATATCGATGATCTTGGCATTTCCATCCAAAAGGTGGGGTTTCACAAAACTCTTAAAATCGTAACATTCATCAATTAGATAAGGGACATAGAAATTTTGATCTTCACATGTCGTATACGTATCCATAATTTCCGAGAGTGAAAATATATCCTTGCGCATTAGCTTTACTGATAACCTTCCATAAGTTCCATCTATGTCTTCATGGGTATGTCCGACCAGGAGGAATCCAAATTCAACTATCTCGAACACTCTCCTTGTTGTTAAAAGAGATAAAAATGCAAATACAAAGTAGTTTTTGTTATCGCCTGAGCAATTATCCATTTGCAACAACAATATGGGTAGTAGTTTTCTATTTGGCATGCATTGATTAGTACCATCAACACACAATATATCATGTTGCATTACATCTTGTATGTATATCACACGCTTTTCATATGACTCTGATTGCAATAGAGCATCATGAAATTGGTGCTTAGATGTTCCTCCTTTGTAGAGAAAATCACCATATTTATCAACCACTGGTTCTTCAAGACTCTTCAAGCATATAGCCAGGGATGTCACAGTAAAATTCGATCCCATCTCTAAAAATGAGAGGCTGAAATGGGAAAAACCCCCAGTCTTGTGCCCATGAGTCAACATTCCAGTCAATGATATGGGAAGATTCATAATTACTAAAATATTTTTCCTTCTTACCCATCCTTGGAATGGAAGTCTTTGACTTATCCATTTTGTCATGAACAATACTCAGAGAAGTCTTTGGATTCTTTTGTGAAGCTAATATGTGAGAATAATATACTTGGCGACAACTTGCAATGTATTTATTATGAGCTTTCTGATGTCCTCGCAACCTTTCCACCTCAGCTGGATCAGTGGTCCCCTTCATCCTATCTTGTATTGTAATGCACTCATTACACCTTGCAAAGGAGTTTGATTTAGAAATTTTAACATCTCGGAAATCTTCTCTCATCACCTTGCTGAAGGAGGATTGCGATATTAGAGGCAAACCGATACTTTCGATTTCTTCATTTTCCATTTTTTACAGCAAACCATGGGACATATTAGATGGCAATAATTTCAAGGTTGTCCTTGTTCTATCTTCTCTAATTAATCGTGTAAGATGTGGAGATATGTCTGAATTATCTTCTACAATTTTATTAATAGTAGCTACTAGTGCAATAGTGTTCTCCCTAGATTTTTCCAAGCCACTATTACCATGCACAGCTCTCACATCACCATTCAAGAACATGCTTTTATAATTGTATAAAGTGCTCATTTTTATCCCATGGCATTTATACCATGCATTTTGACAGACGTCTATTGTGTCTAATCTCATTGTAAACATGCTTATTTTTCTGTCATCTCCTTCTTTGGCCACAGGATCATATGATCCCATAGAATTTATAACATAATGTCTTCTTGAATTTCCATTAATACTATGAAATTTATTCACACATTCAACTATCGATTGAAGTGAAATTTTTGATATACAAATATTTGAGCAATAATGTTCAGTGACAATTTTTGAAAGGAATGCACCCTGATCAATTCCAAGCCTGTAAGGTACCGAGCTTGAATTCTTTCAGAAATTTTAGTTCCAGCTTGTCGCTTTATGGAATTGTATGGCCTTGTTCCAATACCTTTAACATCTATATATTCACAATGGGGAGTACTTGGAAGGACCATCTGTAAAGGAAATTCATAAGAAATATTTCATATGTTGACCATGTCTTCATCTGTGTTCTTTTTTAGTAAAATATCCAAAGGAACATCATTGAGGTCAAGCAAATTGTTTACAGGCCATCTTACAAGAGAACCTTCAAATACACCACAATCCTTGCAATTGCAGAAGACTTTATGAACTAAAATACCAAACTCACCAACATCTAGTGGTTTGAATTGTACAATGTCTCCCCGAAAAACAGTTGACACTATTCCCCAAGCAACATAATGTGGCTTTAAAGAACATTGATGTATCAAATTAACTTTCTCTCCCACAAACTTGACATTGTGATTTTCTCTTAATACTTTCAAAGGTGTTTCAAAGTAGTTTCAGATTGATTATTGTTGAAATTGCTTTCAACAGAAAGCAATGTTTATGTATTAAAATCTATGACTCTATTAATTGGCCATACAACAAAACCTCCACTGCTCAACCCTAGAAAGCATTCCATACAAGAAAACACCACTTCATCCACCAGAATACCAAAGGATAAGTCATCCAAAAACGTTCCCCCAACAAAATCAGTCCCACTCACATTTGTTACAAAACCTATGGAAATGCAATCCTTGCATTCTGAACACTTACGTAACAACTTAAATTTTCTCATAATAAAAGAAGATTTATTCTTAGTTGTTATGATATGTTCAACACTCGACGAAGTAGAAGTAGGTATATCATTCACCCTATTCTCGTGAAGAGAAGACCCAATGTGGTTAACGATCTCATATACATGCCATTGAATATAACCACCAACTGCCTCTGACAATGTATCTGCACCTTCTGATGGATAGGGAAATTGAAGACTTGCATTTAAAGTCTTGGTAACATTTACAATGATACATCCATCATGAATTATGATATTATGCAATTTTTTCTTTCTTGAAAAGAGATTCCTTCAGCAACTTTCAATCCATTCAAAAGGAGGTCCACACATTGTTGAGAACCAAAATCCATTTTAGAAGTGATTTCTGAAATATAAAATAACATGACACATTGTTCAGAACCAAAATCCATTTCATAAGTGATTTATGAAATATAAAATAACAAGAGTACATTAAAAAATATAGTTATTTTAAACAAAGAATAATTTGTCCACTAGTATATATTATCAAATAAGTTAATAAGAAGGGTCGACCGACCCTTCATTTACGAGAGAAATGTAAAAATATTTAATCTACGAAGGCTAGGCCGACGATTCCCAACTTCTGACTTCCACTGTAAATAGTAGGGACCCGGACATCGACTAAGTTATAACATATAAAAAGTGTTTGTCCCGACTTCCGACTTCTGACAAGAAGGATCGGTCGCCCCTTCATTTAGTAGAGAGTTGTGAACACCTATATCCAACAATTCACCTATATCAGAATGGTGAACACAAGAAGGATCAACCAACCCTTATTGTAGTCTAGAACTATTATGAACAAAATACTAGGCACAAGAAGGGTTGACCACCCCTTCATTTATGAGGGAATTGTAAAAATATTCAACCTACAAAGGCTAGGCCGTTAATTCATGTATATCCAAAATGGTGAACACTAGAATAATACTGAGCACAAGAAGGGTTGATCGATCCTTCATTTACGAGAGAAATGTAAAATATTTAATCTACAAAGTATAGGCCAACAATTCCTGACTTCCGACTTCCGCTGTAAATAGTAGGGATCTGGACACCAGCTAAGTTATAACATATAAAAAATGTTTGTCCTGACTTCTGTTTTCTGACAAGAAAGATCAGTCGCCCCTTCGTTTAGTATATAATTGTGAGCACCTATATCCAGAATGGCGAACACAAGAAGGGTCGACCGACCCTTCTTGCAGGTTAGAACTATTATGAAAAGAATATTAGGAAAAATAAGGGTTGGCCGCCCCTTCATTTATGAGGGAATTGTAAAAATATTCAACCTACGAAGGTTGGGCCATCAATTCAAGTATATCCAAAATGGTGAACACTGGAAGAATAGTGAGCACAAGAAGGATCGAGAAACCCTTCTTCCAGTCTACAACTATTATGGAAAGAATACTGGGAAAATGAAGGGTCGACCACCCCTTCATTTAAGAGGGAATTGAAAACGTATTCAACCTACGATGGCTAGGGCGTCAATTCATATACATCCAAAATGGTGAACACTGTAGGAATACCGAGCACAAGAAGGGTCATCCAACCCTTCATTTAAGAGAGAAATGTAAAAATATTTAATCTACAAAGGCTAGGACGACAATTACCGCCTTCAAACTTTCGCTGTAAATAGTAGGGATATGGATACAAGCAAAGTTATAATATATAGAAAATGTTTGTACCTACTTCCATTTTCCAAATGGAAGGATCGGCCACCCCTTCATTTATGAGGGAATTTTAAAAATAGTCAAACTACGAAGGCTAGGTTGTCAATTCATGTATATCCAAAATGGTGAACACTGAAAGAATACTGAGCACAAGAAGGGCCGGCCGACCCTTCATTTATGAGAGAATTGTAAAAATATTTAATTTATGAAGGCTAGGTCAACAATTCCTGTCTTCACTTTATCATCTTGTACATTGTCCCACCACAATGAAGCATGGCCCTTCAGCTTCAAACAAGCCACTTTCACCCATTCGGGGTCTTTAATTTGTTCCATATCAAATAATTTCTCCATTTCTCTAATCCAATCTATCAATTCTTCAGGATTTAGATTTCCTGAATAGGTAGTCACCTCCATTTTGGACCTACCCTTCATCTCAAACAACACTTTTAACAATCTGTCTTCGAGCTCTTCTTCTTCTTCCTTGGAATCATTTTCTTACCCAACCTCCTCATCACTGTGGTTAAGAGTTTCAGTTGTAAATCCCCTTTCATGGGCTTCCTTCATAGCATCCAACTCATTTTTCAGAGTTCTCATGGTCTGAACACATTCCTCGAATGTTTCATGATAAATGGTCGTGCCCGCGCATGGCCTTCATCTTCTACCACGGACATTAACACCCGTCTGAGCCATTGCTCCCTCTAATCGACCGACCAAATTACTCTATCCAACTATAGTTGGATTCTTCACCACACTTTGCAACTATACCCAATCGCAGCTGGAGTTACTTCCTTCTCCACGTAGGACACTCCTTCTCTAATACCAACTGACACAAATGAGTACTCACCTCAACAAGTCTCAAATCATATCTCACAATAGAAATTCAATGGACACCAACATAAATAGTCACAATAAGAAATTTGGAAACCAATAATGTCTTTTTATTAATTCTCAGAAATCAATATACAAATATTGATTACAAATTCAGAGTCAAAGATCCGCTTCAGTTAATCTCTTAATTGATTGTTCTCATCACTTAACAACATCAACCATTTGTAGAGGCAACAACCACCCCTTCCTCTTTGCCTTGAATTGTATTTATAGCCTCCTTCACTACCTCAAATTCCCACTCAATCTTCCTTTAGAATCCTCTGGGAACTTCCTTAATGTAGTTATGAGCATTCAATGCTTCACCTGCAATCTTCTTGGTGTACCTTTCCATCTGGAAAATACAACAACTGCCTTAAATCCTATAATAAATACTCCAAATACTTTTGTAACTACTTGGATTTATGTGCCTCAGCTTCCCTGTTCAGTCATCTCTTGACCCTTTTAGCTTTTTGCGTTTTGACCAATTTTCTTTGATTCCCTTCCCATCAACTATTATTTAGACTTCTCTGCTTCTATGTTGATCTCAACTCAACCTCTTCTTAACTACCAGTTGGCCTAGCCTCCGACTGTTTCACAACTCTATCGGCTCGACTTGATGTTGGCCCTACTGACCTACTTTCCCGATGTCGACTTTGTCTTGTTGACCTTCTCCACAGCTTGACCAATCTTCCAACTAGTCTTTTTGCTCGGCTTCCTAGGCTTCGACTGCCCATTATCCCCTTTATCTAGAGTCATCGACTCTCCTCTAGATGACTTTAGTCGTCCATCTTTGGCTATAAATCTTAGGGCCTGATGCTCCTGCATCAAAGATGCATTAAAACCCACATACAACATTTCCATGGATCTTTGGCTTCTAAGTAGGATATGGATACCATTAATTGGTTTTGGGTCACAGTGATGGGTCTAGGTGTTGGAATATTCTCACCATTATTTTTGTATTTTTCATTCCTGCATGTAATTCTGCATGCATCTAGTCATGTGCATGCAATTGCATGCATCCAGTCATCACTATGGTAGTCTCCCAACACCTAGTCCTTATTTTGCAGCCCCCAGGAGCCGGTTTCTGCTCAGTTTTAGCCCTCCTTGCCACTAATGCACGCTTGCTTTCATCATTGGAGCACAATTGCACTTTCTTCCACCTATTTAGGAGTTAATTCAATTAGTTCCATGATTAGTGGATCCGTTTCTTGTTTTGGGGATTGATTGCTAGTTTAACTGACTGAACCACTTAGATAGACCTCCAGATAGGCTAGATCAACTATTTTGACTACTGACAGCTCCTCATGCGTCCACATTGGAGTCTCCTTCCCTACATCAGTTCCCATGCACTCAATTAGACTCATTTGACTGACTATTTGACTTTTGTGACCACTGCCACTGGTTTGGATGATGTCTCCAATGCTATCCAAGCCACACTTTGAGGAGAATTTGAATGAACTTAGAGGCATTCGAATCCATTTGATTGTATTCAGTTATTATTCATTTTACAGAGTGCCATCTTACAGCTGATGTATGATCAATGGTTTTCTCCATTTTCTATGTAATGAGTGATTATTGATTCAACATTTCTTCTTCTTCTTTATGCACTTCTTGAGTGAATTCCAGTGAGGTATGATACTGCTGAGTGATCCTAATCCTAAAATATCACATGGTACATAGCTGACAGCAACTATTCGAATTGCAGCAGCAGCAGTTGCAGCAATCCCTTGAGCAACTTTCTTTCATTGAGCACCATAAGCCTTTGAGTTTCCACAACAAATCCTGGTGCTATTTCGTTGAATTCACTGGAGCAATCCAGTGAGGTCTAGCAAGGTGTGAAGGAATTAGTCACATGTGCTTAGTGTCCTAAGGCAGTGTTCAATTCGAATTGTAGCAGATCTTCTTTCATAATTCTCATTTGTTTTGCAGGAATCTCCCTCTTTCAACTTTGAATTATTCAGTATCATGGATCTCAAGTTGAATTCATTCAACTACTTCGAATGGAAGGAAAAAATGGACATCTTCTTGAACTCGAAGAGTCTTTCCAGAGTGGTGAATGGCTCTGCAGTTGAGCCCATTGGTGCAGTAGAGAAATCCAAGTACTTAGACAAGGCTAGCTTGATGAAGCAGTAGGACTGTTGCTACTTAGCATTTATGAAGATTTGCACTTTCATGTTATTGATTTGAAGACCCCAAAGGAGGTTTTGGACAAGCTCGAGTCCCTCCTTGGCCAGAAATATGATTTGAAGGGGCATAAACTAGAAATATAGCCCATCTCCTTGAGCCCAAGCAGTTTCAAAAATTTATCACTGAGTTTCTCAACAAATTCAAGAACTTGATTTCACAGTTGAAGAGGTATGGGATTGAGAAGGAAGAAAAACAACTCGTCCTTTCCATCCTGTCGAAGCTAGGCCCTGATTATTCAGTGTTTGTTTCTACCTTCCAGTCAGCAAAGTTGTCCATTCCAAAATGGAAATTCCCTTCGCTTTAAGACTTCATCCAATCTCTCACACTTGAGGAGGAGAAGCTAGTGCACATGGGAGCGATAAAAGGCAAGTTGGATTCATCTCTTGCAGCCACTTAGTCAAGGAGAGCGAATGGAAAAGGAAAACAAAAAATTTATGATAGAAATTCAAATGACCCTAAGCAGAAGGAGGTTCCCATACAATCAGATGGAGCCTCGAATCCTAAGAAGGACAAGAACACTCAGAAGGGAAAATCCAAGTGCACATACTATAATCGAGGATATCACCCTGGGAGCTCACGTATGAAAAAGACCATAGATCTCATGGCTTCACTTCTTGAAAAAAATAATCTTCCAGTACCTACGTGTGTTAGAAATAAAGAGATTGAACCATCTGGATCTGAGAACAAAGAGAGATGCCATGCCCTCATGGCAGGTGCATCAACTCAATCCTCCTTCATCATAGATTCTGGAGCATCAAGACACATGTCTTCCTCCAAGAATCTCTTCACTAGATTTGAATCTATTGCTGGACCATCAATTATGTTGGGGAATGATTCTAAGGTCTCCTCTGAGGGGATTGGAAGAATCAAACTAGATCATGGATACTTCTCGGATGTACTCTATGTCCCCACTCTCATTTCTAATCTACTTTCAGTGTATCAGATGACCCATACTGGAGAGCCCAAGAGGGTGATGTTCGCTCCAAATGAGGTCTAAATTGAGGACATGGTATCAAGTTCTACCATTGCAAAAGGTGTTGCTAATCATAAGTTGAAACGGTATGAGTTATCCCACTTCTTACCTCTCTCAAAGCAATATGCTCTTCACACTCATGCCAATGAAGAGAGTAGATTGTGGCATGAAATATTTGGGCATCTTAACTATCAATACTTGCAAGACATGCATACTAAAGAGATGGTTGAAGGGCTGCCCAAGATCAAGTTTTCCAAGGGAAACTGTCATGGTTGTTTGATTGGAAAGCATATTGAGAAGAAATTTGAGAAGGGGAAGGCAATCTGAGCCTCTCATCCTCTAGATCTGATCCATAGTGATGTTGCAGGGCCATTTCCAGATATATCTTTGAACAAGGCAAGGTATATTCTTACTTTTATTGATGATTATTCCAGATTTACATGAGTATACTTTCTCAAATTAAAATCAGAAGTATTTGGATTCTTTAAGTTTTTCAAGTCTTATACAGAAAAGTTTTCAGATAGAAAGATCAAGGTCATTCGCACTGATAATGGAGGTGAGTACATCAAGGGTGACTTTCAAACCTTTTGTACTGGAGAGGGCATTGAGATGCAACATACTGTTCCCTATACACCACAATAGAATGGTGTTGCTGAAAGGAAGAGCATAACATTGAAAGAGATGGTCACCTGCATGCTAAAGTCGAAAGGGTTGCACCCTATTCTTTGGGTAGAAGCCATCAACTATGCCACCTATCTTCATAACAGAGTTCCTCACAAAGGACTCAAAGATATGACTCCTTTCGAAGCATGGATGGGATACAAACCTGATGTATCTCACCTTAGAGTGTTTGGATCCAAAGCATGGGAAAGGATTCTAGATGAGAAAAGGAGAGCCCTAGATCCACAAAGCAGAGAGTGTATCATGGTGGGTTATACATTGAATGAAAAGGCCTACAAGTTTCTTGATCCTTCTGCTATGACCATATTCCTTGATAGGAGTGTATAGTTTGAGGAATGGCCTCTTCATGATGCTCATCTTGTTGAGCAAGAGAGCTTGCCTACCACACCTCCACTACTTGATGAGCTCCAAGGGAGCGAATCTTCATCGTGTGACAGTTCAGATTCAAAGTATGACAGTGAAGATGATGAAGAGCAAATGCTAGATCCAGATCCACAAGAACCTGTTGATCTGGCAACTATCAGTGAAGATGAGTGAATGGAAGATCCAAATCCACAAGAACCTGTTGATCTTACACTTGATGATCCTCCTCTTCCTAGACGGGCAGCTACTACTTTAGATATGTCAGAGATCTTGTTGAAGATCCACTTGATCTGAGGAGGACCAGATCTAATTTTCAGAATGGAAGGTTTCATCCTTCTCACATTACTGATCCATTTACTGTCGGCATATCCTTATTCAGTGGTGAAGTCCACTTACCATTTGGGGTGAGTGATGTACATGATTGTTCATCCTACCACAGTCTATTTTGGGGAGGAGGCTTTCTTCCCACTAGGTTTTCCCTCTTTCCTCACTTTGTTTATTTAGATTGTTGTACGGGGTGACCTTTGGTCTCAGTTACCAGGGCCCTACCATTTCAGTTGTTCCTCATAGTATAGCTTGTGGGGGGGTGTTGGAATATTCTCACCATCATTTTTGTATTTTGCATGCATCCAGTCGTCAGTATGGTAGTCTCCCAGCACCTAGTCCTTATTTTGCAGCCCCCAGGAGCCTGTTTCTGCTCAATTTTATCCCTCCTAGCCACTGATGCGCCCTTGTTTTCATCATTGGAGCAAAATTGCGCCTTCTTCCACCTATTTAGGAGTTACATTAGTTAGTTCCATGATTTGTGGATCTGTTCCTTGTTTTGGGAATTGATTGCTATTTTAGTTGAGTGAACCACTTAGATAGAACTCCAGAGAGACTAGATCAACTATTCTGACTACTGATAGCTCCTCATGCGCCCACATTGGAGTCTCCTTCCCTACATTAGTTCCCATGCACTCAATTAGACTCAGTTAGACTCATTTGACTGACTATTTGACTTTTGTGACCACTGCCATTGGTTTGGATGATGTCCCCAATGCTATCCAAGCCACATTTTGAGGAGAATTCGAATGACCTTAGAGGCATTTGAATCCATTTGATTGTATTCAGTTATTATTCATTTTACAGAGTTCCAACTTACAGCTGATGTATGATACAACAGTTTTCTCCATTTTATGTGTCATGAGTGATTATTGATTCAACATTTCTTCTTCTTCTTTCTGCACTTCTTGAGTGAATTCTAGTGAGGTATGCTACTGCTGAGTGATCCTAATCCTAAAATATCACACTAGGGGCCTAAAAAAATGGTCAAAAAGGAAAGAAAGAGCCTTGTGTAGGAAAATGAACCTTCTATGCCTCAAGCAATGTGAATAAGTCCTCCATCCATAACACATGCCCTCTCTATAGCGTCTTTCACCTCTAACTGGCATTCCAAATGCCATTAGGTTTTTTTGTGCAGAAGGGATGGGTCTAGTGGCCTTGACCATGGTTGAGAGATAAAATAGTCCTATGCTCATAAAATAAGGTTTTAGGGCTAAAACATTTCTTCTAAAAATGCACTGAAGGACTTTACATGGTTACTATTTTTCGTAAAAATAATGCATGGCTGTTAATAGTTTGCATATGTGTTCTTGTGAATTAAAAAAAATAGGTTGATATGTCTCTTTCTCTTTATGTGCTCGATAAATTGGTTTATTTTCTTTTATCTTCGAAGTGACAAACCTAATGCCTTGGGTTACATGAGCAAAACACACTTATTTATCCAACTTCCTTGTTTATCTTCATTTTTTACAAGGTTTTTAAACATGGCCGACATATTCATTGATGATGAAATTACATACAGACGTAGAGCTATGCAAATACATTAATATTGATTTCTATTTTTTATTCATATTTTCTAAATATATCATAATTTTAAAATATGTAAGTCTTTTGTTTTTATTTTAATTTTATTGACTTACTTATCTAGAAAACAAATTAAATGGTGGACAAGTACATACCAAGATATAGACACTAAAAATAATGATCCATTATGTGATGGTCCTCAAATCTAGTCTAATACTTGACCTTGTAATTTCAGGGCAACAACCACTTTATTAATTAAATAAACATTAAAAATATAAAAATGAATGGCCCACAAATAGTGGTTGTTATCTACAACTATGCAATTTGTTTTAAAAAATCTAACAGTTAAGTACTACACTCACATATTTTATAGTACAAGTAACATGATAACCACAGTTAAAGAAAGTGTTTTTTCACTTTATTAATTATAAAAAAAATAAATATTAAAAAGTATACAACAAGAATGACCCACAAATAGTGGTTGTTATCTACAACTATGTAATTTGTTTTAAAAAATTCCAGCATTAAGTACTACATTCACATATTTTATAGTACAAGTAATATGACAACTACAGTTAAAGAAATGGGGAAATGGTTTTTTAAAAATTATTAAAGAAATGGATTTTTAAAAATTATATATTGTAGAAGGTGATTAAATTTTTTATATTTCATTGTTTTTAAATCATATTTTACTAAATTGTATATATAGTTTTAATAATTCCTCCTAACCACCACCACCCTCACAAAAAGTACTCATTAACTTAAACCAAAACCAACTCTCTTTAGTATATTATGTAAATTAAATTATGATAGGTTTTGTATTTATTTATGGTAAGTATGAGACTTATATACAAATGCAATTAAATCATTTCATAACTAGTAAAGGAAGTTGATCATCGCATATAATATTTTCCTTTTAGTTATAAATCCTAACTCCAATGCATAATGTTAAAAGTACACACAGCAAAAAGAAACCCCACCAAATTGTAGTTGTTCACGAAGCCCCAAACATTTTTTTATGCATGTTTCAACTATAATATATTTCATTAGGAACGAGTATTAGGATAGAAGTACTTAATTAATTCATAGAATTTATGAACGAACAAAATATTTTGATTAAAATTGTTTTTAAAACAAAACAAAAATTAAATTAAATAAATTACATGTTAAGGAATTTTTAAAATATAAATATAAAGAAAATAATTTTACTTTTCGATTACAAAATTTAAAGTAAATATTAAATAAAAATTTATATAATCAACAATAAAATTATTTAAAATATAAATGTAAAGAAAATATTTTTCTTTAAAAATAATTTTGCTTTGCTTTTCACATGAATTCACATATTTATAAAATCTAAAATAAATATTAAATAAAAATTTTATATAATGAACAATAAAATTGGAGAAACTTTTATGTATTCCAAATTAAATAAATTGTAACATGCCTTTTTTGTTGAAGGACATTTTATGTTAGAAACATTATGTTAACTTTTATTGTAAAGTTTTTATGTTAGACAAGTGTTCAAGGATGACTATAATTTGCACAATATTTTATTATTTAATAAATAAAATAAGAGACAAATACCTAAGGGGACTGTTGAAAGAGTGGTTACTGACCCACTAGGTGGAATGGAATCTCACGGGGGGTTCACTCAGTGAACTTGTTACATAGCACGATCGTTCGCAGGATATTAAAGAATATCCCTAATTTCACTAAATATTGGAAACTTCCTCCTAAAATTGTATTGTTGAACCCCCCTCCCAATATACCGTTCCTATTAAGAAAACCCTATTTTCACCAAATATTGTAGGTATCCATTTTTATCAACCCATTTTTAATATCCCCTTTATATCATATTATCAAGGTGTAACAAACAGGATCCTTAATGCATCTTAGTATAATGCTAAAGAAAATAGTAGTATAATGCTAACAATGATCCCACTGTGATTGCAGGGGCGACTGATGAATTTGTAGCATTGGATAGTGGATGACCCAATGAAATAGTAATGGGGAAGGTAAAATGAGTAAAAGGAAACTCATCAAGAGATCAATGTAACAAAGAATGTAAAAGACAGATAGTCCAATAGTTAGTGCAATGCTTAGAAAATATGAGAATTACAGATGTTTCAAACCACAACCTACCAATCTACCAACACGGTTGACTCTTGGGAACACCTTCTACAACAACTGGACATCAATAGTGCTAGGTGGGGAAGACCAGGACAGTTAGACGACTAAAGTGAGAAGAAAAGGGATTCTAGAGATCTGAAGGCTTGAATGGAATGAAAAAATGCAAAGAAAAAATGAAAAGAGATGCCATTTTCTTACATCCCATCCATCTCAAAGGCAAGCCACCTTCCAACCTCAAAGAACTAGTGGTTTCTCTAAGAACTAGGAACTGAATTGTAGCTCATAACTTCTAAGAATTACCATCCTTCTTCTAAATAATTCCTTCTAGAAACAAATTTCATAAACTCAAAGCCAAATGGAAATTATATGTCTTTACAAAATTCCTTGTTCAGTTCTTTTAAGGAGAACCAACTATTAATTATTATTTTCCCATAGTTTTTCTTTTATTCAAAGAAGCTTATTGTATTAAAATAATAAATACAAAGTATAATAATGTACAAAGGGACTATTAGACATTGTTTATTTACTAAGGGTATTAATATAAAGTCATATTATAATGTTATGAAGTTAAGATATAATATTAGAATATAAAGTGCAGTTATATGTTGTAAATAATGTAGTATAAAGACATGACATGTAATAAAGAGATTAGTTGAGTGGTTCCTAAGTAGAATAATGAAACTTTCTACATATATGTAAAGCATTTTTGTATGTAATTTTTAAAACATTAAAGTAATTCAATCTTTCAATTTCTCATTTCGGTCTCTTTGTAGAGGCCTCATAGAATTATTTTTTAAGAAGGAATCATGAACTCATCATACTCACTATGAAATCTTTTCACATTTAAAATTGTACCAATGAGTGTCACATATTGCATGTAAACTCAACTGCATATAAGCGTGCTATGCCAATCCTAGATTCTATTCTTGCACAATAATGAGTGTAGCTCAAATATACAATTTCTAAGTGGCGGTCAAATAAGTTTACTTCATTTTTATGAATAGTGGTAGCCCTTGCACTAGTTTTTTTACAATTTTAAATGTGCTTGAAAGTTGTATTTAAAAATTTGGTGCACAAATATCATACAACACAACAACTAAGAACCAAATCGAATATCAAACATAGAATGTAACTATGTTTCCATCAAAATAAATTAGGTCAAGGGAATATGACAGTTTTGAGAAATCAAGTGTAATGATGCATGGAAAATCAGGTTTGAAGCAGGGATATATTAACCTTTACATTGCTTAAAGTGTAGGTAAGGTGAGGAATAGAAAATAAAGGACCTAAGAAATATTAACTAGTGAATAACTGAAATACCAAATGAGTGGGTAGATAGTAAACCCACTGAAATTGTAATAAATTCTCAGCTAATTTAACTAAATGTAAACAACATCTTATGTAGAATGGTTGTCATGAAGAAGGTTTCGACTCAAATGCCTAAATATCCATGCAATACATAGATAATAGTGATGCATTCCATTGGAAAATTATATGAGGGACCAAGTCCCACAATATATTCAAGGCCTCAATGCCTGAACTCACAAAACCCATAAGTTCACTGACATGACTCTCTTATATCCTTTTCCTAGGACACGATTAATACAAGGCTTCACAATATTAAACTAAAGGAAAAAAGACAGGGACTAACTAGTGGATGGGAAGAATATAATACCAATGCAGTCATACCCTTACTAAATCTCTAAGGCATGCTCAAGATCCCTTCAATTAATCATGCAACTGGAAAAGTAAAGACAACTTGTTCTATTAAAGGAACTAGACACAAGTTCAAACTAGGAAAGAATGACCTCCCACTAAGTTCTTGACTACATCCAACTCTTCTTTGAGAAATAACTCTAGCTTTAACCTAACACGAACTTCTAATTAACATATCTTATACTAGCTTAGATTAAAACTATGATTCAAATCAACTTGAAAACATGACTATAAATAAGTCAATCCCTCTAACCATATCAATATGTACTATGATAATAGTAAATAAATGATGTTGTATACAAATTAGGAGAGGGTTTACAAAACATGAACTCTTTTAGTAGAAACAAATGTTTACAACTCTGTCAGTTGGAAAATACAAATTAAACAAAAGCGCACCCAAGTGCAAAAACAATTTACATGATATACAACCCTATATGAGGAGCGACCTTCTATTGATAAAAAACTTGAAGCATTTAATTTTCAATTACAACGTTTATGCTAACTCTACAAGTTAGCTGAGAAGGTTCTTATAATACAAGTTCTAGTAGAGAGAGGTGTATGGGATGATAACCCATTTAAATTTGTAGATGTATATTGAACCTCCCCATTTGAGAGAGGATATGATATAATATGATTCCAACAAGTTCATTTATTTTCTATGTTTCTACTGAAATATCCTAACCCTTTGGTTTCGTTGCTCATTAGAAACATAAAATCACTATAGAAGCCAAGAGAACACTTACCAACACACTTCATCAGACAACCATTGTGGGAACATCTTAATGTTTACAACTCTGTCAGTTGGAAAATACAAATTAAACAATAGCGCACCCAAGTGCAAAAACAATTTACATGATATACAACCCAATATGAGGAGTGACCTTCTATTGATAAAACTTGAAGCATTTAATTTTCAATTACAACGTTTATGCTAACTCTACGAGTTAGCTGAGGAGGTTCTTATAATACAAGTTCTAGTAGAGAGAGGTGTATGGGATGATAACCCATTTAAATTTGTAGATGTATATTGAACCTCCCCATTTGAGAGAGGATATGACATAATATGATTCCAACAAGTTCATTTATATTCTATGTTTCTACTGAAATATCCTAACCCTTTGGTTTCATTGCTCACTAGAAACATAAAATCACTATAGAAACCAAGAGAACACTTACCAACACACTTCATCAGACAACCATTGTGGGAACATCTTATATGGGTGCAACAAACAAAGAACTTATAAAAAATAATAAGACAATATCCAAGGCAGGGAAGGAGTTGAAAACCTTGTTGGGGGATTTAACATTCAGTGGACAACTGCCATCCTAATCTCTCAATACTATAAGCCATTTTTTCGCTCAATATCATATATCCACAACGACCATTAAGAAAGAGCAGGAAATTTTTCTGTCAACGCCATGAAATTATCATTCTAGATGCTTAACATAATAAGTAGGATCAGATGCCACTGGGTTTTTTAACAGAATTAATGAAGTGCCCGCTATGACTAATGGAACAAAAAACCACCTTCTTCCTCCCATTCCCAAAATCTCATCTCTAAGCATTCTGGTTCTTAATATTTATGTCCTTGAGGTTCCCAATGCTCTACATTCAATTGTCCCAATTAGGGATAGCAAAGGAAATTTCACATCTTCACTCTCTCCTAAGGTAGGCACATTGCAGACACATGGAAAAGAGAAGGAAGACAGGGTCAATGCATCTCTTCTCTTTGATGTTGTCCAAACTCTGGGAAATCAATGTTTACTTCTGGGATCATTGAACATCACCAATATCTATTCCCATTGACCCTCTTAAAAATCCATTCTCATATTTATCCTTCTGTATGCATATTTCCCCCACTCCATCTCTATTGTAGCAACAATATAATTCTCCATCTCCATGCCCATTCCCCGACTTCTTCACTTCAATAGCTCCGACTGCTCCTTTAAAATCTTTTTCCATATTCCTCTGCAAATCGTTGCCCACTTGGACAAGGCAAGTGAACAAATTGGCGAAACCCCCATGGTTTTCCCTTCAACCTAGGTTTTTTCTTTTCCCACACTTAACCTATCTCCCTTGAGATGAAAGGGTAACCCTGTTGGTTATCATGTTTCTAGCAAATGCAGATCCCTAACGTATTGTTTAAAATTAAAAAAACACCCTCTGGACTATGAAAATAGAAAAATAGAGGTACCTGGAACTGAAGGGATTGAGTAGATGGATATTTTGTGAGTATATACTTCACACTTTTATGCTTTTCGATCTTCGATTTGGAGGGAAATGCCTCACTGTTTAACTACCGATCTATGCCATGGGATGGAAAACAAGGGTGCAGGGTAGGTGTTTTCTTGCTATCGTGTTTGGTCTTTAACAAAGAGTTTGTGATCCATTACCATATCAAGTGATTAATAAAAAAAAGGCAACAAATTTTAACAAGGGTCATAAAAACGAGCAGCAAATTTTCTATCAATGCCATGAAATTACTAGTCTGGATACTTACCACAATAAATAGGCTTGGATGTTACTGCATTTGTTAGCAGAATCATTGAAGAGCTTGTTGTCACTAACAGAACAAAAAAAACCATCGTCTTCCTCCCATTCCCAACATCTTTTCTCTGAGCATTCTCGTTCTTAAGTTTCGCATCCTTCGCGGTTCCCATTGCTTTGCATTTCACGTCTGCTTTGTGTCCTATAACTAAAGCAAATAACATATTAATACTTAGACATCATTTTCAAATCTTATTCTTACAAGACATACATGTAATTCTATATAACTAAAAGTAATTATCATTTTAATAATGAAAGTTCATTTTCCAATTCCATTCATTCATTATGTATATATATATGGATATATATGTTTCCACTTATCTATACGAAATTTAATACTTAATAGTCCTTCTAAGTATGCATCTATATGTACAAATATATATATATATATGAATATATGTTTCTAGTTAACTATAAGTAAATTAATACTTTTTAGTCCTTCTAAGAATGCATTTAAACTCCATAATTATTTAACATTTATTTTATGGTCGCTAACATGAACCCACGTGGATGGCAATGCTAAGTAAAACAATAACTGAATTAAAACTACAGAGTTCATATATTTATTAGCTATTTTGAAATATGTATATATATTGAAACAAATAACAAATTCGCTATTCTGGAATATATTTCTATTTTGAAAACACTAACTACAACTTTAAGTAATATAAACCCTTCCCTTTTTTCTTTTTTCTTTTTACATTATTACACCCCTTCTATAATTATATAGATATTTAGCTATCTTTAAATTGTATCAGAGTTTATGATCCACAATTGAATTCACTTTAAAATACAGAAATATATTATATAATGTTGAATTCACTTTAAAATACAAAAATATATTATATAATATAGAAGCTAGTTCTATTTATATTATTAATAATACAACATATTCTATTCTATCCTATATTTTAACTACAATTAACACACTGAAATATAATATATTGCATTCCATTTCTCAACTATTAATGACACATTTGTGTATACATATTCTATTTCATAATTTCACGACAATTAATACATTAAAATAGAATATATTTGCATTTCATTTCTCAACAACTTAATGACACTTTACAAGTATTCAACAGTAACTCTATACTAATATTATGACATGTAAATTCCTCTTTTTCTTTTTCTCCCTTTTTTTATTAAACAGTAACTCTATACTAAACTATACTAATATTATGACATGTAAATTCCTCTTTTTCTTTTTCTCCCTTTTTTTATTAAACAGTAACTCTATACTAAACTATACTAATATTATGACATGCAAATTCCTCTTTTTCTTTTTCTCCCTTTTTTTTAATAAAGAGTAATTGTTTTGTAATGGTTTCCTTAAGATGTTAACGTAACCCTATCATAATTTCAAGACATAAATTCCTTAAAATTTATGTAGGTTCATAAGGACTCATTTCTTGTAACACTTTTAATCTAATCACCAAGTAAGTGTATTACCAACCAAATGAATCTTTATCGAATAATAAGATATAGTTCTCTTTAAAAGTTTCATTACTTATAATTATCGATATCTAAATAGTTCATTGAATGTCTATTATCATAGATAATATATTCTTTTCGTTTAAAGGGTCTTCATGATAGCTATTTCAAATTTTTTTATACGTGTCTTTCATATAAGTTTGGAAACAATCATGCATGGGAGTATCATCCCTACATCATCATGTAGATTTAGATCTTATCTCATAACTAACAAATTATTTTTAATGAGATATCATTAATACTTTTGTTAGTATGTCGCATATCCTTCTGGTATGTGCTCATATCTCGACGCAAATATCTCAGATATAAGGTAGTATCCTACATACCCTACTATCATGCAGAAGTTAAAACATGTGGTCTTCTGGTATTTTATAATTTTATAAGACATACATCCAACATTTAATCATTGATTCTCAATAGATACAGAAGTTATAATCTATCAATAAAACTGATTTTGTTATGACCCAAATAATTCTCCCATTGCTTAACACCGGACGTCTCTACGATAAGTTCTCGGCAAAAAAATGTGGAGTTACGAGTTGCATTAGTCACACATGAGCTTGTTGGAGTTTAACTAGCACATAACGTAATGAAGGGGATTCAGGAAAATAAGATTTTATAGGATATTAGGTAAAGTCCATCATGATCAAGGTAGTGGTAGTGCGGAGGGTTGGTACAACATTTCAGATGAAGCTTTACTATTAATGGTTAGAGGAACAGAGGAAGTGTGACTCAGAAGCACGATAATCAACTCTCATGGGCTGGTTCGAAGGTGAGTTACGCAATCCAGATGATCGAATTAGATTACATTCAAGTTCAGCGGGTTCCCAGTCTGAGTTCGAAGCTCAGATATAAAATTAAGTTGTTTACGCAAGGGTAAAATAAGTAGGCAATGAACCTTAGTCTGCCCAATTCCTTCTGTAATGAATAAATCTACTCACACAGCCTTAAAACAAATTTCCCAACCAATGCAGGTTCAAACATAATTCGTATATTTTATTCATAATATAAATGCCAGAATTAACTCATGTGCTAGCTCCCTAAATTCTGATTTATAACCTGCAACATAGCTATATGATTAAATTGATCTATACTGAGGGGGAATGACATCCTTCCTGAACTAAAGAAAAAAAAAAGCAGCAATTCCTTTATGAAAAAGAATGTACAAATATACTCCTGAAGTATGATTACAGAGGTCCGTTTCTGGATTGAATTACATAGATTCAATCCTCAAATGCAATTACAATGAAGTTTTGTATGAGATCTAGCGTAATACTTTATTATGTTCACAAACAATCCTAAAAAAACCGAATATATACTGAATTATAAACAACTTATTTTATAGACCAGCTCAGATTCATAAGTTCCTTAGACTCAAATCTTAAATAAGCATAGAATAATAATATTCCTATGAATCAATTTCGAATGGGGATGCAATAAAATTTCATAAGCGATTTAACACAGTATAATATTTCGTGCATGACCGATTCCTGAAATAAAATGCAGAAGTCCAACCTTCAAATAGGATTAAAGGAAGACCTTTAAGACAACAGAATATTCGGTTCGTGATCGGTCTTAGAAACGAAAAAGGGTAAGTTATACACAGTTTACTTTACAGCTCGACTCAGATTCATACATTCTTGGACTCAATTTCAAAACTAAGCACAGAATAATTACAAAAACGAAATAGGGTAAGTTTACACAGTTTACTTTACGGTTCGACATAGATTCATACATTCTTGGACTCGATTTCAACAATAAGCACAGAATAACTACAGAAACGAAATAGGGTAAGTAGACACAGTTTGATCTCATTTCACTAAACACTTGCTTGATCCTTACAATCCTGAGCATCAATAGTAGAAATGCGGTTGAAATAAACGATTTTCCATATTTTGGGAAATGCCCAATAAGTAATCTGATTGTTTTAAACTATTTTAAAAATAATAATTAAAATATGCAGAATGATATTATAAACGAAAATTTTAAAGCACTACCCTGTCACCGACGGCTCAGGGGCAAAACAGAGTATTCAGAGGGAAAAAACAAAAACTAGATATCATGATCCGCTAGTTTGAGTTTCGATTCGAGAGGGTTTTTCAAAAAATAAAGGGTTTCTATAATTTCTATAATGATTGATGTCGGCTAAGAAGAAACCCATATGAGGTGCTTAAAAGATAAAATTTTACCTTCTTTAATCATTTTCACGGTGGATATGAAAGAAAGTGACGGCTGCTCGATGCTGAATGAATGCCAGCCTCACAACTGAACCAGGGCAGTGAATAGTGGGGCCCAAAAATGCCCAGAACTCCTCTTCTCCACGAGGTTTAGCAACGCAATTCTCTTCTTCCCCTTTTTTAATATTATGCTGCATATAAAATAATCTTACCCATCGACTCTCCATCTGATGTGGCCTCTCCCTTCTTCACAGCTTCTTTGGCTCTTATTCATATGTAGGACTCTTCACCATTGATTGATGGCAGTGGCTCCTTCACTGAACATCGGCTCCTTCAACGCAACTCTTCAAAATGATGATTGCCCTTTGTGGATATTCTCCGGTAGCAGCTGTGCAAGAACTCAGCTACTGCAAATGGGGAAAAGCCCTCTCTAGGAGCCTCTGCCGCCGGAGCTGCAAATGGGGAAAAGCCCTCTCTAGGAGTCTCTGCCGCCGGAGCTGCAACAAGAAGCACCAGTGTAGCTGTCGCTGCCAGAGAAGGAAGCCTCTCCGCCACGGGGATGCAAGCCAAACCAAACTACAAACCACCTCACCGCCATATCTGGAAGCCAAGGATCCGCCGCTGTCGGTGGGTGCAGGAATAGTCGCACTGCAATGGGCTGCAGCTCAGCAGAGAATTGCCACCGTCTTCATCACACAGGGCACCATCTCCATCTCCAGCGCCATCGCAAGGTGGACAGGGAGGGCGGCTAGGGTTTCTTTAATAACTCTCAAAACTCAGCTGTAAAGGGCAAACCAACTATCGCTCGGTAAAGGGCAGGTGGTTCACAATACTTTCACCCAAAGTTTACTATTCCCGCGTTTCCACACTAAATGTATTTTTATTTTGTCTTCTTAAAGACGAAAATATAAAATAAATAAATATTATAAAATAAATAAAAATGAGAGCTCCAAGTTAAAGACGATTTGATATTTTTGTCTCAAATAATTGTCTCAAACTGGTCCTACATGTAGTAGTGAATTCAAACCAAGACTAAATAATCTATCAAATGAGTATGGATCAAGGCCAGTAATCCGAAGAGACTTCCATCAATATTATCATTGGTATGCTATTATCATATTTATCCAAAACTTAGGATCATAAGAAATATCAAATAAAAATGGAGGGTCCTTAAGTTTTAGGTGGGTATGAATCGAGCCCATGGTTTGGAGGTATGAATCCATCCCATGATTTGGAGGTTATTCCTAAGCCCACCCCAATAAAATAACCCCCAATATTTATATTACTATGTCAAATTAAAAAAACCCCTTAACCCCTTAATATGGGGCAATATATTTTTGAAGTTTTTAAGAGTATTCAAATCCCCAATATGAATGGACATGATATGATATTGCCTCACTAGTGAACCCCCCGTGTGGAATCTGAGGTAGAAGGAAATGGACAAGTGGAAGCATCATGATGCAACTAACTAGCTGTTGGTATGAGACAACTCTCCTGAAATGTGGTCATAGTGCCCTGGAAGGTGGGACTGGAGCTTGAGGCTCATTTATTCCAAACTAACCACTAAAGACCTAGGCAGTCTATATAATAGCCATCAAATTATGAACTGAGGTTCATCACTTTTCCTAACGAGGAAATTTTACCTTGGGGTTTTGCTGTGCTTGCACCTAAGAGATTTGATGAGGGGATATGTTAAGTTTTTTATCATGTTGTGAGTCTTCCCATTACTGCCGAGTGCAGAAGGCATATTTTGAGTGCAAAAGTTATACTACAGAGTGCAGAAGTTTTACTTAGTGCCTTGCTTCTACACAGATTCCATCTACTTAATGGTTCAGTAAGCAGGATTGGGGGTCCATAGGAAGCCAACAGTTTGGCTGCTTCTTCTGGAGAAGGTTGGGAGGAACAAGCCTCCTTGGGTGTTTGTCGGCCCTATCTTCATTTACAGGTTCTACTTGTCTTTTCTAATTTTATGTAGTTTAAAATTTCTATCTGCTATAATTGATTTACTGTTTTCAAAGATATTATTGAACAAATGCATTTATTTTAGTTTCTGAGTCAATTAGGATTCTGTATAGTACTGATTTTGAATGATGAATTGAATAAAATGTTCTCTGCATTTCCCCCCATGCTAATGGATCTGCATCGTACTCTAGTACAGAGAATAAATTAATGTAGATAGATTGATAGGTAGATTGCTAGTGAATGAGAAGATCAACCCTGTTATATTTCGTTAGTTTTCCTACCATTAATATTCTGTATCAAATAACATAATCCTATGTCTTTCTCTTATCATTCTTTTCATTAGTTAAATGTTTCAGGTTCACTGTATTTCTTTCATCGGGATGTTTTGAATTTAACAGTTGCAAAAACATTTACTTCCTAAGTATACAATGATGTTATCCCTTACTGATAGTAAGTATATTTATCATGAAAATAAACAGTATTCATATCCAATTATTGAATTTATTTATGATCCACAGTATTCAAATCCAATTATTGAATTTATTTATGATCCACAGTATTCAAGAATTTATAACAGCTGCAAAATTAAATAGTATCAATAAGTTTCCATTTATAATAGTACTGTACATTTCTATTCTGACAGTCATAGATTAAACTAGGGTTTTATGTTTCCATGTTTTCTTCTCAAATCTTACAATAGTTTCTACTCTATTCCTGTACAATAATTATTTCATTTTTAATTATAATTAATAACATTCAGAACATAGTCTATAACAGTTCGTCAAAAGTTTTAAAGACTCGACAAAACCCCTAAACCTTTAACATTCATTTCACAAACTTTTGTTTTGACAGAGCTAGCAAATATTTCTTTAAATAGTATCAAAGATTGGAATCACACTCATTTTCTGGTCAAATGACCAAGGGTTAATACCCTCTCATCGAAATCTCTTCACGAGTATTCAAAGAAAATAGATACAGACATTATTCCCTTTTCTTAGAACTGGAACTATTTATTTAAAACCTCAAACATAACATCAAATTACTATCAAGCCAAGGGCTATTTCTTATTCATACATTTTACAGTTCTATACATCGATTTTTAGGGTAAAACTTATAGTTCGTAATTCTGTGAAGAAAACGAAAACAAATGAAGCATCAAGCCTTAGCTCACGACCGTAAACCATTTACATCAAACATAGATGCAGAGCTTTTCTAACACGAGTTTTATTTCTACACTTTAAACATTTAAGTTATAGTTACATTCCAAGGTCGAAACCCCAAAAGACCAAAACGAGAAAATTTATAAGTTTGAAGTTATCAAAACATTTTCTTGAAACTCGACTGAGGAAAGAACTCTCGTCGAAAGAGATTACATTGTCAACTTTTGGAACAATATCTAAAACTTTGTTATATATTAACCAGGTAAGACGAAAGGCACACCATCCTACAGACACTTAGCACAACACAGCACCGCATTGGACTCATCTCCAAAACCACAAGTATGGCTTAAAAACATCGATGATGGCCATTATTCCAGGAGAACCTACGAAGGCTTATGCCACCGGGGCTTACCGAGTGAAGCGAGCCATCAACTCCCATCGAGATTTCAACACTATAACCTCCAAGACGAAGGCAATACCTGCCATAGAAATCACTACGAGGTTAAACACAATTCTAAAACAAGAAGTTACACAAAGTTAAACAATAAATATTGCAAACAATAACCATGAAGTCAAAACATTACCCCTATTTGCAAGAGCAAGAAGCTGGAATGCCAATAGCATTTAGATTCAAAGCCATCTAACAGCCGCAACAGAGAAAGCATGCAGACTCTACGACTTCAACTTTCATTCTCAGTCAAGACTTCTGAATCTAAAACCCTGGAAAACCTCTATCAAAATACATGGCTAAAGCCAGAGGGATATCAACACTCAAACTTCATTAAAAACCTTGAAAATATCAATTTTACAACCAAAGATCCCACCATCGAATCTGAGCATGAAGTTTGCAAGCAACTTGATATCAAACCCTACCATTATGCGGCCTGTCGGCCTCTTTCCAAGCGCAGACCCACCAAATGAATGCCAAGAACAACCACAAGCGAAAGTATAGTGGGAGAAGTTAGGTCAAAACCCAAGCCCGAGGACAAAACAAGATCAACGGAGGAGATTAAGCCAGCTGGGGATCACGAAGTTCAAAACACCGGCAATTACAAAGCTCATTAATAGCTCAACCAACGCAAAGTCCAGCTCGAAAGAATTTCACCAAGTTACTATCAGATAGCTCGGATTATCATCAGCAATTTGCACAAGAGTTCACATGGAAAAACACCACCTGTACAGCCAACGAGACCTTCCACCGAAGGAGTGGTTGGGAGTATTAAAAGCTTAGCTCAGACACGTTAAATCACAACCATCATAGGATTGCAGAGTAGTAAAGAACCCTCGTATCCCATTAACGCTGCATTGACATGATTATCACCATATTAATATTGCATATTATGAAATATTGTCGCACATATTACATATCGTTGTATCTAGGGTTACACAATGCTTTAAATCACCAAGTTCCAATGTATAGTGCACATCGTATAAATTGTTCTCACAACGCATAGACCACTTTACTATGGTAACATATAGTATTTACTTTAGCATTGGAGTTCATTACAACGAGCATCACACCATTATAAATAGTTCCAACCCCAATATATTGATATATAGTTTTGATGACTAGTATCGATAACAATAATGAAGTGTTTAGTTCACTACAAGGAATCTAGTGTTATGATAGTAATACATTGTAACATTTCAATCTCATTTAGTATAAATGTAAATCAAGGGGTCAATCTAGTTTTATGATTTCCATTTAAACATTAGGTCATATATTACACAGTGTGGAATTTGACATATAAGTAGAGGATCATTTCTATGCACATAGAAGTGAGTTGATATCCCATTAAAATCTTAATTAGCATATCAAGGGACAAGCATAGATTTCTATAATTTCTCCATTTTTCTTTGGTAATATCACCCAAATATGGAAGTCTCATGTCGAAATGGATTTACAATAATATCGGTACTTTGAAATATAATTATTATCTAACCCTTGCAGGTATTGATATAGAAAGTAACCTAGGTTTCTTTGACGCAAAACAATTTAAATGTGGAACGTCCATATATCAGAATAGGTAGTGATAACAGTAACTTCCGCAAATGGTATAAATAGTTAAGATAACACTTGTTAAGATGAAAGAATAAACTGAAGGTCCATACCTTTAACATCTTTCTAATACAGAAAATACTTTCACTATCTTATTGCATTGACGGTTAACAGAAACAAATATTAAATTACTTGAAGATCTTGAATTGACTTAATACCTTACCTGCGAATCTGCGAAGAAACGGGTACAATGCTTTAGCTATCAAGCTAAGTAAACCTCAGGGCACCCCGTAGGAACCCCTTCATCAACATTCAAACATAGCTGTCAGTATTTATCACCAAAACTGTATCTCATGAGAATTTGAGTATTGTTTATAGAATTATATTCTATTTCAAATAAACTGCTGTCTTATTATGTTTAAGAATTTCAATTTGTCAATTGTGTTAAACTACTATTAGTTAAGTAGTTAACAAACATTTATTTCCACAATTAGCATTCTTAGTAATTAAATGTTACTTCAATTTTTTTTAAAATTTTAGTGAAATTTCGGGATGTTACATAAATATATAGTTTAAATTCTGATTTGATTTAGATATTGTTATGTTCTCGTTGATTATTGGAGAAGTTTAGTTTCTTATGACTTTCTCTTTTGAGTTTTTCTTTCTGTATAATTTTATATTATGGATTGGTTCTGACTTTTGACATAAATTGGGGTCTTTTAACTTTTATGGTATATGGAAGTATGTTATGGTAAGGATTATACTTTTTTATTATTATAATAGGGGTTTTTCTTCTTGAAAAAAAAGATTATATATTGTTAGGTAATATTAAAATGTAGTAATTCATTCGTTAGAGTTTGTATATGAAATCTTTGCTAGTACAAATTTAAAAAGAATTCAAAAATTGTCTACCAATGTAAATAGAATCACCACACTTAAATAGTTTAACCCCTAATCTAATTAACAGAAGTAGATAGAATCACCACCATTAAATGTTCAAAGCTCTAATTTGATTTATTTACACCGACGAAGTTATGATCTATCATACCTCTAATTTGAAATGCGTGCATCGGGAAATGCAATATGATCTAATAGTATCCATAAGATGCATTAATTTTCGCAATATTACATTTTGTATGATATCATTCAGTTAAATAGGAAACCCTAATCTAATTGTTACAACATTTAGTTGAGTAGATAGAATCATCATAGTAGTTAGGCTAGTAGAATGGCATCTATGATGTATTCATGTCATTATTGGAGCCAAAAAACCATGTGGTTGATCCATTATTTCTTTCCATCTTGTATGATATCATTAACTTAAATAGTTAAAACCTTAATTTGATCATTCAATTAAAGATATATGTAATTCATAATTAAATTTCATTGCATTCTTTCATATGTATTATCACTAAATATGAGTATTACTTTATCACAATTCACCATTTTGATGGTGTAAATATTATTTCCAAAATTTTGGATGAGATAATTTGAGTGTAATAATTTTGGTTTTAAGGAACATTTTTTAATGCAACTATACCATTAGAACATATAGATTCATCTTAACCCAAGTTCTATAAAATATTAGATATTGAAATATTTATAAGAAATAATTTTTATATTCCATTTTTATAAATAAAATTATTTTATAAACAATAATATTTTTTTATAAAATAGGTTAACTATAAGCTACATCTTAATATTATTATATTAAAATTATTATTAATATAATTATTATAATAATGGTTTTCTTGTAAATATGTTGCTGAATTTAAAAAAATATAAATTTATTTTAAATTTTGATTTATCATCAAGAAAGATACAATTTCTTGAAATACAATTTTATTAAATTTATTTTAATATTATTTTATTAAATGAGAATATATTACATAATAAAAAACAATTAGCTTTTTTTGTTTTTTGAAATACAGTTTTAACAAGTCAAATTAGCATGAAAGATGCTTATACTTGTCATTTAGAAATGTTGTAATGTATTACTTATTTATTATACAAAGTTAAAAAGTTGAAATAGTAATGAAAATTAATCTAAAAATAGGAAAGAAGTGACACCTACTACAAATATGAATTGTATATTAAATCAGCCTTTATCATTTACAAAAGTAATTAAAACTTTATATATAGAAGTTAAATAAATTGTATTTTTAAAAGTTACTTGAAGTAACACCTAGCTCTTTAAACAATCCCTATGAATTGAATATTTTTTTTAATTTAATAATTTTATTTTTTTTGGGTGTAGGAATCTGTAGTACATTTAAGATAAATCTAGGTTCTATAAATACGAATAAAAATAGAAAGAAGAAAGTCATAATAGATGGAAATGAACATAACAATCTAACCATTAAATTTAAGAATCTCAGATTTTAGAATTAACTTGTGTATATAACTTCTATATATAATATTTCAAATAGACACTCCAACAATCTTAAAAAAATACATATGAAAGCTCATATTTAAAAATTAACAACAAGATTTAGTAATATAATAGAAGTGTGATATGTAGAATCTTAAAACAAGATTTAGTAGTAGAGTAGAAGTGTGGTTTTGTAATTTATGTTAATACAATTTATAATTAATATGGTATCTATAGCTATGTTGTAATGGCTTAGTATTCAAATTATTTTATTTTTAAATAATAAATATTAATGATGAATGCATCATATCAAAATATAACATTGAATATATAAACTTTTGAATTATCAAATTTTGCAATTTTTACATAAATTAAAAAGATATAATTATGAATTATGTCTTTAATAATAAGAATAAGAAATAAGATAAAAAAATTTCTATATTAAAATCTATGTAAAATATATAATTATGAATTATGTCTTTAATAATAATAATAAGAGATAAAATAATGTTTTTTTCTATATTAAAATCACATCACTTTTCAAGTTATAGTTTTAGCTAACTTTAAAAATACTTTATTTGTTGTTATTATTTAATTTAGAATCTATTTTAATCATTATTATCATAATTATTATTATAGTTTTATAAATTTATCAATTTTTGAAAATTTTAAAATATTTTTGGTTATTTAAATTAAAACCTATTAAATCATCATTGTAAAATTTGAAACAATTAAAACTCCTGACATTTCAAAAAAATACCATTTAAAAATATTATTCAAGTTTAAAATGATTGAAAATTCAATTAACATGCTTCGAGGCTAATATAGATATTAATGGAATTGATTGTCCACATCGTACACTTTGGAAATATCATATATTACATAGAATATTCCCACCTTTGTACATTTTAGAAATATCATATATTACATCCCACCCTTTCCTTCTCTATCTGCAAATTAGCAATGCAAAGGGAGGACTGGAGCTTTAATTCCTTTCCTCTTATATGCACAAGTACGTTATTAATTTTCAGGACATGGGAGGTTTCATAATCCACACTGTCTCCACTAGTCGTATTTATATATGAACAAAATCCAAGTGGATATAATCTGCTAATCCACTGTACTGTTCACATGCCATAATCGTAATAACAATAACTACGACTATGTACTATCGCTCTCGTATCATATTCGATAATTTAATTAATCCACTGAAATGACAGATATTTTTAAAGTAAATACCGACTAAAGTAGTGGTGTCTCGAGATACATGTGAATGATCCTCACATGATACGACCGGACGAAGGACAAGACAGATGTCAAATAATTGTTGTTTTTTTTTTTCACATCCCACCAAGGATAAATTGTCAATTCATTAGTTTTAGCCAATAATAAAATAAGAATTTTGATTTCAAATATTAAAAAAAAAAAAATTAATTTCAAAATATTAAATTTAATATAAAATTATTTCCAAACATTTGAAAATAATATAGTTCTTTTTGCAAAAAGTAAAAATAATTGAAAATAAAAAATCCTAACCGATTGCTATATACCTGCCTTGGCAAGTATAATAAATTTATTGTAATATTATTTTATTAAATGAAAATATATTACATAATAAAAAATAATGAGTTTTAAAAATTAATTTTTTTTATATATGTTATGTGTAAATGTAACATAAATTTATATTAAAATATAATTTTATTTTTATTTTTTTCAAAAGAAAAATCAGTTAACTTGTTATTTATGGTGAAGGAGATTAAAGATAATAATTTTTTTACATTTTTTTAATATAAATTATATATATAATAAAATTTATTAGGATGATAATGATGATGAAGATTATTGCCCATTAATATCGATTTGATTTATAGAACCTTAAGAAAAGAAATAGGAATTATTTGGATTGCTATAAAATTTTATTCCTATGATCAAAAGGCTTAGTAACACAGAGATATTTTTGATATTCAAGATTATGATAACCTCATTGTAATATCTTAATTTTCTATTAACCTCTAAATCTTTCTAATCCCTTATTTATGCTTTAAACTTATATTTACAACGTGACTTTTTATTAAATATATTCTAAATTATCCATTAGATAAAAATATGTGATTCTCCTTACAAATTCATATAGCACATTGTACAAATTTAAGGTGTACTGAAATAAAGATCATTATTGTTTTAAACTACTTCCTAAAACACTATAATTTTGAAATACTTCTTCGATATATGTGTGAATTACCCCATGGCCTTCCAATAGCCAGAAGTCACCATGCAATTGGGCTGGCCTCAATTATTCTAGCATTTCTCATCTCTCGGAACAAAGAAAAACAACTCTCTTTCACCCAAATTGGCAAATCCTGCAACAATTCATTCAACGAATTAATTACATGTTACAATAACACTTGGAACTCAAATTCCAACCATCAAAACATGAGTAGCAACCAATTAATTTCAAGCTAACTGCAAAGTTGTAGAATTTGTTGGCAGCGATTAATTACTTCACTGCCACAAAGTCTGAACAGTCATTCACCGCCCTACTGGGTGGCCACCAAAACTCTGAAGAGCCAACCACAGCCACACCGTTTTGATTTTGTCATGCTGTCAAAGCTTCAAAGGAGAAGCACACCACATCGATTTTTGAAGAAGCAGTTACAGCCTCTATTATAGCCCATGGAATAATTATTGGGGCAGAGTTACATTGTTTTTTGAAGAGCTGTTTTTGAAGAAGTCATCCACTGACATGTTCCAGCTAGTCAGATGTTAAAAGGAGCAGCGTGTTTCATCAGATTGCTTAAGGGACATCACTGTTGCAGCACATTAAAGTTCATAAGGACATTCACTAGCTCTATTGTAGCCTGTCAAAGACCGAAGGGGTGTCCATCATTCCTGTTGCAGTTCATGAAAGGGAAGAGTATCCACACAAATTCTGAACAGTCAATTTTGGTTTAGATGTAGTGAAAGGTCAAGCTAATTAAATGACCGACTATATTTCTAATGTATAAATACTGATGTAATCTTGGTTTTGTGATATATGGAAAGACATGGTGAGGAATACAAATTTTGAATTGAATATGAAACAGAGTTTTAGCTCTGTAATCTTGCTTCTATGTTCCTCTCTGTTTTTATGAGTTTGTAAACTCATGGTTGAATGTTTAAATGATGTTTTTGCTGTAGCATGATAATTTTCTGAAGCATATATGATTGACTGTGGAAATGTGAAATTAACGTAATTGCTTAACAGAGTATCAACCATTATTTATGAACGCAGGGGTCATCAAAACTTAGCTGAAATAGTCAGCTGCAACTCAGCTGCAACTATCATGTAGATTACTGTTAGCTGAAACAGTCCTGTAGGTGAAAATTTCTGAGCTTAGAAATCTATGTGTGTTGCTGTGAGTAAGAGAAACACTCCACTGCCTTCCCACAATTGGTATCAGAGATGAGTGTTTCTGATTTATGTTCGTTGGTTCTGTGCTCACTTCACGAATGAGCTGTATGATTGTATGTTGAACCTTTTGTGTCTTGTTTGGAGATTTTGTTGTTGAGTTTTACTCTAGTGCCCCCTTCCTGATACGTAGAAAGAGCAGAAGTAAGTTCAGTTTGCATGTTCGGATCTGTGTTGGTAAGAGCTCTTGCGCTCCCTTAATTAAAGGTTGAGTCATCATTTAGCAACTAAAGTCTGAATCAAGTGTGTCTTGTTTCATCCATATTTTGGTTAAGCTGCTCAAGCTTGGATGTGGCTTGTGTAAAGAGAAGAAAGGATTGTAACCCATGGATGAATTTGATTCTGTGTTCGTGTTCCCTCAGATAGAGGTTGATTAGTGGAAAGGAAGACATTCTTCCTACTTGAGAGCTCCCATTTAGTTTAATGGTAGAGCTATTTGATTCCTACTGTTTTGGGAAGTTTGCTTGGTTTGAATTGAAGCCCTCTATTTGTGAAAGAGGAATAAGAGGATGTATCCAAGTAAAATAAATTTAAATTCTATGCAAATATTTATTTGAAGACAGAGACATGGGGAAAAGAAAAAGGCTTAAACGAATGAAGAAGAATGTTGTTAATGCAAAAGAAGTTGGTTTTGCCATAGCAGAGATATTAGGAGAAGCCACCATGGAACCTACTAAAGTAGAGGAATTTCAAGAGAAGGAAAAGGATACTGAAGCAAATTAAGTTCAAGAAAAGGTAGAGGATGCATGGAGCAGCATCTATTATCCACTGCCATATTATTTTGGTATAACTTATGAATGTTGGTCAGTTAATATGAAAAATTTCTTGCATGCTAGAGGTTTATGGAATTTTGTTAAGGATGGCGTTAAGAAACCCCATGATGAGGCAAATGATGCATTTGCCTTGTACTACATCCAACAAGCTCTGGATGATAATATTTTTTATGTAACTGCTGAAGAAAACACAGCTAGAGAAGCCTGGGAAAGTTTGAAGAGAAATTTTGATGTAAGGGGGAGATATATGGTTGAGTCACAGCCTGTTAACATTTCAACAAACAAATTTGCAGAAGCAGCAGAAGATAGTCAAATTATTTGTAAATCTCACAGTTGTGTTGATATATCAAATGATGAAAATTATGTTGAAACTAAAGGTACAATGAATCTAGAATACAACACTGAAGATGTTGTAGAAGTCGAAGACCAAGATGAGTTTGAAATAAATTACAACAGTCGTGTTGCATAAAATGAAGAGTGTTTCACTCATCCATTTGGTGCGCATAAGGAATATGATAAAGCTTTGTGTGAAAAATACATTCATGAAAATGGTGTATCTGATAATGGAAAAAGTGTTGGTGATATTTTTGAAGAAGAATCTACAACGATATTGAATAGTGCAGATAAGGATAGAAAGAGAATGAGATTTTGTCTAATAGTTTGTTTGTTAGTGATTGTGCAAGTACAAAGGAAGAAAATGATAAAGTCTTGGATTGTATGTCAAATATTGAAGGTGAAGCAATTGCCAGTGTAGCAGTTTGTTCTTTGAATATTCCAATGATGCATGTTGCTAATGACAACTATGAAGAAGGTGCCAATGAAGCAGCCAGTATCTATGAAACTTCCCATGGAGAAGTAATGGTCAATGATGATCATGATGATGGAATGAATACTGCAATATCAGTAGTATGTGAAGAAACATCAAAAGCTAAGAAAGATAAAGTGCACTGTGTTGAATTGCTTGAACATGTATGTGAGTTTTTTGAAAATATATGATGATTTTAATTTTGTTGAAGAATTTGATAAGATTGTTGAAGAATGCACATAATTTGCAGCGATTGAAGCAGAAGGAATCTACCATGATGATGAAAATAAAAAGGTTGATGATTCAGTGATTGCAGAAGCAGTGATAGAAAAAGAGTTGCATAATGATAACACTCAAAATGTTGTATGTTCTGTTGTAGACAGAGCAACTGAAATAAGGAATGATGTTCTTGATGAACAGTTGAAATTTTTGGAAGAATGGCTTGAAAAACCAAGATATGATGATAAAGATGATAGTCTTGTTGTGGAAGAAGAAATGAAGAAAGTTGATTTCCTTGTTGCAACAGTAGAGGCAGATTTGAATGAAGAGATAGTGACAACTCTCAGAGAAGAACAAAATGAAAAGAACCAATATGGTTCACAATATGATAATTTATATAATGTTGCCAAAATGTTTGAATGTGCGGGTGAACTGTTGATGTATATGTAACTTCGGAATGTATTTCATCTATATTTATTGTACCCTTATTAGAGATGTGTTATTCCTCTATAAGGAAGTGTCGTCATGTGGATTGACAAGTGTCGCAAGTGTGTGTACTTGCCGATGGGTTATTAGACCACCATGTGGGCTCGGACCTGAATTATATATATTATAATGTGGATGTACCTAGCTAGACAAGTCGGCCCCATAAGGTCACTGGGAAAATAGATTAGTATAAATAGAGATCAAGTGATCTCTATTTAGAACACTCGGAAAAGTATCTCACTCTCACTCAGAAAGTGGCGCACTAGTGAGGAGGAGGATCATCTGGTACTAGGAGACTATCTCGGTGTATTTTGTTTGTACTTTGGTTGAGCCATTGCTCTCTCTATCTCTGAGGAAGTTGTGGGGTTTTTCACCTTAGGGTTTTCCCCACGGAAACTTTGTGTCTCTTGTCTCTGATGCTTTTGATTCTTGTGATGCTTGTCCTGCTTATTGTGATTGTTATGCATTGATATACTGTATATGTTATTCTCTCAGTGAAGATCCTAGAGTATTGTGAATTAATGCTCAAAATTTAACATGGTATCAGAGCTAACCTGAGAAGAAGACATTTTGCAGTGACGGAAACTTGAGTTTCTTGTTTATTGGGTTTCTCTCCATAGATTTTGGAAAAACAATATAGTAGATTGACTCTACTCATCAAGGCGCATAATTCAATTCCAAGCATTTTCAGATTTGGCCCTAAAAATTAGGGTTTCCACAAAAATAGGAATTTCTAGAATCTGAAGACACAGCTGGAAGCACCTTGCAAAAATCGAATTTTAGAGCTTTGGATCGATTTTTTTGGCTAGGTAGATCTTCGGGAAACTCAAACCCTAATTCAGGGCTCTCCTAGTGAACCCGGGAGGACAACAAGTCAAATCTGAAGGGTAATACTTTGCTAATCTCAAATTCTGAATGCACCAGGCTGATCAGCTCATCAAAGCGCATCTTTCTATCCTTTCAAAAATTTGAAATTCACATTTTGAATTTTTAGGGTTTTTTCGACAAACCCTAATCCGAGACCAGATCCAGTTTTCAGCATTTCAAGTGGTAAGACCTAAATCTTTTCTATTTCCATTTGAAGTACTCTTTAAGATGTCCCTCCACACCAAGCTTGAGGATAAGCTTGAAGGGGCTGATAACTTCCGAGCCTGGAAATATAGGATTGGGTTAATCCTGGAAGAGAATGAGTTGGACTCATATATAAAAGAAGACATCCCTATCCCAGAGGATGAAGAGGCCAAGGTATTGCATAAGAAGAACTTGTTCAAGGCAAAGAGAATCATTGCTGATTCTATCAAAGACCATCTCATACCCCATGTGTCTTCTCTTAAGACACCCAAGGAGATGTTTGACTCTTTGACCAAGCTATTTGAAGGGAAGAACATAAATCGGAAGATGACCCTGCGGAACCAATTAAAAGGGGTAAAGTTTCAGAATGGAGAAACCATTCAATCTTATTTTTCAAGGGTCTCCCAGATCAAGGAACAACTAGAAGCAGTGGATGAAATGGTGGAGAATGGTGAAGTGGTGATGACCACTCTAAATGGCCTACCCAGGTCATGGGATTCCTTTATTCAAGGAATTTGTGTAAGGAAGAAGTTGATCTCCTTCAACAAATTGCGGGAAGAATGCTCTCAAGAAGAAGCTAGACTTATAGCTCGTGAGGAAAAGATGGGAGGTGAAGATCAAGCTCTCGCAGCTCGCACCAAAAGAAGCAAGCCCAAGAAGGAGCACTCTCGCCACAAGAGATCCTATCAAAAGAATAAGAAGGATCTAAGATGCTTCACATGCAATGAGAAGGGTCACTTTGCTTTAGATTGTCCCAAGAACAAAAGGGATAATAACAACAACTCCAGGAAGAAGAAGAAGGGCAGCAAAAGAAAGTTTCATGCTCATGTTGTCGAGGATGATAAACCTCCAAAGAAGAAGGCTAGGGAAGAAAGTGATGATAGTGATGTTGACTCATCAAGTGAAGAAGAGTATGTTCTAATATCTGCTCTCACAGGTACCATATCCCATGGTTTTAATGATTGGTTGATTGATAGTGGAGCTTCCAAACACATGACTAGGTTTAAGGAATCTTTTGTGAATCTATCTGAACATGAATCGCCCCATAAGGTGAAACTTGGGGATGATTATCAATACCCAATCAAAGGAAGTGGTGAAGCCTCCTACAGCCTAGATTCTGGAAAATCTTTGAAGATGAAAGAAGTCCTTTATGTACCTAGGCTCAAGAAGAACTTACTATCCATCTCTGCTTTGGATGCAAAAGGTATGAGGGTTTCATTTGTGGATGGCCAAGTCCTAATGTGGCCAAAGGGAAAGACCATAGATGATGCAGTAGTGATTGGACAGCAAGAGGGAGGTTTGTATAAATTGAAGGGACAACCTGAACATGCCATGGTACATGAATCCATGGAGCCAAGTGAACTTTGGCATAGAAGACTTGCTCATATGCACTATAGAGCACTTCCAATTGCAAGCAAGGCCGTAGAGGGTCTTCCTGAAATCAAGACCAAACATGAAGGTGTTTGCAAAGGATGTGCAAAAGGTAAGAACATTAAGAAGGCTTTCCCAAGCAGTGAAAGCAAGGCAAAAGATATCCTGGAAATCATCCACTCAGATGTATGTGGTCCTATGTCATCCAGTTCTCTAAGTGGGTATGTTTATTATGTCTCATTTATTGATGACTTCTCCAAGAAGACTTGGGTATAATTCTTGAAGAATAAAGATGAGGTGCTTGATAAGTTCAAGGAGTTCAAAATATTGATGGAGAATCAATCTAACAAGAAAATCAAAACATTCAGATCCGACAATGGTGGAGAATTCACCTCAGGTGACTTCAAGAAGCTTTGTAGTGATTCATGGATTAAGAGGGAGTTGACTGCGCCTTATAATCCTCAACAGAATGGAGTTGTAGAAAGGTAGAACAGAACTATCATGGAAGCAGCAAGGGCAATGCTGCATGACCAGGATCTACCTATGCCTCTATGGGAAGAAGCAGCTAGAACAGCTGTATATGTGCAAAAAAGAACACCCCACAAGATATTGGACAACAAGACACCAGAAGAGGTCTTTTCTGGTAAGAAACCTGAAGTCATCCATCTCAGAATATTTGGTTGTCTAGTATACACTCATGTCCCAAAGGAAAAGAGGACTAAATTAGATCCTTTAGGAAAGAAGGGTATCTTTGTGGGTTACAGTGAAATCTCGAAGGCTTACAGAATATACTTTCCAGGGTTCAAGAAGATTGATGTCAACAGGGATGTAACATTTGATGAAAACTCAGCATTCATCAAATCAAGAAAGGCACCTATCGAGGTTTATGAAGAACCTAAGGAAACTAGATTTCAAGACACTACCATGACTGAAGCAGTTCCAGAAGTTGTTTGTGAGTTTGAAGATCCGCAAGAACCTGTAGATCCACTCCGTGAGGATAACTCTCACAAAAGGAAACCCGCATGGGCTAGAGAGCTCATTCAAGATGCAAAAAGATTTGGCATTCTAGAAGAAGAACATAGAGCAAAGAAGAGAACCAGATCACATACCAGCTATGTTGCTTTACTCTATGACATTATGAACAAAGAGCCTTCCAGTTATGAAGAAGCAGCAGAAAAGAAAGAATGGAAGGATGCCATGGTTGAGGAATACCAATCAATAATGAAGAATGATGTTTGGGATGTTGTCCCAAGACCTAAAGATAAGTTTGTTGTGACTTCTAAATGGATCTTCAAAATCAAGCATGCTGCATATGGCAGTGTAGAGAAATACAAGGCAAGATTCGTAGCTCGTGGCTTCTCTTAGAAAGAGGGAATAGATTATGAAGAAACTTTTGCACCTGTAGCCAGGTATACTTCCATCAGAACAGTACTTGCCCTGGCTGCAACAATGAAATGGAAAATACACCAGATGGATGTCAAGACTTCTTTCTTGAATGGTGTAGTTGAAGAGGAAGGAAGTATATGTGGAGCATCCACTCGGTTTTGAAATACATGTCAGGGAGTCATATGTATGCAGATTGAAGAAAGCCTTGTATGGATTGAAACAAGCTCCCAGAACTTGGTATGGTAGGATGGATAGTTTCCTATCTAGTTTGGGCTTTACCAAGAGTAAAGCAGATTCCAACCTTTACTACAAGGTTGAGGAAGGGAATCCTGTGATTCTACTCCTGTATGTGGATGATTATTTGTAACAGGAGATGACAGACTGATTGCAGATACTAAGAGGAAGCTTGCTGTTGAATTCGATATGAAATATTTGGGAATGATGCACTATTTCCTAGGTATGGAGGTGTGGCAGAGTGCAGGTGGGATCTTCCTTGGTCAAGGGAAGTACACAGTAGATATCCTGAAGAGATTTGGGATGATGGATTGCAAGGCCATAGCCACACCTATGGCATCGAATCTGAAGCTTCTATGTGATGCTTCATCTGAGCCAATTGATGTCTCTATGTATCGTCAGATGATTGGGTCCTTGATGTACCTGACGAACACGAGACCAGACATTTGCTTTGCTGTGAACACATTGAGTCAGTTCCTGACAGATCCGAGGAGTGTTCACCTAGTTGCGGTAAAGCATGTTCTAAGGTACCTGAAGGGTACAGTGGATTATGGGCTCAAGTATGAAGCGAATCAAAAGTTTAACCTGTAGGGTTATGTTGATTCAGATTGGGTTGGCAGTGCTACAGATAGGAAGAGCACATCTGGATGCTGCTTCAGTATGGGATCAGGTGTGATCTCTTGGTTTAGCAGGAAGTAGTCCTACGTAGCACTGAGTACAACTGAGGCAGAGTATGTTGCAGCCTGTTCAGCTAGTTGGGAGGCAGTATGGCTACGGAAGCTACTGTCTGAGTTATTTGATCTCCCGTTGGATGCTACTGGTATCTTTTGTGATAACTAGAGTTGTGTGAAGCTGTCCAAGAACCCAGTGTTTCATGACAGGTCAAAACACATAGAGATCAAATATCACTATATCAGGGATATGGTGCAGAGAGGAGCTATGAAGCTCCTGTATGTTGCGACGGACGAGCAAATTGCAGATGTGCTGACGAAGCCACTAACCACGGTGAAGTTCGAGTACTTCAGGGAGAGGCTTGGTGTTCTTCAGATCGAGGACACTTCGAGGAAGAAGTGATGGACACATTTGCTGAAGCCATTCCAAGCATGTTGGAAGGAGGATCCTTCACCTGGCTGTGGATGTAAGCGCTGGATGATGAACAGCAGGATGATGTTCTGGGTTCTGCTTTGTATGATCAGTTGGATCATTTTTATATGTATGCATCATGTTGGATGTTGGATATGATCAGCTGGATCATTTATATGTATATGTATGTACTCATCATGTTGGATGCTGGATATGATCAGTAGGATCATTTGTATGTATTTTGTATGCATCATGTTGGATGCTTGGACCATGCATCTATATATGTATTAGGTGGATCATGTATGGTGATATGTATCATGTATTTGTATTTGTATCAGGTGGATACATTGTATGATCAGGTGGATCATGTATGATGATATGTATCAGGTAGATACTTGGTAGGCATCAGGTAGATGCATTATATGATCAAGATGATCGTGGATGACAAGCTTCAGGATGTTGCTCCAGATGACATGCAGAAGGATGTTGCAGTGATGATGATCAGGATGATCATGTGTACATCAGGATGATGTATGGTGAGTATCAGGTTGATACTCTATGGTCGTGGATCAGGTTGTGCAGATGAGCATATAATTTGGCCCTGGGAGATTTGTAGATAGTCTTTCGAGGTTTTGCCTATGGCATGTAATTTGTGCCCTGGGATATCTGGCAAATGCTTTTTCGAGGTTTTGCTCTGGGAGGACATATAATTTGGCCCTGGGAGATCTGCAGATAGTCTTTCAAGGTTTTGCCTATGGCATGTAATTCGTGCCCTGGGATATCTGGAAGATGCTCTTTCGAGGTTTTGTCCTATGGCATAAATTTGTCCCTGGGGGATCCGATAGGTTGGGTTGTGTGCTTGTAATAACTCCTGGGATGCTCTTACGAGGTTTTTCCATGACCACATATAATCTGTCCCTGAGAGATCCTATAGGTAGAGCTGCGTGCTCGTAACAACCTGGGATGCTCTTGCGAGGTTTTGTGGTGACCACATATAATCTGTCCCTGGGAGATCCTATAGGTAGAGCTGCGTGCTCGTAACAGCCTTGGATGCTCTTGCGAGGTTTTGTGGTGAGGTCACATATAATATGGCCCTAGGAGATCCTATAGGTAGAGCCGTGTGCTCGTAATAGCCTGGGATGCTCTTTCGAGGTTTTGTGATGCACATAATAAGTCCTGAGGATTCCACAGTATGGCCAGTGATGACAAAGACCTGTAGGTAGTGGGCCTACATCCAGTATGAAAAAGGAATGGCTCTGTAGAACTTCCTATGACGAGTAGAGTCAGAGATTGGTTGAGATAGCAGCAGCAGTGACGATGACGATGACGATGACGATGCATCGATGATGATGATCCCGAGAAGAAGACTTGTCTAGCAGATCTGTGTCGAGAAATACCTTCCTAGTTAAGAGGGAGTGTTGATGTATATGTAACTTCGGAATGTATTTCATCTATGTATTTCATATATATTTATTGTACCCTTATTAGAGATGTGTTATTCCTCTATAAGGAAGTGTCATCATGTGGATTGAAAAGTGTCACAAGTGTGTGTACTTGCCGATGGGTTATTTGACCACCATGTGGGGTCGGCCCTGAATTATATATATTATAATGTGGATGTACCTAGCTAGACAAGTCATCCCCATAAGGTCACTGGGAAAACAGATTAGTATAAATAGAGATCAGGTGATCTCTATTTAGAACACTCGGAAAGTATCTCACTCTCACTCAGAAAGGGGCGCACTAGTGAGGAGGAGGATCAACTGCTACTAGGAGACTATCTCAGTGTATTTTGGTTGTACTTTGGTTGAGCCATTGCTCTCTCTATCTCTGAGGAAGTTGTGGGGTTTTTCACCTTAGGGTTTTCCCCACGGAAACTCTGTGTCTCTTGTCTCTGATGCTTTTGATTCTTGTGATGCTTGTCATGCTTATTGTGATTGTTATGCATTGATGTACTGTATATGTTATTCTTTCAGTGAAGATCCTAGAGTATTGTGAATTAATGCTCAAAATTTAACATGAACAACCAATTGAGGATGATATTTTAAATGATGAATTTGATTTGAATGAAGAAAATTGCACCAAAGATGAATTGGTTGAAGAATCAGTTGAAAAGATATTCATGTCATGGAGTCCTGAAGAAATCATGCACTGTTATTAATTAACGTGTCTACAGAATGACATTGAACTAATTACTCTTGGTAAAGTCAAAGATAGCTTGTGGGATCTTTGTATGCCCATGTTACAGTATTTAGAGGAAAAGATTTGGATTGAGGTCCTTGGCATAAAGGACATTGAAAATTTGAATGATGGTAAGCAAATTGAAGAACGTTTTGTAGTTGAAGTTGATCATAATGAATTTGAGGAATCAAAGAAAACAATGAAGGTAAAGAAGAAAGTGAAGATGAAGAATCAAAAGTATTCTTGGTATAAAGTTTGGCGTTCTAAGCCAAGTAATGATGAAACCGAAGCTGAGAATGATGCAATTGAAATTATGAATAATGATTGGTTTGCAAAGTCCAAGAAGGTTGCATGCAATGGTCTTGATGCTAAAGTAAATGATGAAATATTATATTTTGAAGAACCAACTAAAGATGAGAAAAAAGTATCGTGGAGTTGCTGAGCAAAATAAGTCCAAATTATTAAGATCCAAAGTCAAAATGGAGAGATGGCTGAAGCCACAAATGAAGCAAGAGATGAAGAAGATCAAGGTAAAGATGAAGATAAAATAGAAAACAAAGTTTATATGTTTCAAATTTTGGAGTCAAAAGAAATAGAAAAGATGCACTAATATGTTCCAACAAAGAATGTGAAACAAATTTTTGAGTCATTTTTGATACTGATGTAAGCCTTGCTGAGACTTAGACCAACATGCAGTATAGTTGGAATGTTGTTTTGTAAAACAATAGTTGCTTGTGTTTGATGTATTTTGAGTGAAGTAATTAAGGGGGAGAATGTTGGCAGCGATTAATTACTTCGCTGCCACAAAGTTTGAAAATTCATTCACCTCCTTGTTGAGTGGCCGCCAAAACTATGAAGAGCCAACCAATGCCACACTGTTTTGATTTTGTCATGCTGTCAAAGCTTCAAAGGAGCAACACACCACATTGATTTTTGAAGAAGCAGTTACAACCTCTGTTATAGCTCATCGAATAATTATTGGGGCAGAGTATTACATTGTTTTTTGAAGAGCCGTTTTTGAAGAAGTCATCCACTGACATGTTCCAGCTGGTCAGATGTTAAAAGGAGCAACGTGTTTCATCATATTTCTTCAAGGACATCACTGTTGGTGCACATTAAAGTTCATAGGGACATTCACTAGCTCTGTTGTAGCCTGCCAAACACCGAAGGGGCGTCCATCGTTCCTGTTGCAGCTCATGAAAGGGAAAAGTATCCACACAAATTCTGAACAGTCAATTTTGGTTTAGATGTAGTGAAAGGTCAAGCTAATTAAATGACCGACTATATTTCTAATGTATAAATACTCATGTAATCTTGGTTTTGTGATATATGGAGAGACATGGTGAGGAATACAAATTCTGAATTGAATATGAAACAGAGTTTTAGCTCTGTAATCTTGCTTCTATGTTCCTCTCTGTCTTTATGAGTTTGTAAACTCATGGTTGAATGTTTAAATGATGGTTTTGCTGTAGCATGATAATTTTCTAAAGCATATATGATTGACTATGGAAATATGAAATTAACTTGATTGTTGAACAGAGTATCAACCATTATTTATGAATGCAGGGGTCATCAAAACATAGCTGAAACAGTCAGCTGCAACTGTCCTGTAGATTACTGTTAGCTGAAACAGTCCAGTAGGTGAAAATTTCTGAGCTTAGAAATTTGTGTGTGTTGCTGTGAGTAAGAGCAACACTCCCCTGCCTTCCCACAGAATTCAACTCTAATTCCAGCCATCTAAACAAGAGAGGAGCAACCAATTAATTGTAAGCAAAGTGTACTACAAACTTGTACAATTCAACTCAAATTCGATCCATCAAAACAATACAAGAGCAACAAATTAATTACAAGCTAAGTACTACAAAGTTGTAGAATGCACTTTCAACCATTAAAATAGTACAGAAGCGATTAGGACTGAATGACATACAGGGAAGATCCAAGGGATCATAACGATACAAATCAAGCATTTGTATGAAGTTGAAGTTGTGAAGTTTCCCTTTACAATTGTCTTCAGATAAAATCCCACCAACTCATGCGCTGTGGGTGGAGCAGCTACTTGAGCTTCTCTTTCAAACCTGACTGGCCAACGCTTATTTTCTTGGTCACTTTTAGGCAATGGATGTATGGAGGAATATTGTAAAATAATGTGATACAATAACTAGCACAACTACTTAAATTGAGGTTGGTGAACACTGCTAGGTCACAAGTTAAGTGCCATGACAATACACTTGTCCCATCCTCCTTTAATCTAGGAAAAACATAGATGATCGTCCACCCCAAATTCTAAGATATAAACACCTATGGGTGTAATAAGTGTTTATATTTTAAAATTTGGGATGGACTAGGGGCTATGCTTTTCCTAGATTGCACGATGATGAGACAAGTGTATTGTCAAGATTGATTTTATGGTAGTCTCGTTCCAAATTTGAAATAAACAATTATTTAAAAAAGGAATATAAAGAATAAGTGGTAGCTGATGCATGCTCAAAACTGATGCATGGATGACTAATAGATGATAAGTGAGTAACTGATGTATGAATAACTGATAATACTTAACTTATAACCTATCGATATTCACCAATCACAAATTAAGTGACTATATTCATGTATATGAAAAAATCTTTAATGATTTTATATTGAAATCCCATAAAAACTCCGTAACTTTCCCAACACCAAGAGATACATTCCATTAAAATTCTACTGACATGTATTATGTCAAACCTGTCTGGTCTGTTTGGTGCCTAGGGTTCGTGTTCCATAAAAATTCCATTGAAATACATTTATGCCAAATCTGTTTTGAGTGTCTGGTGCTTAAGGTTCGCGGAAATTGAGAATTTCGGCTGATATGATTACATTAAGAGGGAAGGGCCACCAACGCGTTTGTAAAATGGCCACTGCGAACAACTTGAAAGGGACAGTTATGGAAAAAGATCGTCGGTCCATGCCGCGTAGATGACTCAATACAGGTGAAGAATCCAAGGACAAAGGAAAAGCCCTTACTCACTTAAAACAAAGAAGAGGGCAATTTCCACAATAATAAAAAAATATTATATAAATTTGTTTTTAATATCAATGAGTTGTGTCGAAAGTGCAAAGAAAAAAAATAGTACTAAAAGTGGAGTGCTGTTAAAATTATATGTTTTCATGGTTTTGAAAAAAGAAATTTGTATTTTGATCCCCGTGGAGCTTACAATTAGAGGAGAATGCAGGTAAGAAAGTGGTGGAAAAGATGTGGGGGCACCTTAGGGTTTTAATGGTAGCCAATCCAAATTGCCTTTGGGTTGCGTGCTCATTATCAACAACAAACAACAAATAAATTTCGGAATTAAGAACAAATAAACTCCCGAATAAAGTCTTTTGATCTTTCCCAAGTGGAGGCTTCACCTTGTAGAAAAAAAGGTTAGACAAAAGAAAAATGAAATAGGGTTAAAATCTATGATTCTAAATGGATGTGAGTGATGTTTCCTCGTTGTCCAATGACAATTTGGACATTGAGAAAATATATAAAAAATACCACTGCCCACTCATAAAATAAACATGTATCTAAGTGTTAAGTGATAAATTTTCATGTGTGTACTTAGAAACAAGAAATGAACTAGATTTAGCAAAGAATTTGAACACTAAAATTACTAGATCTTCATATATTTCAAATTAGATCTTAAGAATAAGTTATTAAGCCATGGATCTTCACATGCGTGTGAGAAACAAGAATGTGGATAAATGTGTAGTTATGGTGTCTCTCTATATATGTCCCTCCTCTAAAATATATAGTAAAATGTTATCTTATTCTAGATATTAATGTCAAGGTAAAGATTATTTGGATTTTGTTGAAAAACATGCATTGTAGAGTTATCAAACAACACATAGTGATCCCATCACTATTGTAAATGGAAATGAGGTCCAAACCATTTCAAAGGAAACTGATTGTTATGTGACCTGAAATTGACAACATATAGGACATGCCAGTGGTCTAAAAGAACCATGGGATATATAAGAAATGGTCAATGGGAAATCGCTACTAAAAATTATATATAAAAGAGTTGTAGGTTATATAAGAAATGAGCAATCACTACTAAAAATTGGTTATAAATCATCGTAGAGACCCTTGTGATGTTGATCTATCACAACATAGACCCTTTCCAATTACATCAATTCATTGAACAATAACCTTATGTTTTCCTAGTGTATTCAAATCATTTAAATCATGTGTAACAATGCATGGTTGATCTGGAAAAAATTGAATAAATTCTAATAGTGTCGACCAAGCAGACAAATTTTCTTGTAGAATTTTTGCACCATAGAGAATGGTTACCTGGCCTTGCAAGTCACCATTTCACTCATGGAAAGAGGGGAGTAGAAAGGCCTTGGTATTGAACCAATTATGCCACCAACATAAGTACATGACCGATTTTCCATCAATGCACAACCATTTGATATGAATAATTACGGAAGTGGAATTTTATGTGAAAACAAAAAAATCAACATCGAAAAGAGAAAAACCATAGGTCTTCTTCAAAAGAACTCTCAATAATTAAATTCTAAACAATGGGAGTGTTGATGCACTAACATGGACTGTTAGGGAACCTCTTAACCTTGAACCATAGAACATAAAAGATAGAACAGAAGGGAACAATATTCCAAGAGGAGAGGTGGTGTCTAAAGTCACTGTTAAAGAACTTAAGCACAGGGCATTATGATAAGAACATCACAATGCATTTTGAGATTGAAACACATCTCAAAAATCATACATTGTTCATCAAATCTAACCAACTCCTTGAAAGTGAAGAAGATTTGGTCGACAAATAGGGGTCATTGGTCCTAACTATTTCCACAAAATCTGCAATGTCCCAATGTATAGTGGGTTGTTGTAGTTGTTCCGACCATGGTTGTTCCAACCATCAAGTCGTATGTTCAACCGACTGTACAGTCACTCCGCCAACTTTCCTAGTCAGGACTCCAGTCGACTGCTCCACTAGTCTCCTATCATATAATGACTAATTGTCTCAAGAAGATCCAAAGGTGTGATAAACTATGAAGAACTTAGGTTCCAATACCCTCCCATCAACACAACGCTTTGGAGATTCATGAGGTGAAATTACTTGCTCTGAACACCCTCCCATAATTACATCTTCTTGAAGCCCTGAATCATAGCCCGGAGTTTCACAAATGAAAATATCAGCAACCTGATCATCTGTCCTGTAATAAACAAGTGAGAGCACATGTGCTTGTACCAACTGTCTCAGATAATGAACATGGATTTCAACATGCTTCATCTTGATATGAGCAATGGGATTATTAGCAACTTGAATAGCACCCTAATTATCACAGTAAATAATAGTGAGGCCTGAACATGAAACCCAAGCTCATCAAGAAGATGACAAATCCAAATTGCCTTTGTACATGCATTGATAGTGCCATGATACTCGACTTCTATAGTCGAAAGAGAGACTACCTTCTGTTTATTACATGACCAGACCAAGGGTCCATAACTTAGTCAAAACACATAGCCGAAAGTAGACGTGCGGTCGTTAATGTCGCCGCCCCATTCGAAATCAGTGTATCTGACTAGTGGTTCTGTACTGTGACAATACTTAATACCATATTGACACTTCACGACACTTCACGACATTCTTCCTTGTCGTCGGGGAACAAGATCCCATGTCTAATTCTTCTTCAAGGAGTCAATTTCAGCAATCATAGTAGTTTCCCATTATGGAACACCTTGAGCATTAACATACATATCAGGATCACATGTGTTAAGAACACACAAGCCATCAAAGCAACACTGCCACACTATTTCTAACCGTGAGTCTATCGGTAAAAACTAGCATAGCCAACATCTGATCCAATAGCTTCAATTTCCTTAACAACCCACCGAGGTAAGCAAATTGAGGATCATTAAGGTCGACTATCCTCGGTCATGTGAGTAAGGGAAGTCAGATTTTTTACTTCAACTATCACATTATAACGACTACCAATTGACTCAAGAACATAATTCATTGGTCTAGTTCTGACTCCAATTATGAGAACAGTCAATCCATATTCTTCAAGAATGTCAAACGGATCACAGTTCAATGGACTAGAGGAAGAGTTCAATATCTTATTACCTGAAATCGTCTCATCGATGATCACACTTCTACTTAAGATGATCTGTTGTTTGACAAGATCAAACCATTTATAGGCTTTGGACTCATCAAAGTAGCCCATCATTATGCAAGCATGACTCTTTGCATCTAATTGCTTTTTGCAGTTATCATTGATATGCGCCCAAGAAACACATCCAAAGTTTCTGAGGTGTCCAACAAAGTGTTTCCATCGATTTCACTTCTCGACAGGAGTCATGCCAGTGACTTTTGTAGTCGGAATGGGGTTCAGGAGATAATTGGAGCAGTAAACAACTTCTGCCCAAAACTTCGTCGGAAGATATTTGGTCTACAATAGGCACCTAACTATTTCTACCAAAGTCTAATTCTTCCTCTCTGTAACACCATAATGTTGAGGAGTGTGAGGGAAAAATCTCTCCTAAGAGATACCATTTTGCAAGAGATATTATTCAAACTGCTAACTCACATATTCACCACCATTGTTTGATCTCAAACATTTAAGGGGTTGACCACATTGCTTCTCGGTCAATGGTCTAAATTCCTTGAATCTTTTGAAGACTTGACTCTTATTTTTAAATAAATATACCCATGTAAATGTAGAGAAATCATCAATAAAGGTCAAAATATATTTCCCACCTGCTAATGAGGGTTTGTTCATGCAAAAGAGATCACTGTGAACAAGTTCCAATCAATTTTGTGCTCGTCGTGCTTTTGTTAAATCAAAGAGTGCATGATGATGGTTTTCAAGCATACATCCTTTACAAAATCCATTAGGTGGAATGGTTTTTGGGAGGCCAATGACCATGTTGTGATTTACCATCATCTTCAAACTTTGAAAGTTTAGATGTCCAAGTCATTCATGCCAAATTCGACTTATGTCGTTGGTATGAGCGATGAGTACAGTTGGTCCAGTCGTATGAGAAACATTCATAGGAGGATCACAGAACTTATAAAGTCCATATTTGGGATCCAAATACCCTGAAGCAACAGTTTGCCCCCACAAGCCTCAGATCCTTCACGATAAAGTGATCCTACCAAAACTCAATAGTCTTCTTTTTATTTTTCGGTTGAGAAACCGATAGTAGGTTTGCACTCAAACTAGGTACATGATAAACGTTGGATATGCAACCATGTTGACATTCAACATCACCATTTCTAGCAACAATGAGGGCATAATAATCAACGACATGGATCTTGTGTTCAGGAACTCCACTTAAGGACAGGAACAAAGAAGCATCCTTATCCATATGATGAGTAAATCCAAAGTCAATTATCCATTTGGTCTGATTAGTGTGGGCATGCAATGCTTGGGAAGTGTTAACAGAGAAGGTATAATTTTTAGCAGGTCAATTGGTCGATTGTCCAGTCGATGCACTATCCTCAAGGTGTTGGAGCTTACCTTCTAAATCCTTCATATTTTTCTAGCAATTCTTCTCAACATGTCCCACCTTTGCACAATACTGACAAGTTTTCTTCTTTTGATCCTTCTTCATCGATGAAAACACTTCAATCTTCCCCTTAGTAGGTTGATCAATACATTTTGGTCAGTGATCATGTTGACCATGTTACTTAGGATTTGTCTTAACCTTTCTTTTTAGAAAGTGAGATTGGTGCTTACTACAAAGCTTCCCTTCTTCAAGCAACTTTTTTTGGTCCTTGATCAACAAATCATAGAAAGTATCAAAGATAAAATCCTTACCATCTTGTTTGCGTGACATCCAATTGGCACAAAACAAGGAACATAAAACATCATATGTTGTCTTCAAATTCATTAGAACCATCTCAATGAGTTGTTCGCCCTTCCTTGGAAAATCCTTTCCACATTTGCCCAATTTCAATTGTAGCTCTTTGATGCGAGCCAAATAATCCTCGATCCGATCAAAGGAAAGAGATTCCAGAGAGATGAACCCTTTCTCTATCTGCATAACTTCACCTTCATTTATCTTGTTGAACAGAGTCTTTAGCTTATTCCATATGGAATGAGGACAATTGATCCATTTTGTATGAAAGTGAAACTCCCTTGAATTGTATTTAGTGATAACACCCATAGCTTCGTCCTTTTTTACATCCATGGTAAACTTGGCATCGACATCCATCAGGTCAGCAATAACACTCTTCATAAACTACCGTAGTCCTTTGATCTTCAATAAGGTCTCTATTTATGTCACCCAAATTACATAATTGTGTCCATTAAGAACAACAGGTTCTCTCCTGGAAGTCATCCGTCTAATCAAACAAATCTGATCAAAGTTCAAGGAGAGGTATTAGTCGAAAAATCTTCCGCCCACAGTCAATCAACCCTAGATCTGACTCAGCAAAAATTTTAGAGAACATGGTTAGGTTAAAACCATCAGCTCTGATACCATGTTGGGGAACCTCTTACGCTTGAACCATAGAATAGAAAATATAGAACAGAAGGGAACAATATTCCAAGAGGAGAGGTGGTGTCTAAAGACACCACTATAGCACTTAAGAACAGGGCATTATGATAAAAACATCACAATGCATGTTGAGATTGAAAGACATCTCGAAAATCATACATTCTTCATATCAGTTCAACCCATAGGGTCATCCTTTTATACTTATCAGATCTAACCAAATCCCTGAAAGTGAGGAAGATATGGTCCACAAATAGGGGTCAATGGCCCTAACTATTTCCACAAAATCCGCAATGTCCCAAAGTATAGTCGGTTGTTGTAGTCACGCCTATCACAATTGTTCCAACCATCCAGTCTTTTGTTCAACCAACTATACAGTCACTCCTTTGAATTTCCTAGTCAGGAATCCAGTCGACTGCTCCACTAGTCGCCTATCGTATAACGACTTATTGTCTCCAGAATATCCATAGGTGTGATGAACCATTGAGACCTTAGGTTCCAACATGGACTCCTTTAAAGACATTTTATTTTCCACATAAAACTGAAGAAACCTAGAACTTTTGACTTCAAGAGACAATTAGAGGTACCTCCACCACTAATTTTTAAATGAGGTAAAAAAGAAAGAAGATAGGAAATTGAATAAGCTTTCATAATGTGTTTGTGTGTGTTATTTCTATAATTGTTTAAAATTTATTTTTTCTATTAAAAGTGTTTTTTTTTTTAATTTCAACAAATTATAAGGTATATGTCTATGCATGCAACACTTTGTTGACTTATTTATAGTATTTTCAATAAAAACTTGTAAACATGTAAATAACATCTAGTTCTAGTGCAACGCTATTTTTCTAGATTTTTTTATGGTATTTTTTAATTTGTATAAGTTATCAAAGTAAAAAATGCCTGAAACAAAGATAGCACAGTGTGTGTGCAACACTTTAGGGGCATAACTGAATGGAATTGAAGATTTTTTAAATTAGTTTGTAGAGCTATCTTTCCTCTAGTGCACCATAGATCAAATAAATAAATGGCATCATTTAGAACCAGGATGTCAGGTATTTACTGTTGGAGTAGCTGACTCCAAGTTCTTTCTTCCAGTTGTATATGTGGCCGACGCTATTCCATTTAATGACTTATTCCTTACTGGCTTGCATTTCGTCCTGGAGTGAACTGATTGAGGGATTGAATTTTCAAACACGTGGGGCCAATTCTCTTTTTAGATACCTAACTTCTCTATGTAGGCTATGTGACTGTTCCTCCTATTCCCTGAGTGTCCCCCTAAGAATGTAGATTCCCAACGCCATTAACATGTTCTTTGTGATTTGTTGCTTGAGCTGACTATTTAAGTTGTTTTGTTGTTGTTGAATTGTTTTCAACTCCTCTTCCATCCTCCACTCCAGGTCCCTTTTCCAACTTTTCAAGTGCCTGGTGAAAAATCCCACCGACTCTTGCACTTCGTCAAGCTTGCGTTCGCACCTTCACCAAGCATTCGGGGAGGAGGATCCCAAGTTATTGTTCATGACTTGCCCCATTCCTTTTCCTCCTTCCATATGAGAATTAAAATTCATCTTCCACAAATTCTCCACAAGCTGATGTGAAGAGGATTGCCACCTTGTATGTCTTATCACCGTCTCCCACTTCACCATTCCAAATATTTGGCATTGAATGACTTTACACAGGAGATATCTACAATCCACCACAATGAACCTTCGCATGTTGCACTCGCTATGGGAGTTTTATGGTTGGTATCGACTTGATACTTAAGGGGATACTCACATGAGTATGTGAAGGCCTCCACGTGTCTCCCTTCTAAGTTGGGATGGTCTTGTATTGTCCCTTTAATGCCACCACAATTTACCTTCATGATTTCTCATTAAATTGATACGACCTATGGGATAGGGGCGAGATAGGAATCTCCCTCCACTTTGATTTTTCCTTAGTTTAGCATACATGCCAAGTTTGCTTGCTTGTCAACTTCAGAGTTCAACATCCTTTTGACATGGATGGGTTGGACCTCCTCAAATATTTCTACCAACTGATGAATATGCTCTACGAATATGCTTATGATAGCATCTTTAGGGATAGACTTTCTAATGAGGCCTTCAATTAATAATTTTGAATCACCTACGACTATAATCTTTTTTATTCCCTTTTCCCATGCTAGGTCTATACATTTATAAGGAGCGAGCACCTTTACTTGATTGTAAATCTTTTTTATTCCTTTTTCCCATGTTAGGTCTATACCTTTCTAGGGGGTGAGCACCTTTGCTTGGTTGTTCATTGACACTCCTAGTCCCCAAGAATATTTGATTTCCTTATTTCCTCCAAAGTCAAATAGAACACCCCATAGTTACCACCCTCTCTTTATTAAAATATTAAACATAATGATATTACCATATTCACTTTCGTTATATATATATATATATATATATATATATATATATATATAATCTTTTGATTTATCTTCATTAATGTTTCTTACATCACACGTTAATCATGAATAAACTAAAAAATAAATAAATAAAAAATATCCTTTTATTGAAATTATTATAACGCGTTTCACATGTTTATTAACATTGAGTAATCAAAGTTATTCAACGATACTAATCTATTCAGAATTGTTTAAATAAAATAAGTAACATAAGTATTTTTTATATTTTGTATTGACATTATAATAACACACCAAATCCTCCTCCCCGCATGTTTAATGACATTTGAGTAATTAAAGTTATTCAACGATACTAATCTATTCAGAATTGTTTAAATAAAATAAGTAACATAAGTATTTTTTATATTTTGTATTGACATTATAATAACACACCAGGTCCTCCTCCCCGCATGTTTAATGACATTATAATTAAAAAATTATTTAAAATGCACCATCGGCCCTCCACCCCACATCTTTAATGACATTATAATCAAAAATATTATTAATAATCATAATAATTTTGTATTATGACATTATAATCAAAATATTATTAATAATCATAATAATTTTGTATTGGCATTATAATTTAACACCTCCTCCCTACATGTTTAATGAAATTATAATTAAAATATTGAAATTTATATATAATATTTCATATCCATATAAAATAATTAAATTTATATTTTTTTATTAAAATTATAATAACAACTTTTTTACATATTTATTAATAAATGATATTTATTAGTCAAAGTTAATGAATTTTTTTTAATTTATTTTTAATTATTTAAATAAAATAAATATCTTCATATTTGGTATTAACATTATAATAAAAATATTATTAATACTTGATTAATGATGAAAGGTTGAAAGAAAGAAAGAAATATATATATATATGTGTGTGTGTGATTGAAATGGTTAAAATTTGTATTAAAAAGTGGTTGTGGTGATATTATACATTAATATAATGCAAACTAAAAAAGACTTATTAAAACGGACTTATTAGAAGTTTAACATTTGAAAAGTTTCAAAGTTACAAAACTACTCCATATAATTTTATCTATTTTAAATGGTTAAACTATAGTTAAGAAGCCTAGTAAAACCTAATATAGAGCAAAACTACCTTACAAAGCATTTAAAACTCTAAGGAAAAAATAATAATTCCCACTAAGATCTTCTTGCTTGATGCCTACTGATGGTTGGTATGTCAATTCACATTTTCCATCTCCAAGTATCGCGGTGCATGTTGGAGAGTCTCCTTCTCCTTAACCACAACATGCACTTACATGACAAATCGATGCCTTTAGATGAGAGAGTAAGGAATAAGAAATCCTGGTATGAACCAAGACCAATTTGTATAGCACACCGCACTCTACATCTAGCTTCTTAGGTTGCCTACTCTAACAAGCCACAACCTCTGAAATTTATGCATAATTAGCATTCTAAACCTCAATTTGATTAGTCATTCTATTGCTAAGGTGAGAAATAACTACCTACATGTCTGCAATGAGATGATCACTTCTCCTCTATACATGATGCAGGTCAAAGGAATCACATGGCCTACCATCCTCATTCAATGGAAACCCTACCTAACTATAAAATTGAATGAGTCTAAGACTGACCACTTCTTGGAACTATAAAGATATAAATAAATAGAATCGAAACCCTAGGATCCTAGGATCCAAACCACGAGAAAACAAAACAAAACCCTCCTTGAAAGAGAGTCCCTTGAATCTATAATCAACACCAAAATTGGAACATTCCATTCCCAAGGACCCTCCTTATTGGATTTAACCCCTGAGAACCCCATTGTTGCATTTTAATTTTAATGTTATGAACAATATTTTCCAATCCGATGTTGATGGATTGTTAAGGGAGATTGGTATTTCAAAATAATTAAATGATGTCCAAATTAGAACAAAAGGGAAACCTAGAATCCTAGAAATAACCAACATTTCTTGGGGGAGACATAATCTAGTCATACAAATGAATCTTCCCCTTGTTCATTCGGGCTTTGAATGCATTCATAAATTGGTCCAACATTGTCTTGAGCATTTCATGGGCATCCATTGTAGTTATTTATCCACTATATAAAAATATCTGCAAAACTAAACATGAGCAAGAGATTAAAAAAAAAGTAGTGGAATACCTTGTCGAATGCATTTTCCATATCTATTTTAATAACAATCCATTTTTATTTATTTCTCGTGCTAGAGTGGGTTGCCTCCTAAACCAATAAAAGGTTATCAATGCTTTGTGTTTTCTGGACAACATCCTTGATTATCTAAGATAATATTAGGAGAATCATTTTCAATTGATTTGCTAGGATTTTTGTTAGGATCTTGTAAGAGGTGTTACATAGAGAAATGGGTCGAAATTTGGAAAATGAGGTGAGACAATTCTCTTTTGGGGTTGAGGCTAAAAAAGAAAAGTTTGTGCTTCCTCCTAATTTTTTATTTATTCTTAACCAATTGATCATAGGATTGATAACCCATCTAGACTCAAAGCTTTATGAGGTTCTAAGCTCCAAATCACACTTGCTGTATATTTCCTTAGATAACTCTATGTTTTCCTCTATTGAGACTAGATTGGGAATCCCTTGGAGCATTACGACATCAAAAACAAGATCAACATCAAGTAAACGGATTTAACTTATGATTATAGGTTGTTTCCTTAATGGCCTCAAATTCATATCATTATTCTTTAGTATCCAAGTCTATGTCTTTCACATTGTCTTTTTTGCAACCTTGCTTTTACCTATTTGTGAAAAAAGGTGGTATTCTTGTCCCCAACTTTCAACCACAAACTCCTTGATTTCAATCTCCATAGCTCGTCCTCTTTCCCATTCACTTGGAAAAGTTCCTCTCCTTTGTTAAGTTTTGTTGATTCACCTCTTCTAATTACATACTAGCTAGTAAACTACACAATTGATTGTCGATATCAATTATTTTCCCTCTTTGGATGCCACTATGATTTTTTTGCCCACTCTTTTAAGTCATGCTTAATTGCTCAAAGCTAGTGTTGAGTGGTTTTAGAATGATTCATCTTGAAAACCATTTTGTCCCAAAGAGTGCAAATGCCCCCTAATGCTCATCTTGCTCTTATCACTATACCTTGACTTGTTTTTTGATGTTTATTACTTATTTTTAGGATCTCTTTTTCTTCAAGCTTGGTCTCCTAGATGAGAATAACAATAGATATTTTTTATCGGATTAGATCGCACAATGCTTTTACCTTGTACCTACTTCTAATTCGCCTACTTTTCTAGAGACTATTTTCCTTATTTCATATTTGATGGTTTCAACTAGAGTTGTATTGCAATCTTTTGCAAAGTGGCAATGTTCATTACAAACCTTGCATTTACAAGGGAGTTGTTCATAGTTGGTCTCTGCAAATGAGACTAATTGTTTAGGGATAAAGCAATTGACTCTAGCAATCATTTTTACAAATCTACTTCCACACGGATTCTAGCACAAGTGAACATACCTTCTTTAGGCTTAGATTTATCTATATATTTACCCAAAAAATTCCAATCGCTACTAGAGTGTCATCGCTCCAACAATGAAAAGGCAAAGGAGACAAGTGAACCCAAAATAGAACCATTGAAGGCACAATTAAGTTTAAAATCCAACAATTTAGGTAGATCCTTCTTGGAACCACAAAATATGGTCCATTCCAAAAAACAAAAGATCTCCATCTTCCCTTTTTTCTAAATAGAAAAACATAATACTCACAACCATAGAAATAATAACAAAAATTACCATAAATCATTGTTATCTAATGTTTTTCCATCCAAAGTTCCATTTCTCTTGGGGATGGCCATAGTGCATTAAATTTCCTAATTAGATGATGCCCTACAAGTGTTAAAGCTTTGGGACAAGACACAAAGAGTGAAAGACACAAAGGATGGAAGCTTGATCTGATCTAATTTCCTTACAAACTTTGACGAAACAAGCTTAAGCACCAACTTATTCAATGTAGCAACCAAAACAGGAAATGCAACAACAACGGAGAAAGAAGGAAAAATCCCCCAACCCAAATCAACATATGAGGAACAAAAGAGGAAAGCACCAACGAGAATAAAGGAAGCCTAAGGCTGGGAAAGCACCTAAAGCTGATTCCTATAATCTTTGTTACTTTTCCTAGTGAGAAGTTAGCTTTTCTTGCGATTATATTCTCTAACAACTAGATACCAACAAATAAGATAGGGAAGTATGTATCAAAGAGCACAGGAAAAATAAATATGAGACTAAATGACTTTACATGTGTTACTGGTATGTTTTAATAAAAACATATAAAATAGTTATATATAATTCAATTAAAAAATTCCAAGGAATATCATAGAAAATATAAAAGATTCACCAGGAACATCCGAGAAAATCCTCAAATAGGACAGCTAAATTTAAAGTCTCTAAAGATGCTAGGAAGTCTTTTCCATGTGCCAAGAAGTTCTTTTTGTTCGTACAAAGCAAACCTGGACTTACTATGAAAAACAACCAAGACAGCGCCATACGAAGGAGCTCCTCAATTTCTACGCAATTACATTTTCTTACAATGACATGGAAGGAAGTTACAGCCAAATAATATTGAATGGTTGCTTTCTTCTTTATCTGAAGTCAGCAGTCTAGTCTCCGTTTTTTCTTTGTCGAGATTCCAGGGAATTTAAGTCTTCAGAATCATCAGCTTTTATTGACTCCACGACGCGGCATTGACGAACGATTCTATAGCCGCGTTGGTGGCCCTTCTTTTTTAATGTCAGTCCTCTGGACAATCATGGCAAAAAATACTCAATTCCGGCCCAATGACATCGATATCATCAAACCTCCATCTATATAAATACCTAACTCCCATTCTTCAGTCCATACTCACCAGAAAAGCTTATGCATATGAAGATGGAGTTGAACGTTTGCAAGCAAGGTTCTAATGAACTGCCTGGCTTCAGATTCCACCCTACAGAGCAGGAGTTAGTGGGTTTTTATCTGAAGAGAATGGTGCAGGGGAAGCTTCGCAACTTCAATTTCATTCCAATGCTCGATTTGTATCGTTATGATCCCTGGGAACTATCCAGTATGTCCTTCAATCCCAGCTATATCGTTTTAATGGCTGAAAGTGAATTTTAAGAAATTTGTAGCCCTTTGCTTGTAATTAATGGGCTGTTACAGTATCGTTTTGATGGCTGGAATTTGTAGTCCTTTGTTTCTGCTACAGTAGCTTTTTGTTTGTATGTGTGTTATTTATGTCTATCGGCTTATTCAGATACATTAATATTGTTGTTATTAATTAATTTACTGAATGAATGATTGCAGGCTTTGCTAATTTGAATGAAAAAGAGCTATTTTTCTTCGTTCCGAGAGATGAGAGGTGCCAGAATAATCGAGGTCGGCCCAATCGCATGACGGTTTCTGGCTACTGGAAGGCCACGGGATCTGATCGGTCCGTTCACGACGACAATGCTAAGTGCATTGGGCTTAAGAAAACGCTGGTTTTTTTACAGAGGGAGAGCCCCCCGCGGACTGAAGACCGATTGGATTATGAACGAGTACAGACTACCCGACTACTTTCATGAGCCTAAGGTGAGCAGGCCGATGCTCTTTTTCATCCTAATTTCTTGTTTACACTCTATGAACTTCTAGTACCCATAATTCAATTCTAATTTTTAGTTCGTTGCTGTTTGTTCGATTGGTTTTGCAGAAGGAAATAGTGCTGTGTCGTATATACAAAAAGGCAACCCCTCTCAAGTGGTTGGAACAGCAAGCAATGAACCAGGCAGAAGATTTGGACTGCATATCACATGATTCTCCTCTTTCACCTGCAGAAATATTCGATGACAATAAGCGCGATCAGGAGACTGAGTCGAACTGTGTCCGGAACTCAGATTCTGTTGCCTGCCATGAAATTAGAACAGAACCGAGCAACTACCCACAAGATAAAGTTACAAAGAGCAACATAACCGGTTCCCTGGGCTGTGTTGTCGACTCAGGTTTGATGGAATCTACAGTCTGCGGGAACTTCATAGACCCGGAGTTCTCATCGTTCGCGGATGACTGTCAGAAATTCGAAGGATTTTCGAGCATCATGGCTCTGCTGAACTCTTCTCCTTCTCCTGCTTCTTCTTCTATAGAATGCTGTTGGGAAAATCCGCCGATGGTGGAAGAGCCCAGATCATTCCCAATCCCAAAACTGTCAATTGATTTCTGCAACGAGGAGGCCGCATCAGACGGGAACTGGAATCTATGGATGGATTTGTCTGGCCTCCATGATATGAACTCCTCACTGCTGTCTTAAATTGTCTGTGGATTGCTAGGGCCATGGCCAAGGCGCGTTAAATTTCTGGATATGGCACTGTTAAATTTGTGGGACAATTAAACCCGTTAGGTTTCGTTACTCGTTAGTTTGTGGGTATCCGTCCAAATGAGAACGGACGGACAGCAATAGCAGATGTGCCATAGCCTTGGCCCAGGCAGGGACGAAAATCGTGAAGAACTAGGGATCGAACATATGTGGGTATGCACAGGGAAAATCATCTGCGGAGAATCCATGCGGGCCACCAATCACTATTTGATCCATTACAGTGATTCCCACACTGTTCTGGATGTACATCAGAAAAGTATCTGCAAACAAACTGCATTCCGAAAACACAACAAATACCCAACAGTTGACTAAGGAGGCCTTCTGCAAGGATTCTTCGAACTGATATGTATCAGTGGGGGAGATATTGGACTTTGTACCGCTGGTGCCGGTGCCTACAGCAAGAACGAGCAAAGAGGCGATCAGGCGATCCTTATGAAATTTGATGAAAATTCCTTATTTTTTATTTCCAATTTATTTACTTAAGTAGTGTTTATTTATAAAAAGAAAAATAAAACTAGTACAACCACTTAACTGGTAGCTGGTAGCCTACATCAGATAAATATTAATAGGCTACTAGTTAAGTGTCACAGATCAAGTTTTGGATGTGCAATTGTAATCATCCTTTGTCTATACTTTCACTACATGTTATCAGTAGCCTTCTTCTAGTTAAAAGGGTTGTTTGCCACTAAGTCCCTTATCCATGCATCAAGTAAGAGTTATCCATGCATCAGTTATCATTTATATTTTATTTTATTTTTCTTTTACAGGCTACTGGTTATTTATGCATCAGTTACAAGTTAGGAGTTACCCATGTATATAGCTACCAGTTATATTTTATTTTATTTTTTATAATTATTTATTTTGAATTTAGAACTACTACTATAAACACTTTTTTTTCCAGCAGAAAAAGCATACCAATGTTATTCATTTGAATAAAAAAGGTACATGATAGTCCAAGTCTTCCGGAAGACTTATCATGAGATATGGCAGATATCTTGCATACAAATCACTACAATGAAAAACAGAAAAATGCATTCTGAAAAATACATACATGAGTTAAAAGGTTCGCTAATGAACACTTCAAAAGATCTGAGCATAAAAGGACAATAAGACTATAACCTTAATAGATCCTCATAAATCCCGAATCAATAATTTGGGAATAAAAGAATTCTTCTCAAATTATAAAACCCTCTTCACTGCTCAAAGCTTGTTTTGAAAGTTTGTCTACCAATAGATTATGTTGCCTATATATATGCTCCATGGAGATGTTCCTGAAAAGAAGAATAGTTGATTTGATCCTATTGCTCCAGTGTAATTAAGATAACACTGAGGTTGTAATCTCCCTGAGCCCATTTTATGGTGACCCTAGAATCCCCGAATATTTTCAGATCGTCAATGCCAAAGACACTAGCCACTTTTAAAACACACCATAAAGTTAAATCTCTAAAGTAAAGTAATGAGAATCATTCAAATAAATTACACCACCCACTGCACACATACCATTTTGGGCTGCACCATCAGAAAAGAGCATTGGAGAATTAAATTGAATATCGAAATATCCAATACTCTTAATTTTTAAAGACTTCTGATCTTTGTAGATGGAATGATACATACTAAGAATCTGACAAGTAATCTTCCGGAAGCACTGATAAACACATATTCTAAGATATAAACACCTATAAATATAAATAAAAAATTAAAATAAATTTACAAGTACAAATTTAATTTTAAATAAAATATTAAATCTATATTTTTAAAATAAAATTATATATAAATAAATCAAATACATGTATAATGTTTAAAAAAGTCTTTGGGTTAATTCTTTACTTTACTTAAAAAGTAATTAACTGGATAAGATTACAATATGGAGCTGAGTTTTATGTCCTTTGGATTCTAATTAACTGGATAAGTTTACAATAATGGAGCTGAATTCAATGTACTTTGGATTCTATTAAAAGGGAGTTGGATGTATAATGTATAAGAAAGACTTTGGGTTGATTCTTTGCATTCCTTTAAAAGGAATTAACTGGCTAAGGCTACAATAATGGAGCTGAAATATACGTCTTTAGATGTATAATGTATAAGAAAGACTTTGCGTTGATTCTTTGCATTAATTTAAAAAGTAATTAACTGGATGACATCTATGTTTTTTGGATTATATTAAAAGAGTTAGATTTTATTAAAAGGAGTAAAAGAACCGAGGCCTAGGTCTTTGGAGATTACAATATTTGTGTGGTTTCTTGTTCTGGTCCATAGGTTAACAGTTTATCTTATTTTATTTATTTTTCTCATATGTATTGTGAATTATAATTTGTCAGGGAGGACACTGTCAATTTGAAGAAAGTTTTACTAAATCAATCTTATGAACTTTTTACTATTTTATCGAATGTATATGTAATTTTGAGATTTTTTTTGATCGAAGTAGTTGTTTTGCACATTATAACAAACTTGTATTATACAGATTTAAGCTTTCTGGAGGTTTGTAGTTGACTGTAATATGTAGGTGTAAGCTATGTACGTTTGAAGAAATCAGCACTTGTTCATGCCTTTTCCATCGCCTCACTGGATAAATTTGTATTTCACTACCCTGAAAATTGATGTGTGAACATGCAATCAATATAGTGTCACCTTGTCAATACCTTTAAAATTGATCTGTGAACAGCCAATCAATCATATAGAAAATCAATATAGTGTCACCTTATGCCTACATTTTAGAATAAACAAACAATTCAACATTCTTGGAGGAGAACAATCTCCATAAATAATCTTGAGTATTAATGTTAAAATGGAAAGATGCAAATGAGTAAGGGTGAATGAAAAAATGGGAAAGATGGTTATGTAATGAAGGATGACATGTTTATGATCAATCCAAATCAGAGTTTATGCAGGCAACAGTAGTTAGATTGCACAGACAATCATTCAGGGAGTTACTCAAGAATTATGGATATCGGAAGACATTGATTGAGGTGCATGCATTTCAACCTTTTATCATTAAAACATTCTGGAAAGAACAGAGAAATTCTGTGAGTACATAACAAGAATGCAAATTATGGACTTTGTAATTAAATAGGCAACTTCCATGATCGGCTCATAACCCAAGAATTGATTCTGTATACAGACCTAATTTCTCTAATTCACTGATACGTTAGGAGTCCTAAAACTGTTTTTGCATTTGTGTTTTGAATGCACCAGCATTTGAGCAACAATAGTTAGAATGCATAAACAATCATTTAGGGAGTTACTCAAGAATTATGGATATCAGAAGACACTGAATTTCAACTTTTTATCCTGGAAAGAACAGAGGAATTCTATACGTACATCACAAGATTAATGCAAGATGATACACTCTGTAGATAAACAGGTAGCTTCCATGATCGGCTCTAACCCAAGAACTGATTCTATATACATACCTAATTTCTCCAATTCACTGATACGTTATGAGTCCTAAAACTGTTTTTGCATTCGTGTTTTGAATGTACCAGCATTTGAGCAACATAAGCAATACTAGTGCATGCAAAAGTATGGAGAGTCTATCCTCTTTATAGCTCATATCAATAATAACACATAACTCGCCATGAGAATAAACAATTGCTCATATTCTTCATTGCTTTCAGTGCGATGGCATGGAATTATTGGATCAAATAGCAGAAATAGAATTTGAAACCCATGAAAACTAATACTGATTTCTTGCAAACAGACAGACAGAAACTGGCAACATCAATCATATTTCTTCAAAATCGTTTGATGGGCAAAACACCACATCAAACTTCCTTCTTAATCAACCGATGTAGCCATCAATAAGTCAAATTGGGTACGGTATCAAAACAAATGCAAGGAGAAGCCAAACACTGTGCATGCAAAGGCTGAGGCTTCGATTCAAACAGAGAGCGCCATGAACACTTCAAATCAAACAACCTATTGAGAGAGACTCGAGAGTAAGCATGAACACAGGTTTAGTTACACACGGAAAAATTGAAATGCTTACTTAATCACTGTAAGGATATGAAAGTTAAACAAAGCGTTAGGGTTTTTCATACCTCCTCAAGTAATTCAAAACCTCAAAAACCAAATCAATTCTTAAAAATAACGCTTGAATGGTGATCTTTCCATTGAGCCGAGTATGAATGCGTTACCTTAATAACAAAACTTTGTCTTTGCATGCAAAGGAAGTGGGTGAGATGGGAGATTCATGATAATGGGCGATTGAAATATCTACAAGAAGAGAATTTGGGTCCTATAAACTGACCAAAACAAGCTGCACCCATCACAATTAATGGCATGGCCAAGCCAAAGCACTACTTTGAAAATATTAATGAACAGGTGATAGGGATAAACGCCATATTGGGAAAATGTTGATACAAAGGAACTGTGAAGCAAACTATGTCTCTGAAGAAGTGTGCCTTTACCTCGTCATTTGGAAAATTAGAGCAATAGCATCATCATTCCATTCGTACAAATACAACTCAAATAGCAAACAGACCGACACCCGGCCACTTCACATCAAATAACTTTGCATAAAAAGGCCCGGGCAATGAATTATGGTCCAAAATCACTTTGTAAAGCAACATGTTGAGTTATTTAACACCCGTTTCAAAAAGACCCGGGCAATGAATTATAGTCCAAAATCACTTTGTAAAGCAACATGTTGAGTTATTTAACACCCGTTTCAATGGTAGTGTTGGGAGCAGGGCCAATCGACAAAGTTTAGAGGGAAGGGCGAAAACTTTGACAAGGGGGTATGAGGGTATAAGGGTATGAGGGTAGTTTGGGGTTTTGGGTTTGTTTTATGTTGGTGTTTTTGGTATGTATTTGTGTTATTTTTCAATGGTATTTTATCTCATTATAATTTAATGTTGATTAAGGGATTATAGTTATAATTTAATTGGGGTTAATGAATTAGGGATTTGGATGTTGAGGAATATCTAAATATTATATTATGAATGATCTTTTATTAGTTAAAGGTTTTTAAGGTAAATCTATGGGTAGCGTGTGTTATTGTTGCTCTTTCTATTTTTTTTAAGAATCTATATATGCATTATTTCACTTGGGTAGGTTTAAAATTTCCATTTGGTTCCAAAGCAAAGTTATTGGCTTTAGGGGGATGTCATTGTTGTTAGGGTTTAGCTCGTTCTCTATAGAGTTAGCTTATCTTGGGTCAGTGATACAACCTAGTTCAGTGAGAGCTCTATGATAGTGATTCTTGTGTGGAAGGAAATGGCAAGAGATTTTAGAATCAAGATTGAGAATTTAACGTTCAAATCTTTGAGTTATAGAAGCCAAAGATTGAAGATATTCTTGTAGATAGAGAACAATGGGTTGTTGTGGGTCCAAGTGCAAAAACTACCAGTACGTCAAAAGAAGAATGGGAGAAGTTGGAAATAAAGACAATAAATATGATTTGACTCTGCCTCCTCGATTCAATGAACTGTTGAATGCCTTTGGAGAAGAAAACACAAAGACATTGTGGGATATCTTAGGGAATTTGTATAAATCAAAGTCCCTGGAAAAACAAGTTGTTTATTTGAAAGAAGTTGTATAATCTTATATTCTATCACGGACCATCTAATTTCCTTTAATAATATGGTAAGTCAACTTGTCTATGTTCATATTAAGATGGAGGAAGATGATAAGTGTATTTCCTTATATTGCATTCTTTCCTAGGCTCTTTAAATAATCTAGTTGTAGCAATGCGTTTAAGGTTGTAGTTTCATCCTTGTTATCAAATGAAATGAAAATAAAAACTATGGAGGGTGTGGTCAATGATGGCTTATTTGTGAGAGACCCCCCTATAAACATAAATAAAAATAAGTCTTGTAAGGGGTACATCTAATTCTAGAGGTAGATTTAAATCTCCAAGGAAATCTATAAGGAAATGGTGGAAATGCAGTAAAGTTGGGCATTATAAAAAACATTGTAGACAAAAAAAAATGTTGATAAAAGAAAGTGATATGATGTTGCTTCTTCTGCAAAAGGAAAGGCCTCCTTAGAAGGAAGAGACGTGTACATGGAATCTACAAGTACACATTTAGATCATGATGCATAGCTAATCGACTCATGTGCATCTTTTCATATGGCTCGTCATAGGGAGTGGCTTTGTGAATATGAAAAATATAATGGAAGCAATGTCTTCCTTAGAGATTACTCAACAACCAAAATCATGAGATGTGAAAGGGTCTAGTTACTACTTAAGTATGTATAACTTAGAAACCTTTGTAATGTTCTGCATATGCCAAGTTTGGCCAAAAACTTGATATATGTGAGTAAGATGAGTGATACAACTGTGCATACTATATTTGAAAGGGATACATGTAAGATAGTTTGAGAAGCTATGGTGTTATTGAGGGGAATTCAAATTGGAACTATGTACAATCTATTGAGAAGCACTATAACTAATGGGCATAACAACATCGTTGTTCATGAGAAGGAAACCGATAGAACTCTTACTCTTCGCATAGAGAAGACAATGCTTGGCATTAGAGGATTGGGCATATTGGAGAGAAGGGCCTTCATGATTTGCAAAGGAAAGGAATGGTTGAAGTGTATCCTTGATTTTTCTTTAGATTTGATTTTTGTGAACACTATGTATATGGTAAACATAATTAGGTGAGATTCCCATCTAGTGCTACAAGGGAAAAAGGGACCCTCAAGTTGATACATAGTGATGTGTTTAGACCTATACCTATTTCATTTCAAGAGGATCTATACACTATGTCTCATTTATAGATGATTTTTCTAAGAAAACATGGTTGTTTTCGAGAAGAAAAAATTTAAGGTTTTTGAAAAATTCAAAGAGTTCAAAGCTCTTGTAGAAAACTAGATAGAGAAGAAAATAAAAACGTCGAATACTAATACTGGAGGAGAGTTATGTGGGAAATATTTTGAGTAGTTTTAAACACATAATGTAAAATAACATAGTAAAATACAACTACATTTACACCTCACCAGAAAGAAGTTTCAAAAAGAATAAATAATACATTGATAGAAAATGCAAGGAGTATGCTCAATTGTGTAGGCATAGAACATAAATTATGGGCAAAGGTAGTATGTTTTGCATATTATATGATCAATAGATCACCGACATCAATTAGTTGATAGGATCCCCCATGAGGTGTGGAATGGTAAGAAACTATCTCTTGGACATCTTGGATTTTTTTATTATGATGCTTATATGCATGTTCCCACAAAAGGAGCAAGCTAGATAATTGCACATTCATTAATTATAAAGATGGAATAAAAGACTACAAACTTTGGACTTAGAGTTCGTCTAAAAAGTACATGCTTGGGAGTACATTGTTTATAGTTGTGACATGATATTTAGAGAACTGAAAAGTACTCCCAAGCATGAACATGATCAACATTAATAGTAGAACTAGAGAAAATAGAGTTTGAGATGGAAAATGAAGATTCTAACTCAATGGATGAAGACGAGTTAGATGAATTAGATTAAGAGGAGACATTGTAGAATCCGATCTTGAGGAGATCTATTCGAGTAAGAAGGAAAAAAAAGGGTATAATCCACCCAATTTTCCTTCCTCCTTTGTTTTATCTACTATTGATGATGATCCTAGAACTATTAGAGTGGTAGTTGATTTTGAGGAGAGTAAACTCTAGATAAATGCCATGATTGAAGAAATGCCGACCTTGAACAAAAATGAGGCATGAGACTTGGTCAAGTTTCCTAATGGAAGAAAACATGTTGGTAGAAAATGGGTGTTTAAGAAGAATGGTAATGTAGAAGGCAAAGTGGAGAAGTATAAGGCTCTCCTAGTAGCAAAAGGATATTCTCAGTTGGAGGGAATTGAATTTGGTGAGATTTTCTCTCATGTTGCATAATTGATTTCCATTAGATTTATATTGTCTCTTGCTACAACATTTGATCTTCAAGTAGAACAAATGGATGCAAATACATCATTCCTACATGGAAACCTAGGAGATAAAATCTACCCGAATTAACTTGAAAGGTCATAACTGTGAAGGGTAAGAAGGAGTTAGTTTGCAAGCTTAAAAATTCCCTACATGGCTTAAATACATAGCCAAGAATGTGGTATCAAAAGCATGATACTAACATACTAGGACTAGAATTCGTAAGAATCAAGGCTAATCATGTATTCCAATCATATTGATGATCACTTTATTTATGTAGTGTTGTATTGTATGTTCAACTATCCTCTGTGTTTAATATGAGGGACCTCGGTGCTTCAAACTTTATTTTGGGCACCAAGATTAAGAGAGATTGTGTAGATAGGAAACTTTGGTTAAACTAGAGAGTACATTGAGACAATTTTGTTGAGATTTGGTATGTGAGAATGTAAATTGATAAAGGTTCCTGTAATTTTAGGTTCAAATTTATCTACATAACAATGTCCCCAAACACATGAATGTGCAGAGGACTTGTCTTATATTCCCTATGCTAGTGTTGTTGGTAGTTTAATGTATAATATGGTATGTATTAGGCTAGACATTACCCATGTTGTGGGAGTTTTAAGTAGATATATGTCAAAAATAGGCAAGGAGCATTGGACAATTGTAAAGGGGGTCTTTAGGTATTTTCATGGTGCTACAGATGATGCGATTTGCTACTAAGGAAGACCAAGAGCCTAGATATAGTGATAAATGTATAGATCTTTGTTGATGCAAACTCAAACCATGATCTTGATCGCATAATATCTACAAGTGGTTATGTGTTTAATCTATTTAGACAAGCAATCAGTTGGATGAGTAAGAGATAAGTTGTAGTTGCACTTTCTTCTATAGAAGATGAATACAAGCTAGCCACTCATGCAAGTAAGGAAGTTGCATGATTGCAAAGATTGTGTTCAGGTATTGGGATTAAACAACAAGTTGTAAGGTTAGATTCCAATAATCGGAGTGCAATCTTTCTAGCAAAGCACCTTGTTTATCATTCTAAGATGAAGCATATTTATTTTCAATACCACTTTGTGAGTTAGTAAATGGCTGAAAACAAGAAGGTGTTATTGGAGAAGGTTGACGCCTTAAAGAATGTTACATAGACTCATCGATCAAATTTGTTAGTACTAAGAAGTTCTCTTGACGTAGAGAAGAAACACATAAGAGATGGGCATTACTACCTTAAACATGGGACCTTATAAATCTTGGGACCCTTGTTTTGCAAAGAAAACAACAAGTGGGAAAATGTTGGAGATAAGTTATATTATTTGAATGTGGGCTACAACATGTGTAAATTCAATATCAACACTAGTGGGGGATTTTGGAACAGGGTGGGAGTATTATTACCCTCACGTCTCATGCCCCCCTCTACACTCTCCCATTGACCAAAACAATTTATGGGAAGGGGCGACAATGTTGATCTGTTAGGGTTCATGGTAAACCTACTTTGTGTCTTTTCAACCAATGTTTTTTTTTACTTTTTGTAATTTAATTTCGTTTAAAGGATTAAAGTTGTAATCTGATCTATGTTAAAATATTAGGGTTTTGGATGCCGTGAAATACTTAAATATTGTATTGTGAATGACCAAATTAATACAATGACCAAAAGAGATGACAATATTCTGAGATGAAAAAAACCAAGAATCCGATTTCAAAATCGAAATGACTCGCCAAATAAACAAAATTAAAAATATGTTCGTATCACTAGGTAGCTCTGCGAATGGATCATGCTTTTATCCAAGAAGAATGTAAACCTTTGTGTCAATATTAAAATTGTATGCAATATTACATATATCGCAACTACAAACCAAAAAAAACCCACAATATGTGACACCAATATGTAACACCAATGACTAAATCGTTAATATCAAAATGATGGATGTTTTTATCACATAACCTTCACATTTTGAAATTTGCAATCGTGCACATTCAACTTCTCCATCGACAAAACTTTAAATATAAGCAATACCTTATCAGTAATATAAGTTATACCTTATAAATCATCTTTATATTGCAAACGTTTATATATATATATAGAACATGCAAAACCAATAATAATTTTAAGTCACATACAATTGAAAAATGAATCATAGATGTGAAATAAATCTAATATAAAAATACTAATGCTCAAGATAATCTTTTAACATAAATGAATCATAAATGTGAAATAAATCTAATATAAAAATATTAATTGTAAAGATAATCTTTTAACATCATGTTGATAACAATCACAAATTAAAAAAGTTTGTGATAACTGATACTCAAAGGGAACGAATTTTCCAGCAAGACACAGTTTCACCATTATTATAACCAGATCTAAGAACAAATCTCCAAAAAAAAGGAGGCTATTTGAGTGCAGTTATCCCACTTCAATTAAAAATACTTAAAAGATATGAGATCAAAATCATCTATCAAATAACATCGCTGTTAAAAAAATTCAATCTTAATATTCTTAAAAATTGTAAAGTTAAATTTGTGAGACATCCTAAACCGATGCATTATGGCCACCTTCGAGACACCATGGCGTACGCAGCGTTTCGCAACTTTTTAATGCACGCTCGATAGTTGGGGAGGATGCAAAGTTTAAACTCAGAGCGAAGAAGAACAGCAAGAGCAAGAATCAAAATGTCTCGTGTCAATTCTAAGCAATCGAGCGCCCCCATTGACAAGAATCTCAAGACCCCCAAGCCCGAGGACTACAGAAACGATGCCGATCAAGAGGACTGGAGGCCCCAGAAAACAACAAACAAACCTGAGACCCAGAGTGCCAAAGGCGGTTCTGACACGAAGGCGAAACGAGAGAAAAAGGTTTACACTCTCCCTGGACAGAAGCATGATCCCCCAGAAGAGGTACGTGATACGAACATATTTTTAAATTCTGTATATCTTCGGAGTTATTTCGATTTTGAACTCGGATTCTTGGTTTTTTTCATTCATGCAGAGAGACCCTCTCAGAATATTCTACTCGTCCCTTCACCGGCAGCTGCCTTCGAGCGAAATGGCCGAGATCTGGTACGTAAAGGCTTCAATTGCTTAATTTTGATTTCTAGGGCTAAATGTGTTAATTCTGTGCTCTGATTTTGAATCTCCAGTTTTCCTGGTCATCATTTATTCAACTAAATTCATTAGTAATATATTGGAACATGCACAAGTGTTCTTGCAAACTAATTTCTGGAAGGTTGTCGTTTTTTGTAATCATTTTTTGATTTATATGGAATTCAGCATGCTATAGGTTATATCTTCATCATTGTTTTTTGCTTCTATATTATCTCTGATATTTTCCTCTTGCCATGTTTCTGTCATTATTTCTTTGTTGGTTACTATTTTTATCTCCCAACAATACACAGAAGTTAGAACAAAAGTAGAGCATAAAAAAGTCTGATATCATTCAATATGATATCTAGTTTCTTTTGAGAGTCTAGTAATTCTCGTTCCATGTATAGTTCCATTCTCTCACAGAAACATTTTTTCTTATTCTATTTGTAGGATGATGGAACATGGTTTGTTATCACCTGACAAGGCACAACAGGTATATGAGAGAAGGCAGAAAAAGCCGACGCAACCCAAAACTTCAAGAAAATCCAGCCAGATGAAAGATCTTTCAGATGATGATAAGAAAGTGCAACCCAAAGCTTTAACAAAATCAAGCCTTAAGAAAGATCTTTCAGACGATGATAATAAGGTGCAACCCAAAGTTTCGACAAAATCCCTCCAGAGGATAGATCTTTCAGATGATGATAAGAACGTGCAACCCAAAACATTAACAAAATCAAGCCTGAAAAAAGATCTTTCAGTCGATGATCAGAAGGTGCAACCCAAAGTTTTGATAAAATCCATTCAGAGGAAAGATCTTTCATATGATGATCAGAAGGTGCAACCCAAAGCTTTAACAAAACCAAGCCTGAAAAAAGAAATTTCAGACTATGATCAGAAGGTGCAACCCAAAGCTTTAACAAAACCAAGCCTGAAAAAGGAAATTTCAGACTATGATCAGATGGTGCAACCCAAAGTTTTGACAAAATCAAGCCTGAAAAAAGAAATTTCAGACTATGATCAGAAGGTGCAACCCAAAGCTTTAACAAAACCAAGCCTGAGAAAAGAAATTTCAGACAATGATCAGAAGGTGCAACCCAAATCTTTAACAAAACCAAGCCTGAAAAAAGAAATTTCAGACTATGATCAGAAGGTACAACCCAATGTTTTGACAAAATCAAGCCTGAAAAAAGAAATTTCAGACTATGATCAGAAGGACGTGCAACCCAAAGTTTTGACAAAATCCATCCAGAAAAAAGATATTTCAGACGTTCATAAGAAGGTGCAACTGACAAAAACCATCCAGAAGAAAGATCTTTCAGACGATCATAAGAAGGTGCAACCCAAACTTGCAACCAACTCGGACCAGAAGAAATATCTTTTAGATAATGCTAAGAAGGTACAACCTAAAGTTCCAACAAAACCCTGCAGGAAGATGACTATAGATTTTTCAGACGATGATAGTGATGACTTTATTCAGCCAAAGAAGAAGCAAAGGCACTCATAGTATTTTGGTGGTTAACTAAATAACATTGTATGGATCTTCAAAGGATTTTCGCAAATTTTGTTATGTGTTTACTTAGGAAAATGTATATACCTTTGACAATGCAAAGACATACAAAAACTGTGTCAAGAAATCAACACTGAATAATGAAGTTAACATCAAAGATGTAATGATTGTTAAATTCATTTATGATTGCAAATTTAAAATGTTAAAATAAAAAAATTTTAAATTATTTATAATGACAAATGCAGAGAGGTAACTTAGTTGGTTAGATCCCAAATCTAAAAATAGTTCGATCGGAGATTCAATTCTCACAAATCCAAGAATCCAACTCTCCTTGAAAATAGGTTAGAAGTTAGGCTAATCCTTAAAAATAGTGACAAACCTTGTGATTTTAGCAAAATAAATATACTTTGCACTTTGATATGAGTTCATAAAACACTCCAAACAAAAATCTAGTAAGTATTCTCATTATAATTTTCACCACCCTTCAGATAACTTGCAGGACCAATGCACTTTGACATACTGCAGATGACTTGCAGGACCAACGCACTTTGACATACTGCAGATGACTTGCAGGACCAATGCACTTTGACATACTGTAAATGGATAGGGGCATGCTTATGTGTATTACACCAACGCAAACTGGCACTAGTTTGAGTTGTAACTTCAATTCTTTAAAATGATTTGAAGTCATACTTGTTGAGTCAACCATTTTGTCTCACAAAAAACTTAGTAGATTTTTTAATTTTATATGTTAATTAAAAAAAAATTGAGAAGACTTGTCAAATTTTTATGCTAATTCAAAAAAATCTAGAGTTTGTTTGCGAGTGTCCCAATAAAAAACGATGTTGTAAAAATATCATTAAATAAATTATTATAAACATTTATTACTCATTGTAACCTGAAAACGACTTTGTAAAATATTATTATATAAATTATTATAAACATTTATTACTCATTGTAACAATCATTGAGGGGCTTAAGCAATCTGATATATTAGATATCATTTTTGGTTTTGATATATGAGATATTATTTTTGGCTTATCTATGTAGAGTGATTCATTAATCTATGACTTATATTTTATGAGCATAAATTAGAAGTACTAATTGACTTGCAATGGACTTTTGGGTGAAGACCATAATAGAAGGGTACTTAATGGAATTTGTAGTGGGAACATATAAATGATTTTATGAGGCAGAGAGTGAGTTCAAAAAGAGACCATTTGGGAGGTTGATATGGGAAATCTTTACATGGATCAAAATGCTACTTGTGGAAGAAGGTATGCTACCCTTAAAACCAATTAGCATGGTTGAGTAAACAACATGTCTTGGAGAGGTGGTTGGAAGGGTGAAGGTGATGCAGAAGGTATAGAAGAATTGGTACTAGGGGGGAGTAGGTAATCGCACAAAGATTAAAATATCTTTGAGAAGGGAAACAATTACAAATTGATGGGGGCTTAACTAGATGAACATTGTAAACAATAAACATTTGCAAAAGGAGATAAATGATTAATGAAGCAGTGAATAAGATTGTAGGAGTTGCAAAAGTTGAAAAGACATGGAATGTTAGACAACCAATGGCTAAAAGAATATCTCTAATTCTAGAAGGAAGTCTAGAGAGAGGTAATGTTTTTGAAGGAACTTTGATAGGATCTAGGGTTTAGACTTGGAAAGAGTTATATATGGATGCTAAATTCTGGACCAATGGGGTAGATTTGTCTTTTGGAGATGCTACACTCAAGCCTAGTCTTGAAGAATTAGAGAATGAATGGATAAAAGATGATGTGTGGTTAGAAGATACACTCACACACATATTTCCATTGTTCAAAGGAGAAGAATCCACCAGGTAGAGGTAGTAATTGCTATCATCAATTGACCTAGCCAAGCCCCAATGACACCTCAAGTGACATTGAAAAGCCAGGTACATCCATTAAATTCTTTGCATTCTAGTTTTGTTTCACATAGTAATTAATCAGTGTTAGGATGAGGTGTTTCCTAACACAACGATAATAGTGCCACAAAATAAATGTCAATCAAGGAGGTGGTAGTGTATCTCGCTTCCAAAATCAAGGTTTAGTATTATAGCTAGGACTTAGATGGTTTATTCTAGTTGTAGTCTCTTTTGGTAGCACGTTGAGAGCATAAGGAGGGTCTATTGTGAGGTTGCCTACACTCTTAGAAAAAGGTGAATAAGGAACAAAGAAAAACTAGTTCCTTTTTTAAACCATATGTAATACTAAGGGAACTACCCCAATTGCTAAACTGGTAGAGTTTTATAAAACTATATAGGGTAGAGCTCTGCAACGATACTTGAATTTTAGACATTGTCCATAGGGTGGAGTGGTTCAAACCTTGGATAGTAAAAAAATATTTTGTGACTGAACTTCATTAATGTAACTCTGAGAAAGAAAGCATTATTGAACTAAAAGATATTACACAGGTTTTAGGAGAAACAACATGGGAACATGCCTAGATATATAAGGATTTGATGCACATTAGGGCTTATCATATCCACGATATGTAGCATAAGGAGTGGTTTATTGGTGGTTTTATTCCTTTGACTAAGATATCTTTGTCGTATGATGCAACACTTCTCTAGGAGTTGTGACACTATATTGTATATCCTGGGAATATTCAAGTTGTGGCCACTGGAGAAAATCGTAACTTGTCTTAGTTTTAGACACATATTGCATCGCTCATTAAAAAATCCAAAAATTCAGTAAAACCAAAGTTGTAAGAGAGCATGTATGTTGTATCCATTGTAGAGTGGAGGAGAACCATGTTGATGAGTTCCCTCTACTTTGAGGAGTAATGGAATAAGGTTCTCCAATTGGCCCCTTCCCAGGAGTGGGTGTAGGATACTCTTGTGAACCTCTTCCTAGGAATCCTGAATTCTGGACCAATGGGGTAGATTTGTCTTTTGGAGATGTTGCACTCAAGCCTAGACTTGAAGAATTAGAGAATGGATGGATATAAGATGATGTGTGGTTAGAAGATACACTCACACACACATTTCCATTGTTGAAAGGAGAAGAATACACTAGGTAGAGGTGGTACTTCCTATCATAAATGGACCTAGCCTAGCCCCAATGACACCTCAAGTGCCCTTGAAAAACTAGTTAATCCATTAAATTCTTTTCATTCTTGTTTTGTTTCTCATAGGAATTAGCCAGTGATAGGAGGAATTATTAGCTAAGACAGTGATAATAGTGCCACACAATAAATGTCAATCAAGGGGGTGGTAATGTATCTTGCTTCTAGAGTCAAGGTTTAGTATCAGAGTCAGGACTTGGAGGGTTTATTCTAGTTGTAGCCTATTCTAGTAGCATGTTGAGAGCACAAGGAGGGTCTCTTGTGACATTTCCTACACTCTCAGAAAAGGGTGAAGAAGGAACATAGAAAAAATGGTTTCTTTGTGAATCCATATGTAATGCCAAGAGCACTACCCCAACTGCTAAATTGGTATATTTTTAGAAAAATATATAGGGTATAGCTCTCCAACGATACATGAATTTTATGCATTGTCCATAGGGTGGAGTGGTTCCAACTTCCAACCTTGGACAAAGTAAAACAATATTTTGTGTCTAAATTTAATTAATGTAACATTGAGCAAGAAAGCATTATTGGACTAAAAGATATTAAACAAGTTTTAGGAGAAACAACATGGGATTATGCCTAGAGATATCAGGATTTGATGCACATTAGGACTTATCATATCCACGATACGTGGCATAACTAGTGATTTATTGGGGATTTTCTTCCTTTGACTAGGATATCTTTGATACAATATAGGGTCACAACTCCTATATAAGTGTTGTAGCATATGATTGGGGTAGAATTAATGATTGTATACACTAGGAATATTCAAGTTGTGGCCACTATAGAAAATCACTAAGTTGTCTTATTTTTAGCCACAAATTGCATCGCTCATTAAAAAATCCAAAAACTCACTAAAATCAAATCCGTAACTTAAGCATTTATGTTGTACTAGTTGTAAAGTGGAGGGGCATAGTTTTGATGAGTGCACTCTACTTTGAGGAGGAATTGAACAGGGTTCTCCAATTAGTCCCTTCTGAGGAGTGGTGTAGGATCCTCTTATGGACCTCTTCCTAGGAATACCTTTGGGTGGAGTTGTGCAAGTGTATTCTATAATATATTTTTAGATTCTATAAATAATGGGGCATTATGATATTTTTAGAGTGAATGGCCATTATTTACAAAATTATACTATTTTTAAAAAGCACTCTTCGGCTCCTAATAATGTTCATTGTGATTTATGTGGTACCAATGCACATAGTATAGGTATCTATAGATCTTTACAAGATCTGGAAAAAATGATGGAGAACATCTCATTCATAAGGGTAGATAAATCATAACCAAAAAGTGGTGGAGTTAGAGGCCAAGTAGGAGGGTATCAAGGATGTAGGGATGGTGAAAGAGCTAGGCTGATTAAATGTTACAATCTTGACAAGATAGATCATATTGTGTATGACCACCCAATTCCTAGACAACCCTAGTGTAACCATTGTTGGGATCTTGGTCATGCAGCCGAATATTGCTCGAACCTAATTTAATAATGGGAATATTGCACATGAAAAAAAAATTCAAATTTAGTAAACTTTGAATTAAGGCCCAATGGCAGAGACACAAAACCCACCATTAGTTTACTAACTAGAAGAGATGTTTGAATTGGAGTAGATACTAGAAAGGGGGGTACCAAGTAATAATAAGAAATTTGTCCTTGGCGCACCTATTTTTTATGTAGTACGACATAAATATTTCTTGTAGGATTCCCTTGAAATGTTTAAAAATATGTATGTACATACTATTGGTTGATAAAAAGACTATAGCTCATGCCTTTGTATTGAAATAACGTGAACAAGATTATGAAGGAGCCTCATCTGTGGAATTTTTAGGTGATTCCATCGAACCTATGTGAGAATGGTTTCGTTTATTTGTTGAAATCCTTGATAATGATCACTTGCTGAGGAAATTGCACACTTATCTTCCAATGGTTGGTAGGAGTTGAAGAAGATAATTATGACCCTATTGTTGCAAATATCCTAAAGAGACACTCATGTAGGGTAAAATGTTAAAGGACTAAGACATGGTGAGAATTCCACTTAGAAGCTCAGGGAGATGGTTATGATATAAAGGATGTCATGATGGATATATGATCTAATGTCAACATATTGCCTAAAGAGTTAAAGGTGAAAATAGGAAAGCCCAATCTAGTTCACTATCCTATATAGTGGTGGCAAGCAAACAAGTACCACATCTTTCATATATACAGTTGGCAAATGTATAAGTAGACTTGGAAGGTGTAAAAACAATTACCAAGTTGTATGTGATTGATACTATGTATGATAAATATCCCTACCTTTCCTTTTTGGGGATAGACTCATATTTTGATAACAATTCCATTATTGAATTGAAAGGCAAACAATGGTATTTGAGGTAGATGGTACCAACATGGTGCAACAATTGGATCCTTATCAAGGGTCATGGTATACTGAACTCACTGAGGATACAATGTTGGAATAGATTTATAATCCAACAACATGAATGTGGGATGATTATATTAGTCCTACAACATATGGATCAGTCTATTGGTAGATTATTCACTCTTTTGATAATGATTCAAAAGAAGTGATGTATAATTGGTAGGATCACAATCATGAGTTGTTTACTAGAAGGTGTTCTTTAGTAAGGTTTGCTCATTGAATTAGATCAAAGTTGTAAGACCCTCTTGCCTATGATGGGATGGGCGATGTGAAATATTTATAGGATGTGATGGAATAAAGAGTTATGGATAAATAATGGTTACATACTTTTGATGTAGTTCTCGAGGCGACGTTGGAGAAGTGAAGAGCCACTTCTCAGCTTCTGCTCCTATGGGAATCTCTTTTAGTAGTCTAGCAACTCCACAAATGCTTTGTTAAACCGGTCTAAGCCGGTCCTAGCAAGTCACAAGCTACCAAGGGTGGTGTTTATATGCATTCAAAAATTGATCTTGGTTGCAAAACAATCACTTGCTTCAAGTAGCCTCCCTTAACCCTTTAATGGCTTCTTTGACTCTCTTTTCATAATATTCATACCATTCTCCATGAAACTATGCCTGACCTTGAGGGTAGTCACCCTCCTTCTCATTGGTGGGATACGCATAAGGAGGACCTTACTAAATGGGACACATTTCAACCAATGATGATACATAGGCTTATTTCCCCTCCCAAGTTCAATTACTAGGATTTATCCTTAAACATTGAGGAATTAATGAAATTTGTGGAATAATATGAAGGTAATATATACCCTTCCATTGGTATTGAATTTGTTTTATAGAAATGGGGAAGAGAATGTTTTTAGTCAGAGTTTTGAGTACATACATTCATGCATACCCTAGGACCTATCCTAGGGATTGGAACCTATATGAAGAGTGAATAAAATATACTAGGGAGTGGACTATGATTCAGGATCATTTTTCACTACCTACTCTTATATTGTAAAAAAATTTGAACTTGCAATATATTGAATGACTATTAAGCAATTTTTGTTTACTGACTAGTTGAAACATTGGTTTCACACTATGATTTTGCTACAACACTATAACATGGACACTCTAAATAAATTTGAAGGATGATTCATTTATTTGTAGGAAGATGGTATATGATAATGGAGATAAGGATGATATTGGCAAGTTGCAGCAACTTTCTTTCTAGGAGTTTGAAGTCCCAAGATAGTTGTGGGAGAATAATGAGGATGCGTAAAAAAATCCTTTTCAATAGCCCATAAAGTTGTATAAAGTCAATATAGGGAGTGAAGAATTTCCAAAGATTTCTTTTATGGGGGATTGGTAGGATGAGTAGAGTATGTTTTAAATTGTGGCATTGATAAAGGAATATGAGGATTTGCTTCTACGAATCTTTACAAAATTGAAGGGGTATTAAAAGAGAGTTAGGAGAAATGAAAATTGAGTTTTGGCTGGATGTGAAGCTAATCAAACAACATACTTAAAACCTCAAACCACGTCAAGGAGAAGGTAAAGAGGAATATTGATTCCATGTTGGATGTGGGATTGATGGGATTGGTTTTCCCTATGGATGATTTATATTAGATTATCCCATTAGTGATATAAAGTAAGAAGGGTGCAAATGACATTTAGGTTTGTCTTGAATTTAGAAGTCTCAATTGTGCATGTAATCATGAACCATTTGAAACTCCTTTTAGTGATGAGGTATTGGATCATGTTGTGAGTAAGGAGGTGTACTCTTTTATTAATGGAATGTTAGGATACCATCAGGTTAGGATTACAAAAGGTAATAATAAGTTTTTTTTTCTCACATTATATAGAATTCTTATGAAATTATATCCATAAGTATCTCGAGATTTATTTGGATAATTGAATGTTGTATGGATTGTTGAAGGACCGGATAGAAATGATGAAAGTGATTTTCAATCATTACACATAACTATATATCTCACTCAATTTTAAAAGTGTTTTTTTTCACACCCTTTGATACCATTAACTAACATTGTATAGAAGGAAGGTGCTCTAATGGATCAAGAAAAGAATGCAGTGATAGTAAATTTTCCTACCCGAACTATTGTGAAGATGTTTTGCTCCATTCTGGGTCACACTAGTTATCATCAGAGATTCAACCACAACTATGCATCCATTATATAACCAATAGAGAATATATTGCTTAAGAAATTTAAAACCATCTACTAGGCCACTAAGTGTGATGTTGAAATTGTTGTGTTTAAAGAGAAATTTGCAAGTGCCACTATCTTGGTGTTCCCTAATAGGAATAAATAATTTCATGTGCATATAGATGCTTCCAATATTATCTTAGGTGTAGTTTTCTTGCAACCAAGATAATGGTATCTTGATCACCCTATGTATTTTTCCAGTAGAAATTTGTCCCAAGCCTAGCACAATTACACCACCATAGAATGGGAAGGACTCACCATGTTATATTATTTACATATGTTTTTCCATTCTCTATTGTGAGGTCATTTTAGGTTCTACACTGATCATTCTTCTTTAACGTACTTGGTGAAAATCCCTATCTTAGAAGGACAAATATTCTAGTGGTTGTTTTTATTTTATGAATTCTTTTATGAGGTTATTATCAAGCTAGGAAGATACCATGCGAGTCTTGATCCCTTGTCAAAGATTGAACTAGGAGAATTAGAAATTGTAGTGAATGATCAACTTCTTGATGTTGATAAGATATCCTTGATTATTTGGAGGATATTAATCTATTTTTACTACAAGTTCAATCTCACATGAGTATTGTAGCAACTTAAAAATGCCACTTGATTTTTCAAATTGTAGATTATCAACTAATTGCAAGAGAAATATATAATTTGGGAAGTGATGGAATACTTCGACACTGCATATTGTATCATGAGCACCCTTAATTCCTTTGGGAATTTCATCATGGGATTGTAGGAGGACATGTTGGAGGAAAAGAAACTGCCTACAAGGTATTACAAGATAGCATTTGGTAGCCCGCTATCTTTGAATATGCTAAGCACTATTTGAATAGTTTCAACATGTGTTAGAGAACTAAGAATCCCTTTAGGAGAGATAAATTGCAACTACATTTCATAAGGGAACTTCATCCATTCAAGAAGTGGGTTATTGCCTTTATTGGACTTGTAATCCCACTTGTTAGATTGTTATACACCAAATTCCCAAAATAGTATACAAATAGAAAGAAAGAGTAACCCAATGCCATGATAATAAATTAAATATATGAATAAGAAGCCTCTTTAAGGGGGAAACCTCATTATACAATGTATCAAATGCACAAGACAACATGATATTATCCAAAAACTAGGTCTCTTTGGTATATGTATAGGAGACAAAGGGTACATTTATAATTAAGGTCCTGGAAGACCATAAAATTACAAGTAAGGTATTAGTTGACTAGTAAATAAATTACTAATATAATAATAGCAATGTAATGTCACAATATATGGGGCTTAACATGCCCCTCCTATTCAAACACGTATTTTCCTCAACACTTGATTAACTATGGATATTTTTGCATGAAGAACTCATCTTCTGATGTCGCATCTTCTATTGGAAAGTTCTTCTTATTGATGAGGAACTTATAAATTACTGGATTTCACAATTACTTAATCCTTGTGCCAATAATTTCTTTAGGTTCTAGTATCAATTTCCCTCCTTCATCATTATCTACTAAAATAGTCCGAACTGGGATATTTTCACCAATTACCTTTTCTAAGAAAGAAACATGGAAGAGTGAATTTACATGTGAATATGGAGGTAAATCCAATTTTTAATCCATATTCCAATCCTTTGAAACATCTTATATGGACCATAGTACTTGGGTGCTAATTTATTGTCCTCCTTTTGCTACTTGAGCGACATCTATTTATATGGTTGTAGCCTAAAATACCCAATCATGTTCTTCAAATTTCCTTTCACTATGATGTTGATATTCTTGTTGTTTTGTCCCATTTTGTGCTATAGACAAGTTATATTTCAAGAGTTGGATAACCTCTTGTTGGTGCTCTATATGATCCTCCACTACTTGAACCTTAGCTTTATCTTTCAAGGATGATGTGATGGAAGGAATATAATAGCCATAAAGTGCTATGGGGATAGGAAATATATTTTGTACCACTATTCTACTAAGGGAAACCACTTGATCCATTGTGTTTGTTTATTAGATGTTAAGCAACAAAGACACCCTTCTAGGAATTTATTCACAATCTCAATTTTCCAATCAGATTGAGGATGGTAAGAGGAGCTATGAGTCAATTGAGTTCCCAAATTATAAGAAAACATTTCCTTCCAAAAATTACTAGTGAAATTGGATCTTTATCACTTACAATAACCTTGGGGATTCCATGTAGCTTCTAAATAGTTTCCAAGAATGTTGTATATATTGTAATTACTTTAAAAGGAAAAGAGAGGGATTAGAAATGGGCATACTTTGAGAGTTGATCCACTACTTCCATGATGATTGTATTTCCTTCTGGCTTTGGTAGACCTATGATAGAACCCATTGAGACCTCTTTCCAACAATAACTTGGTATGGATGTGCTTGTATAATACCTAGGCTATTGATTGTCTCTCCCTTATTTTGTTGGAAAACCAAACATTTTATGACAAATTTTTGGACATCAGCTTTAAGACCTACCCAGAAAAATCATTTCTTGATCTTGTGGTAAGTTTTCAAGAACCCTAAATGTCCTCCTATGGGTGAACTGTGCAATTACAAAAGGACCTCATTGAGTTGAGAATTCCTATAAAAAATACATAATCTTGGTACCATAGTGAATCATTATTCCTCACATTTTATCCAATGAAATAGGGTCCTCTTGTAGTTTTTGAATTATCTTGCATTCCTTCTGATCTTGTTTCTATTCCATCCCATCTTCTTCCACCCAATCAAATTGCATAATGGAAATAGCACAAAGTAAACCCTTTATGTCATCTTAGTTTCTTGAAATTACATCTTCCAACATATTTTTTTTATAGATAATTTAAAATTAATAACCTTACATATTTGTAACCCATTTTCGTTTCTCTTAGGAAGATAATCATTATTCCAAGAAGTACTTAATACTGCCATGATATGTTCTTACCTTGAAATTTATTCCTATTATGTAAGGGTGTCATTTCTTAATTTCATGTAGTATTGCCAACATTTATTTTTCATAAATTGGTTTCAGTAAGTTTTTTACTTATTGTTATTAACTTTCAAAGGCAAGGGACCTTCATTCTTGCATTAAAATTGCACCAATGCCATGCCCCAAGGCATCACATTCAACAATAAATATTTCGTGAAGTCAATCGTGGTAGATATATGAGTTGTACACATGGCCAATTTAAGTTTTTCAAAACCTTTCGTTTCTTATTGAGTCCAAGAGAATGCTTCCTTTTTAAATAACCTTACTATAGGTGTTGTTCTTTGACCATAATTCTTTATGAACTTGTGGTAGTATCCAGTCAATCCTAAGAATCCTCTCAGATTCTTCAATCTTTTAGTAATTGGACATTTACTAATAGATTTTATTTTGTCAAGTTCCACTTTGATTCCTTAATTAGATATAATATGACCCAAATATTCCACTTTTTGAACCCCAAAGGCACACTTGGAAGGCTTGTCATATGTTGGTTCTCCTCCAATAGTTTTAGGAACATGTCAACTTGTTGTACATTCTCTTCCCAATATTTTCTATAGATTAGTATATCATTAAAAAATACTAACACAAATTTCCCAAGGAAGGATTTAAAAATAGAATTCACCAAGATTTGAAATGTGGAAGGTGCATTGTTAAGGCCAAATGGTATCACCAAAAATTCACAATAACCTTCTGATTTGTTTTGAAGGCTATTTTCATAATGTTTTATTTCCTCATTATTATTTGAGGATATCCATAATGGAGATCCAAATTGGTAAATAAAATGTCTCCATGTAATACATCTAATAATTCATCAATCATAGGAAAATGAAACTTATCTTTAATGGTCATCTTATTGATCTCTCTATAATCTAGTCACATACGCCATGAATATTCCTTTTCCTAAACCATTGTGACTAGTGTATAGAAATCACTTTGGATAGGTTTAATGATGCATGCATCTAATATTTCTTGAACCATATTCTCAATCTCACTCTTTTGTGCATATGTATCTATAGGGTTAGACTAATGTTAGGTGGTACACTTCTTGGTTGCAAGTGAATAGCATGGTCATGAACTTGAGTAGGTGGAATAAATCAAGGAATATATACAAATACCTTAGAATGATAGCCAATAAATTCTTGGATATACAATAGAATAGAGGGAATAGATGCTCAAACATCGAGTGATCAAAATTGTGCAATTACACCATGGTATCCATTTTTTAGCAATTTTGTCATGCTGCTGGAGCTTGTCACTTTGGAGGGTTTCTCTAGAATACCTTAAGTTCAATTTCCTTTCATTTTGGAGAGAATCTCATGAAAATTTACTGAAAATTAAGAGCCATTGTTCCCAATGATTGTAGCCATTGGACCCCTAATACAAAATCAACACCACCCATTTGGATTGAAATCATTGGACTATCCAATAAATACTCCTCAGTTGTAAGCTTAATATTATGGCACTTCCTTAAACAATTGATGGTACCTCCATCTACAATCATTACTTGAAATTTTGGTGTTGGATATATAAATCAATTGAGATGTTTGGCTAATTTGAAATTAATGAAGTTGTGGGTACTACTAGAATTAATCAACATTGTTACCATTTTATTTTTTCTATATACTTCTATCCTAAGAGTTTGAGTATTTCTAATGACAACCAATGCATGGCGATATATGGTTGTAGTAATATTTTTTAGATCTACCTCTTGACACTGTTCTGATTCTAGATCTTGTTCCTCTTCACAATCTATGTAGAATAGTTTCTTCTCACTTCAATTATGTCCCTTATTGTACTTGTCAGAATTGAAACAAAGTACATTTTCTCTTATTTCCTCCACTCGATGAGTCATAAACCTAGTAGGTTAAGTGAGGTGTGGGGTGAAAAGATTTCCCTATCTATAGGTGTTAGTAGTATCCCTTCTAGTAGCCATATTTTTACTTCCAACTTTCCTTGTCAAATTAAAAACATTCTCTAATTCTTTAGGTTCAAAGAGACAAACCTCCAATTGAATTCTCTCCTTTAAAGTGACCATAAAGATACCCAACAAATTATCCTCTAGAATGTTTTTCATTCTAAGACTCAACTTTTGAAATTGCTTATTGTGCTTTGTAACTAAACCTCTTTTCTTGAGATTTACCAATTGGTTAAAAAAGGTGTTGCTCTTAATATCCCCATAATGCATTATCATTCCATCCATAAATATAGACCAAGAGACAATATAGTCCTTTTTACAGTCACAAAACCATTGGTGCCATGCAAATTGAGCATATTCTAAAGAGAAGGATGCAATAGTTACCTTTTGTAAAGTTGGCACTTGGTGTAGATCAAAGAATTACTCCATCTAGAATATCCATGTTATTGGATAATTGCCCTCAAACTTTCTATTATCATTATTGGGAATGAAGTATTTCCTTGGTATTGAGTTGATCCCATAATGATATGGATTATGGAGTGATGAATCATCATATATTGGGAACTTGAACCTCTTGTTCTCCAATTGTTTTTCAAAATTTTCAATATGTGACTAGGACACTATCCGTTTTTCTCCTTATATTCTTATTGAGGATTTGAATTAGGGGTAAATAGTTGTCTTATCACATTCAAAATTACCCCCTTCATATCTACGAGTTCATCTTTCATATTTTCCATCTTTTGATGCATCATTCCCATATTTTAACCCGTCATTCCCATCTTTTGATCCATCGTTTCCATTTTTTGCATATTCAATTTCAAATCAGTTTTTATTTCACTTTTTTCATTTGCCAATTGAAAATGTCTCACTAATTTATCACTCAATTCCTTAAATTTGACCTCCAAATTGGCTAGTTGGTTATACATTTCTTCATTTTCTTCATGAGTCATGCTTGATTTTTTGGGAGGTTCATAGGGTGTAGTAATTTTTTCCCCTCTTTCCATTTGTTCCCACTAATATTGACTAGAGTTATTATTTATTTCCTCTTTATCACACCCTTTTAATAAACCAAAATAGATATTTCAATCAAAATTTATGCAAGTTTCAACTTAACATATCTTTAAAAACCTTAGTTTGTAGGTTGTCTTTCTAGTCGACATTTCTCTTGAATTATCTCTAAAATTTCAGCCCCTGTTAATCTAAAATTTGATCTTGTAGTTTCCCGGCATGTCTTCTTTGCAATGACATAGGTTTGATCCAATTTTTATCTGCCAAGAGATAGTTATGGTAATTTTCCCAAACATGTTATGTTTGTCCCTTTCAGGAGAGCGAACTTGGATGTAATGAAACATGTCTAATTTTCATATTTTGACTATGAAATGTTTACCACAAACACTATGGTCTGTATTCCTTTTGATGCAATACATTGCACTCAATTTGGATATCTCAAGCTTCACATATACCAATTTTACCCAGTCAAGACTAACTTTTGGACTAGTAAAAAACCATAACTTCCATAGACTATAACTCTAGATATATATGTGTGTGTGTGTGCGTGTGTGTGTGTGTGTGTGTGTATAATGCCCATTTCATTTAATCTAGACATATTCAACATAAACTAGACTAAAAACTGCAAAAGCATGCTTTCTAAAGCCAAAAAACAACCTTTCTAATTAGGTTCAACAGTGCAAAAACGGGTTTAAAAGTGCAATTTCCAATTCCAAAAGTGTGATTTTAGAATCATTTTGAACCCAAAAAATGAGATTATGGATTCAAAAGGTGTAATTTTTTATTTGAAAAGCATATTTTTTTATTCAAAAAGTGTGATTTTTTATTCAAAAAGTGTGTTTTTTAATTCAAAAAAGTGTGATTTTCAATTCAAAAAGTGTGTTTTTTATTCAGAAAGTGTGATTTTTAATTCAAAAAGTGTTTTTTTATTAAAAAAGTGTGATTTTGGATTCAAAAAGTTAATACCATTAAGGTTTTTTCCATAAATGTTCCATTTTTGTTTATATATACTTCACATATATTGCATACTATATACAGGGAAAAATCATGGATGTACGCACTACGTGAAAAAGTTACAGTTGTGATTAGTAGTGTTAGTGAGGGACAAAGTTACAATTGTTATTAGTAGTGTTAGTGAGGGAAAACGTTACAGTTCCTATCAGTAGTGTTAGTGGCCTCTCAATGGGTCCATTTTGACAGTTTAGTGGTTAATTTGGGACCTAATGTACCTCTCAAACATTACACAATGTCATTTTCATATCAATACAATTTTGGCTACCCTTTTTCTTAAAAAAATATTATGTCTTGATATACTTGTTAGTTTTACACAATTCTAGATTTATAATTAATCGCTGATAGTAAAACAGGATCACTAAAAGAATAACCAATCACAAAATCAATAAACACAAAGTTTTATCCTGGGAAACCAAACAGGGTGAAAACCCAACAACCTGCATATAGAGATAATCAGTTCATAGATCATAGTATAGATACAAGAGAGAGAAAGAGAAACTTCTCTAAGTGTAGATACCCCAAAAATACTTCTCCTAGTTGTTGTTGCGAACTTCCCTCTCTCCTTGAGCGAACTTGCTTTAGATGAATGAATAACCAAATGAGAGGTTCGACCTCTCTATTTATACACATCAAAAGGTAACTTTTTCCCTTATTGGTATAACCTGCTTTTCCTTAATTGGTCCAACCTGACAGGGGCAGTTCTGCCCATTGTTTGGGGAAGACTGCCCACTGTTTTGGTGTAGTTTACCCACTAGGATTACTTGTCTTGGGAAATACAAAAATACCATTTAATAATTATTTTCTTTGTGTGATTTCACCCTGAGGTTTACATTAATTCTTTCAAGGGTTTTACATGATCAAATACATCAATATATTCTCCCATAGGAGATACAATAACAACATAATAAAATACAATAAGAACAACTTCTGAAGTTACATTATTTCTAACACTCCCTCTCAACAAGGAAGGCATTCTTTAGACATGGTCATCATCATCATCATGATCATCTGGATCTCATATGTACATCACATCTATCTCGAACATCTCTTTATAAATAGGGAAGGTCTTCAACACATTCTCAGTCCATCGAGAAGTGTCATCAAGCATCTGCTCCACACAGTCCATCGATGGATCCATGCATCAACTCAGCAACTCTACATAGTACATCGGAGAGTCCAACATGCATCATCTCAACCCATTCCATCATGGATCATGCACCAATACAATGTGCCTCATCTCAAGCTAGTCCATCGGGGAACATGCAAAAGGACAACGTGCCTTAGCTCAACCCAATCCATCGAGGAACATGCACCAACTCAACCAAAACATCGGTGAGTCCATACAAGAGTACCAATGTGTTCCAGTGTGTTCCAGTGTGCACCAGTATCGTCATCCCGTCTTAATATTTCTGAGAGATCTCCTTACTCTTTTCAAGTGATTGGGAGAATGCACTAAATCTCTCCATAAGAGATATCGTCACTCCTATCGGAGTGATCAGGAGTGCGTGCTGGCCTCTCCATACTTGTTAGGATGTCTGAGAGATCTCCTCACTCCATATCAAAGTGATCAGGAGAATGTGGTGGCATCTCCATCCCATTACAGGATGTATGAGATATCTCCTCATTCCATCTCTGAGTGATCGGGAGAATTTAGTGGGCTCTCCATCCCATCTTAGGATTTCTAAGAGATATTCTCACCCCATATCAAAGTGATCGGGATAATGTGGTATCCTCTCCATCCCATCGTGGGATGTCTGAGAGATCTTCTTACTCCATATCGGAGTGATCAGGAGAATGAATTGGTCTATGCATCATCATCCTTCCCTCTTAGCAAGGGATATAATCATGGACCAATATCCCCACTTCATCACAAAGTGTTAGGGAGAAATGTTATCCTTCCCTATTACCAAGGGCGTCAATCATGGGACCAATCTCCTCACTCCCTATTGGATGCATCGGAAGAAGATATCTACACACATATCAGCTAACAGAGGCATCAAATATATCGAGGCAGGAATTTATGTCATGCTCTTATTCTAGTCATGAAATGCAAATAATTGAAATAATAATAAACCACATGACGGAATTGATGCACCTGCATGGGAGAGTATCAAGAGACTAGTCTCCCCCAATTCACAGGGTGTCTGGGATATATCCCATCATTTCTTAGAGTGTTTGGGATAAAATATGGTACTGCCATCAGACCAGTCACCCTTATCCAAGTCACATGGCTAATAATTGTTCGATATTACAATCACATCTCCCTATGTGTTGGAGTGTCCTGCTCCTTCTATATTTGAGCATCCTGCTCCCTCTACATTTGAGCATCCTGCTCCCTCTGCATTTGAGCATCCTGTTCCCTCTGCATATGAGCATCCTACTCCCTCTACATATGAGTATCTTTCTCCTTCTTTCGTGCTATCCATAGGTAGTTCCATCATCCTATCACTTTGGGTTCCAATCTGAGGACTAGTTTTCATAGAGCAATGATCCTTAATAAATTGTAAGTATCCATCCAGGAGACAACTCGGTACATTAAGTATCCTCTCAACTTTCTGTCTGAATCAACCAGCAACGCTATTAGTGTAGTTCGGTACTCACAGTCATCATGTTGTATATGTTCAAGATCTGAATTGTGTTCTTCCTTAACCTAGGAATATCTCATCAGGTTTCTACCATACCATCAATAGGCCAAGATCCTCATCTCAAGGTCTATTTTCCTCTATCTCGGTGAGGAATAGATCATCAATTTATTACATCATGAACAAGGGATTATTGTCAGCAATATGTTTTGAGGCATAGTTCTAATTGAACAGATGTGCACCTCCTCAAAAATTAACTAAGTAACTCTCATCCTTTAGAACTAACATGACTGGAAACCAATTTATTTCCATAATCATTGGAGAACCGGACATTTGTAGTAGAGAGAGACCGACATCTATTGGAGCCTTATGCTCCAAAACACCAATATCTATATGAGATCGTTTGGGCTTGTGGGTCATGTATCAAATATACCTGGATGTATTAGGTCCTCGTATGTTCATTGCTTCATAGTCATGACTTCCATCTAACTGCTTCTAGGCCAAGAGTTGTGCTCCTAGAAGCTTCTAGCTTTTGATTAATTTGAACATCAACGAGATTCATGTGTCCACCACTTGTTTATTAGAACAAGTCTCATCATCCTTCTCTTGTAGGCCATATCATATGGTCTTTTCCCTACAAGTCAAATCTTGTCAGATGATTAGCGACATTGCATAACCAATTTATATTTCATTGCAATAGAAAATAGTTTACATAGGTATGTAGGGATCCTAATGCTTTAGCACAACAATCATAAACATGTATCCTAAAAACATATGGTAACTATCTAGATGTTTTCGATCTCCACTAGAACATGCCATCAAGAGTGTGCACTACTCTAAGCATGTAAGAAGGAGATATCATCTAGACTAGCTCCATCAGGTGTTGTGCAACTCATATGCATAACAAGTACAACAAGTTCCTAAGGTACATCAATAGGTGAACTATGTCAAATGCTCCACAAACTTGCTAATAGATTTGCATATAATTTGTTATGAAAAAACATATAAGACAAAATAGATCTTGTGAGCAATAAATCCAAATACTTATGTTTTATTGTTTTTGTGGGTGGGATCCCACTACTTCCTTGTGGGAACCATGTGAGACATATGTTCTTCATTTATTTGCTGGGAGACAATCACAGTCTGGATATTCATTTCATCACCTCAACATGGGGAGCACTGGAAGAAGAAATCCAGAAGATCACCATTCCTTTACTTCTTGTGAGAAGTATCTTCATCAATATCTACATGTGAGGCTTTGTGCTTCCTTTTATTTGAACTTCGAAAATATCTGGCATAGTGGCCATACTTATTGCATTTGAAGCACTGAATATGAGAGAGATCTTTCTTCTTATGATATGGAGGTGGTCTTGATCTTCTATCTTTGTTCTTATTGTTATGTAACTTTATTCCTTTTCCTTTTCCTTTCTTGGCATGAGATGTAAAAGCTTGATTTTCTTCGGATTGAGTGTTGTGTAGTTTATTCTGAGTTGCAATTCTCGTTTCTTCCTGAATGCAATCTGCCCATAATCGATCAAATTTTGGAAACTTGGTTCGTCCTCTTAGACTTTGAATAAATGGCTACCAAGAGGGAGGGAGACCATTAAGAGTTGTTATAACAAGTTCTCTATCTTTAAGGGATTCTCCACTAGTGCTTAGTTTGTCCCTTAGTTCAGATATCCTTATGAAGTAAGAAGCAATTGATTAAGACTCTGACATCTTGAGATTTGATAGTTGATTCCTTAATGCAAGAGTATGATTGATGCTACTATGTTCAAATAACTTCTTCAGGGTTTTGAACATATTTTTGTCTGTCTTCTTCTATGATATATGAGGAACCAAATGATCTTTGATTGAATCTACCAAGATCCTTTGTGCTTTGGCATCATTCTTTCTCCATTGAGTCTTGACATCTTCCGCTTCTGGTTCTAGAACCTTCTCATTGACAAACTTCAAAAGATCATTTTCTTCTAAGATAAGAACCCTAGAATTCCAAGAGCTGAATTTGCAAGTCCCATCAAGTCAATCTTCAACTTTCATGCCAATCATCTTGACTAAAAAACTGTTTCAGAAACCCTAACAGGAGCTAGGTCAAATTTGAAGTGTGGTAATTTGCAAAACTGATTCCACAGGTAAATGCACCCTCCTAAGGCGAGTTGAGAAAACCTACTTTTCTCCCAGATCTATGGACATAACAGCTCAAAACTAGAAACCCTAGTTTCTCAATTCCGGTAGCGAATAGGTTAGAAATGAAAAAAATTGGATCTGAATTATACTTCCACAGATAATTGCGCCTTACCAAGGCGAGTTGAGAAAAGGTAAAATCAAGCCAAATCTGTGTACAAAAGGGTTGAAAATTGGAAACCCTAATTTCTACAGAAACTACAAAGTTAGGTCAAAATTGAAAATTCAACAAACTGGATTTGGCCTCCACAAAAAGATGTGCCTCCCTTAGAGTGAAATTCCTAATGCTCTTTTCAATCCAAACTGAGGTGGGAAGCTTTCAAGATATGAAACCCTAGTTTCCGACAATGGCTTCTCTTAACACTACTATGATACCATGCTAGTTTTACACAATTCTAGCTTTATAATTAATTGTTGATAGTGAAATAGGATCACTAAAAGAATAACCAAGCACAGAAACAATAAACACAAAGCTTTATCCTGGGAAACCCAATAGGGAGAAACCCCAACAACCTTCATATATAGATAATTAGTTCAAAGATGAAAGTACAAATAGAAGAGAGAGAAAGAGAAACTTCTCTAAGTGTAGATGCCCCAAAAATAAATCTCCTAGTTGTCGATGCGAACTTCCCTCTCTCCTTGAGCGAACTTGCTTGAGATGAATGAATAACCAAATGAGAGGTTCGACCTCTCTATTTATACACATCAAAAGGTGACTTTTTCCCTTATTGGGACGACCTGACTTTCCTTAACTGAGCCGCCTCGACTGGAGCATTTTTGCCCATTGTTTGGGGTAGGCTGCCCACTATTTTGGGGCATTTTACCCATTGGGCTGGCTTGTCTTGAGGAATACAAAAATAACATTTAATAATTATTTTCTTTGTGTGATTTCACCCAAAGGTTTACATTGATTCTTTCAAGGGTTTTACATGATCAAATACATCAATATATTCTCTCGTGGGAGGTACAATAACAACATAATAAGATACAATGATAATAACTTCTGAAGTTGCATTATTTCCAACAATACTAAAATAAAATAAGTTGTAATACAACAGCTTATTCAATATTGCCAAATTTCTATACACAAATTTCTCAAAGCCAATCAAGTACAAAAGAGAGCTTCATTTTCTATGATCTAAACTATTTATATTTTTTCCCTTGCATTCACCCTCAATTAATTAAGAACTCTTACAAAGCATTCGAAATAAAAATCAATCAAACAAAATTGAACACAATAAATGGGTTCCTTTCATACACGATGCTGTACCGATAGTCTGTAGCATTACAATATTGCAAATGAAATTAAAGACAATAAATCCTAGCATGCAAGACTAAACTATGCATAAGTACATTATGTACATGAATAAGCAAAAATAAGTAGAAATTAAAATCCATATCCTTTTGTAATAATAGATGGAAAAAGACCGTTGTACCTGGAAAAGCAGTGCTAGAATGGGGAGCTTGTATGCTCGTTGATGGAGTTACCTGATGTTTCTTAACCCCTTGTTTGTCGGCATAGAAGGGTGGGTTTTAGAGCTTGACATATTGTACATTTGAGTTTGAGCCTGGTCGAGGAGTGAATTGAAGGTGAAATTAATGCAACGAGTTGATAAAAAACCATGCCCCTACTCCACACAAGAACATATTTATATATAAAAAAATAATATAAATGAAATATTCCTAATAAAATCATAAACCCTTCAATTTCTACCCATGGAAGCTTCACTTCCACTCTAAACATTGCACTCCATATGTTCTTGTTAAGCCCTAATTGTCGCAATCCCTTCTCATTTATTTTTATTTTTCCTCTTTTCCACCCTGGCCTTGGAAACCATGCCCAAATGATACTATTAATATCGATGATCGTATTTTCCTCTGAACCAACAACCCATTGTTGAGTTTTAGTTAATCATTTTTTATACAATTCTTTGATATTTTTGTATGCTCTTGTTGGCTTCCACCACTGAACTTCCACTTTGTAAGACTCAATTGTTCCATTATAAGCTTGTTATATGTTTCCTTTTACCCTTCCTAACCATATTGTGCAATCTTCATCAGACATTTGCACTATGAGCATTTGTCCTTCCATAATATATTTTTCTGTAGAAAATGCATCTCTAGGTTTTTTATGAAGAGGACCAACATAGCATTCCTCAATTCTGGGGACAATTTCTCTTAAATTATGCTTCCATAACTTCATGAATTGATTTTATAGGTTTGTTGCTTCCTATGTCTTGCACTATAACTAGCCAAAAATTAGATGAAAAGTGCTCAGTTCTCTTAAATGGAGACTTTACAGATTTAGAAATAGTTTCCCAATAAAGTATCTTTGGATACCAATATTATTCTCATCCATTATCGACAACACGTCTCCAAAACAAGATATATGATTCCAATCCTTTTTTTTTATTTCATCCATCTCCAAAAATTTCTTTACCAGTAGATTTAACAATTTTGGCCGCCCCTTTGGAAAATATGCGCTTCCATCGGGTAAGAAATGAAAGATATGAATAGGAGATTACCACTTTTCATATTAGAGAGAGGCCTTATATTTCATAACCGAAACACCATCAATGAGCTTAAATTTGAAAAACTGAACTTTTTTTATACCAACAATATTGGAGCTTCCATCCAAAAGGTGTGGCTCTACAAAGGTTTTGAAATAAAAAAAAATTCATGAATAAAAATGGGACATAGGAATTGTTTTCTTCACACGTCCTATAAGTATCCATCATTTGTAACAAAGAAGATATTTATTTCCTTCTTAATTTTCTTTATAGCCTACTATAAGCCCCATCTATGTCTTCATGTGCGAGATCCACAAGAACAAATCCAACCTCAACAACATCAAACGCCCTCCATTTTTTTAATAGAGAAAGAAATGAAAAAAACAGATCGATTTTTTTATCACCTGCACAATTATCCATTCGCAATAATAGTATTGGGGGGAATTTTTGGTTCCAAAGTATAAAATTTGTATTAACAATATTTATTTCTCTAATTGCTACGACACTTTGTTTGTATTCCAAGCATTTCCCATAGCTATCATTTTCCAACATAGCCTCATGCAATGGGTGCTTTGATGTTCCCTTTCTATAAAGAAAATCTCCATAGTTATCGGTCACTGGTTCTTCAAGATATCTAATAAATTTGTCCAATGAAGTGATGGTTAAATTTGAACCCATATCCAAAAAGGAAAGGATGAAATGGCCAAATCCTTCAGTCTTGTGTCCATGCATCAACATGTTAGTCAAAGATACAAGAAGGTTCATTACATTACTAACAACTTTTTATCTTTTACAAATCCTTGGTATAGAAGTCTTTGACTTATCCATATTGTCATGAAAAATGCTCAAATAAGTGCTTGAACACTTTTTTAAAGCTAATCTATGTGCATAATACATATGATGATAGCTTGCAATGTATTGATTATGGGTTGCCTGAAAAGTTCGCAAACGTTCCACTTCATTCAGATCATTGGTGGCCCTTAGTTTGTTCATGATTGAAATACATTCATTATATATCACAAATAAATTGTGTTTGGTGATTGTAACATCGGGAAAATAGTCTCTCATTACTCGGCTAAAAGATGATTGAGAAAATGGAGGAAGGCCAAGTTTTTGAAAATCTTCATTAACCATTTTCCACAACAAACCGTGGGTCATATTAGATGGGAATAATTTTGTAGGCACTCTAGTTGTTCCATATTAACTTATTGCACGTGTTAGATGTCGAGATCTATCCTTATTTCTCTCCACAATTTTATTAATACTGGAATCTATTGCCATAGTATTTGCCCTTGATTTCTGCAATCCATTGTTTCCATTCACCGCCTTTAAATCACCAACTAGAAATTCTCTTTAATAATTGAAAACAGTACTTATTTTTATTTTATGGCATTTTTGTCATTCATTTTAGCACACTTCAAATGTATAAAACTTCATCTTAATCAATGTTTTTTTTCCCAGTTCTCATAGATCTGAAATAGGTGCATTAGCTTCCACAGAATTCAAGATGAATCCTCTTCTTGAATTTTCATCCAGTTCTTTGAATTTCTTAATTCCTTCCATCATTGACTGCAATGGAGTTCTTGAAACACACAATTTTGAACAACAATATTCCTTTTTTATTTTATCAAAGAATGAAATATCACTTGGTATAGCCTAATTTCACATTTTTATTGCTATTTTATTTCATTGTGTGGTTTAGTCCCCAAATTTGTGGGTGCACTAACCCAAATTGTTATATTTTCACATTATCTTGTAGGCTCATAACTTAAATTTAGGTGAGGCTAGTCGTATAGAAATAGTGCCTCCCCCTCATTGTAAAAACAAAATAAGATATGGGTTAATTATGAGATCTTTTCTATTTCTCTTGGTTTATTGGATCTCTTGATGCTATGTGCACTTGTTAGTTTTTTAGAATTTACTTCAATTTGATCTAGGATCTTAACTGAGAGAACAACATGTACAACATATCTACAGCATATTAATCATGAACACAGTAATGCAAGCACATAAGAGGCACAGAGTTTACTTGGGGAAAACCATAAAGGTGAAAAACCCCAATAACTTCCTCAGAGATAGATAGAGCAATGATACAACCCAAGCATAAGAGATAGACATATCCTAGCAGCAGCTTCTCCTCCTCCACAAGTGTGCCACTCTCCAAAGAATGTGTTAGAGAATAGAATGATGAAATAGAGTGCCTCCCGCACTCTATTTATACTTGACTTGACTTGCCTAATAACCTTTACAAGGTCGGCCTCAACTTAACCATATAACACAAAGCTTACTAGGCCGACACCCGATAGGGTGGTCTAATAACCCTTTGACCCACATGGCTGACCCCAAATAGGGTGGTCTAATAACCCTTCGACCCACATGACTTATACAGGGCCGACCCCAACAAGGTGGTCTAATAACCCATCAAGTATAAGTTACGACACTTACAATATAAATGATGACACTTCCGTATAGAGGAATAATAACATCTCTATAGGAATAAAAACACTTCCGTATAGAGGAATAATACCATCTCTATAGGAGTACAATATACATATATGAAATACATTCCGAAGTTACATATACATCAACACTCCCTCTTAACTAGGAAGGTATTTCTCGACACAGGTCTTCTAGCACAAGTCTTCTTCTCTGGATCATCGTCACTGGATAATCGTCATCGAGTCATCGTCATCGTCACTGCTGCTGCTATCTCAATCAATCTATGAATCTACTCATAATAGGAAGTTCTACAGAGCCAGTCCTTTTTCATACTGGATGTAGGCCCACCACCTGCAGGTCTTCATCATCACTGGCCATACTGTGGAATCCTCAGGACTTATTATGTGTGTCACAAAACCTCGAAAGAGCATCCCAGGACAGATTATGAGCACATAGCTCAACCTATCGGATCTCCAAGGACCTTTTCCATGCTACTGCACAACCTATCCACGGCCACAGAGTATCACGAAGCACAACCTACATGCACACACACAACACTTACACTCACCAGCATGGGAGGACCAACCTACCACCATCCGTGAAAGGATCACAGCACTTACATCAACGACCATGGGAGGACCAACCTACCACCATGTCGGAATGGTACAACACTTATATTGCAGCCATGGGAGAACACATCTACAACCATTCTCAAATGGCCCTAACACTTATATCGCAGCCATGGGAGAACACATCTATAACCATGCTCAAATGGCCCCAGCACTTATATCGCAGCCATGGGAGAACACATCTACAACCATGCTCGAATGAACCTGGCAATTACATCACGACCATGGAAGAACACATCTGCCACCATGTTGGAAAATCCCAGCAATTACATCACGACCATGGGAGAACACATCTATAACCATGTCCGAAAAGCTTATGTGCATATGTGTCTTCGGAACTCATCACACATAATCCAACTGATTATGTAATGTATCCACCTGATACATATGATCATCCTAATCATCATCAGAGCATCATCCTGATGCATATAATCTAGAGTATCGTCCTGGTACTCATCACTGCATCATCCTGATGCATATCTGGAGCAACATCCTGAAGCTTGTCATCCATGATCATCCTGATCATACAATGCATCCACCTGATGCATACATAGTATCTACCTGATACATATCATCATACATGATCTGCCTGATCATACAATGTATCCACCTGATACATATACAAATACATGATGCACCTGATCATACCTGATACATATCAACATACATGATCTACCTGATCATACAATGTATCCACCTGATACATATACAAATACATGATCCACCTGATCATACCTGATACATATCAACATACATGATTTACCTTATCATACAATGTATCCACCTGATACATATACAAATACATGATCCACCTGATCATACCTGATACATATCAATATACATGATCTACCTGATCATACAATGTATTCACCTGATACATATACAGATACATACCCATGATCCAACAGATCATATCCATCATCTAACATGATGCGTACATACATATACATATAAATGATCCAATTGATCATCTCCAGCATCCACCTGATGCATATATAGAGCAATAACTGGAGCATCATCCTGATGCTCATCATCCAACACTTACATCCACAGCCATGGGAAGGATCCTCCTCTCACCATGCTTGGAATGGCTCCTGCAAATGTGTCCATCACTTCTTCCTCGAAGTGTCATCAATCTAAATAACACCAAGCCTCTGTCTGAAGTACTCGAACTTCACTCTGGCTAGTGGCTTCGTCAGCACATCTACAACCTGCCCATCTGTCGCAACATACAAGAGCTTCACTGCTCCTCTCTGCACCATATCCCTGATATAGTGATATTTGATCTCAATGTGTTTCGACCTGTCATGGAACACCGGATTCTCAGACAGCTTCACACAACTCTGGTTGTCACAAAAGATACCAGTAGCCTCCAGCGGGGGATCAAATAACTCAGACAGTAGTTTCCGAAGCCATACTGCCTCACAACTAGCTAAACAAGCTACAACATACTCTACTTCAGCTATACTTAGTGCTACGCAGGACTGCTTCTTGCTAAACCAAGAGATCACACCTGATCCCATACTGAAGCAACACCCAGAAGTGCTCTTCCTATCTGTAGCACTGCCTGCCCAATCTGAATCAACATAACCCTGCAGGTTAAACTTTTGATTTGCATCATACTTGATCTCATAATCAACTGTACCCTTCAGGTACCTGAGAATATTCTTTACAACAACTAGGTGAACACTCCTCAGATCCGTCAGGAATTGGCTCAATGTGTTCACCGCAAAGCAAATATCTGGTCTCGTGTTCGTTAGGTACATCAAGGACCCAATCATCTGACGATACATAGTGACATCAACTGGCTTAGATGAAGCATCACACAGAAGCTTCAAGTTCGATGCCATAGGTGTGGCCATGGCCTTGCATTCCATTATCTCGAACCTCTTCAGGATCTCTACTGCATACTTCCCTTGTCCAAGGAAGATTCCATCTGGACTCTACCACACCTCCATGCCTAGAAAGTAGTGCATCATCTCCAAGTTCTTCATCTCGAACTTGGTAGAAAGCTTCCGCTACGTGTCGAAAATCAATGTATCCTCACCTATAACAAATAGGTCATCCACATACAAAAGTAGTATCACTGGATTGCCTTCCTCAACCTCATAGTAAATGTTGGAATCCAATTTACTCTTGGTAAAGCCCAAACTGGATAGAAATCCATCTATCCTGCCATACCAGGTCCTGGTTTCCTTTTTCAAACCATACAAGGATTTATTCAATTTGCACACTTGTGACTCTTGGTCATGTGTCTCAAACCCGAGTCGCTGCTCCACATACACTTCCTCTTCGACTACGCCATTGAAGAAATCTATCTTGACATCCATCGGATGTATCTTCCATTTCATCACTACAGCTAGAGAAAGTACTAATTTGATGGAAGTGGATTTGGATATAGGAGCAAAATTCTCTATGCCACCACCTGCAGCATGCTTGTGTAATGACCCCTTTTCAAAATTTTATTAAAATGCCAATTTTTCCACTTTTTCCCCAATTTCGACCTTTGACTAGTTTTACTGTTTTGACCTCCAAATCAACCCAAATGCTCCCAAATATTTTGTAGGAGTGTATGAATGGTATTTAGACTTGAATATTAGGTTTAGGGATGTTTTATGGCCCTCCAAATACTGCTGCAAACTTGATTTGTATTCTGATCAATATATGTAATTTTGACTAGTAATTTGTGCATCAAATCCCCCCAGGGTAACACTGCAAATGGCCTTCCAAATGCCTCCAAAATCCCACGAATTTATGAAAAGAGGTATGTCATGTGTTAATCATGTTATTAAGGTCTCATATGCACCATTAATTGATTCTTACTACTGTTCTAACTCTCTTACATTCAACAGCAAAAACCCCCAATTCGACCCTTGGGAAAATGGCACTATTTCACCTCTCAATACAAACAAACTGAGTAAAAATGCTTCCAATGCTCAAGTACAGTACATGAAACTTGTAGAATATATCCATGGCAGTATATGAATCACAAATATATCAAAGAATCATCCATCCATTCGAAATAATCAACCTTATAGTGTCATACATTGTTTGCTCATTAATCAATCATTTTGCATACAGTCAATGGGTATTTCGACCTGAGAGTTTCTAAATATGAAGAATAGAGGATATGAGGCTATTAAAATCATAAAAATATCATATGAAGCTCTCCCAATGAGTGCAAGATCTCACCCAAATCGCAATCCCTCAAGGAGCCCGAATATGCCTTCAAAATTGGAAATGGTGGAGAGAAAGTGCTGCACTAAACCAAACCATGAAACTTTCTGTAGCTGCTACCTGCAAATAAAAATCCATTAAAGCACCATGAAAGACCTGATTGGCCTCTCCAAACACCAACTTGGATGGGAATCTTTCACCCTCGAAATCGGCCAAGGAAAGAAACTAGTCATCCACTAGTTCTCTCTTCACAAATGCAATTTTTCTCAAATCATCAAAAGCCATTTTCATACTTGATTTCTACATTTTATAACCAACATTAGCCTTCAAGGGGTCTAAATCCTCTCAATAGATTCAATAAATTTCCATTTAGAAAATATTCCTCATTTGCCACTTGTCTCCTAGTTCCAATCTTCCATCTTCTCCCAAATTCGAATTTGAGTCTCTTTAGATTCCCCCAACTCCATGAGCGCCTTCCTTGAGCCTATTTTTGGGGATGACATGTCATAATGGTCAGGTGTAAGAAGTCAGGTCTGAATTTTTTCATAAATGTCATAGATTCTTCATTATTGTTGTCATAAAACTAGGGAATCTAGCCCAAGTGTCCACTAGTCTCCAATTTGACTCTTCCTCTCCCATGGAGGTTACTATTCCATCCCATTTTGACCTAATATTCTCAATGCCATGTGTTATGACTTACCAACTCACCCAAGATTGTTCACCTTGCCATGAATTCGAATTGGCAAGAGAGAGCTACCATGTGTCATTGAAAAATGAAGCTAGTGTGGGTCCCACCACCTCCATATGTCTCCAAAACCACTTGCCACTTAGAATTTCTCTTGAATTTATTTATTCACCATATTTATTAAATGATTGAACCCTTCTAATGTCTAAATATCATTTATTAGCTTCCTTATTACCATCCCACATGTGCCCATCCAACCTAGGAAACTAGTAGGATTGATGGGATTGTCTTACTATGTACTTATTTGAATGGCGACATTACAGCTTGATCTTATAGATCCATTTGCAAGTCACAACAGACTTCCCTCAAGGCCTTGGGACCACATCCCAAATATCATTCTTCATGATCGAATGGTACTCCTCGATCATGGCATTCTTCCCGAATCTTGGGAACTTCAACATCTTCAATAGATAACTTTGTTGCTGGAACAAATGTTGTAGTCCTTCTTTTGTAGGTGATGGTATACGATCTTTCCTACAAAACAAGTTAAATTGCATGATTAGAAACATCTCATAGTTTTCAGAACAAGTTCTTACTCATAAAGAAATATGTCATACAGTCATGCAATTAATTTAGCCAATGCTTCAATACAACATTTATCCATATCCTGTGACTTTCTAGATGCCTTCCAATCTCTACCAGAACATTGTTAAGAGTGTGCACAACTCCCAACATGTCAACAAAGAGGTTTCATTCTACATAAGTAGCAATGGAATGTTGTACAGTGCCATAGGCCACTTACCCATTATATGCATATTAGTAGTATGTTGTTCATTAATGCAATTATTCTAATATGCCAAAATACACAGCCTAATTCTAGGAACATCAGTATACACATCATTGAACAATATTATTTAAACAATCAAGTATGCAAGAAATGATAATTCAAATACTTACCTTTGTTTGGTTGTTGGGTGGACTCCCTCTGAATCTTTGCAACCTTTCTGCAATTCAATTCTGATGTGGATTGTGAGAAGTGGTCGACTCCCTCTGAATATCTGCATCCTTGCAGAAACTATTGGAGTGTGCTCCCTCTTGATCTTTGCTTCCTGGATTACCTGTCCTTGAACTTATATCCATCCTCGATCACTATGCATGCTTACAAGTATCATTATTGTGATATCCTCGAGATCTCATACATAATCATACATTTATTAGTATATTCTCAATACTATCAAAACACAATAATCTTAAGCATGTATAGTCATGATCATTTCAAACAGAAATAATAAGCATTAGTATTCAAGGACTCTTATGGTTAGTCATATCATAAATTAAAGTAAGAAACATGATATGCCTAAACCCGTGATTACTCAAACCTATACTTTCATGACTCTTCTGGTTAGTCATATCATCAATTAAGGTAAGAAACATAATATGCATACACCCATGATTATTCCAACCTATGAATAATCATTATCAATCATGCCATGTATACTTATATAAGAGATCCTATCTCAAGGTAGGATTCTAACTTGATATAGGAAAAACATACCTGGATTAGTATGTTAGCTAGTTATGTCTAACATACCCACCTGATGTCTTCTTGTTCTCTTTAATGACTTGTGCTAGTAACATGCATATCTCGTAAGTTAACCATTATAGAACCAAGTTATACATACCTCGTAAATAGATATTCTATGTGATCCATGACAATGGATGAATCTTTGTCTTCATGTCATCATGATCATATGTTCTTGAACTAGAACATGATTTGTCTTTCTTGGTGTACCTTTCATGTTAGCGAACAACATAAACCTCATACAACACCATAATGCATTAGTACAATCATAAGTGTCAACACCCTAATCAATGAATATCTTCTATCATGCATTCATAATTTTATTAAGGTGATATGACAAGTCTAAATTTAATCAAGATTGTACTAACCATAATAATATGAAGACAAATATACCAAAAACTTAATCATGAACAAATCTTGAAACATACCTGGATAAGTTATACCTGTCAAGATTGCTTGTAATCTTCTTATGTAAGGCCTTAGCCTCATCTCCCTCTGAAACAGGAACTTCTTCACTTATGCAGGTGACCAATCCATTCTCTTCTAGGATTAACCCAATCCACTTGATTTGCAGGAACTGGATCTGGAGCTGGATTAGGGTTTGTCAGGGAAACCCTAAAAATTCAAACTTTGAATTTCAAACTTCTCAAAGGATAGAAAGATGCGCCTTGATGAGCTGATGAACCTGGTATACTCAGAATTTGAAAACTGCAAAGTTTCACCCCTCAAATTTGCCTTTGAAACTTCCGGATTCACTCGGCATGACCCCGAACTAGGGTTTGATAAAGCCCACCCTTCTGCCCAATCAAAAGGTTCGATCCAAAGCTCTAAGCTTTTATTTTTCTAAGGAGCTTCCAGCCGTGGTCACAGATTTTAAAAATTTCCATTTTTGCAGAAGCCTTAATTTTCCACTTTTTCGATCAAAGTCCCGAACTAGGGTCTGATCAAGCCTGACCTTCTGCCCAACCAACAATTCTGATCTTGGTCTCTAAATTTTGATTTTGATGATTATCATTTAGCCATGGTCTCCGATTACAAAAATTCCATCTTTCTCTGAAACCCTAAATTCCCGAAGCCATGAATGAAGGTGCTCAAAAATAATTCTGTTTTGAAAGAAATCTGTACCTGAATTATTCTGGTGTAACTCCTAGCTTTCCAATCCACAGGGTATGAAACTTCTACCTGTGGTATCCCGACCTGTCATCTTTCCAACACCATAGGTCTGACCTCAATTGGACTCTCTGAGAGATATTTATTCCAAGTGTCGCAACGTGACCTATTTATGGGATAAAACAGGAGAGCGAACTTGTATGAAGTGCCACGTGTCTCTGGTTCAGTTTCAACCTCTGAAAAAGTTACCTACAAAAGTAAAGTCCATGCACTACCTGTCACTTTTTACTAAATTTCATTTGGATCTTCCTAGCCCAAGTTATGACCTTTTTTCCTAGGTCACCTGTTTATGACTTAGATCTGGAAGAGGCAGAAACCCTAGATTGTATAGATCATAAAACACAAAGTAAAACGAATTAGAAGTTGTCCTTTGGACACAAGGTACATGGGGATCTGATATTCTACCTATAGAAGTTTTAGATCTAAAAACTTCTCCAAAATGGATTTATAGCAAAAGTGATATGATGACTGGTTTTTTCTATATCAATCCCAAGCATCGCAAGTGCAACAAGTGTCATACATGCCACACCATGCCTTCTTTCAGGCTAGCTCTGATACCATGTTAGTTTTTTAGAATTTACTTCAATATGATCTAGTATCTTAACTAAGAGAACAACATGTACAACATATCTACAACATATTAATCATGGACACAATAATGCAAGCACATAAGAGACATAGAGTTTACTTGGGGAAAACCATAAAGGTGAAAAACCTCAATAACTTCCTCAGAGATAGATAGAGCAATGATACAACCCAAGCATAAGAGATAGACATCTCCTAGCAGCAGCTTCTCCTCCTCCAAAGAGTGTGTGAGAGAATAGAATGATGAAATAGAGTGCCTCCCGCACTCTATTTATACTTGACTTGACTTGCCTAATAACCTTTACTAGGTCGGCCTCAACTTAACCATATAACACAAGGATGACTGGGTTGACACCCAATAGGGTGGTCTAATAACCCTTTGACCCACATGGCCGACCCCCAATAGGGTGGTCTAATAACCCTTCGACCCACATGGCCGACCCCCAATAGGGTGGTCTAATAACCCTTCGACCCACGTGACTTATATAGGGACGACCCCAACAAGGTTGTCTAATAACCCATCAAGTATAAGTTACGACACTTACAATATAAATGACAACACTTCTGTATAGAGGAATAATAACATCTCTATAGGAATACAAACACTTCCGTATAGAGGAATAATACCATCTCTATAGGAGTACAATATACATATATGAAATACATTCCGAAGTTACATATACATCAACAGCACCTTTCTTTTGATGATCTTTTTGCTTGAAGGATGAATGAAGTTGTTTCTAGGGATTAATTTTTCAAATTCTATGTTTGATGCCAAGAATAGTTGTGATAACTTGTGCTAAAGTGTATCTCCTTGCTCATTCCTTAGTTAACATTGGTAATTTTATCTCCTAACCCTAGTTTAATGTAATTCTTGAAGTGCTTTGGGATAAGTTAGGGATTCTTTCTAGCATTTTTTCAAGTTTGTATGAGGACACCTTCCTCTCAAAGGAGCTCTCCATTGTTAATTGGGCTCTGGAATTCTTCGCTTTCCCTAATTAGGCTCTTATACTTGACTCTTGTGGTCACTAGTTGATTCCCTAATTGCAAGCATTGAAATCCATTCTAATAGAGGGAATTTGTTATCAATCTCTCAATGCCCCAAGTATTGAGACAAGAATCATATGCCCTATCTTTCAAAAATATATCTCCATTTATCAATTCACATGTCTTTTATTTCATATGCATCTTTATATATTAAAAAACTCTAAAAATCTCAATATTGCTGGAAAGACCCTAAAAATCTAAATAATTCAAAAAACCAAAAATATTTGCAATTTCATCATTCTAGTCCACTTGTCAAATTCTCCCTAGTGGATTTATCCACATATTTCTAAGGGCGTCCCACTTTGACCTGGTGCATTGGGAAACATGAAATTTCCCGAATTAGGGTTTATGCAACATTTTTTGTGATTTTGACTAGACGATCAAGTGTGCCCTAGGCCACTTGATCATCTGCCCTTTAGAGTGCACTTTTTTTAGGTGGTACCTCGGGAAGTGTGAAACCTTGCCTTGGAATTTGTGGAATGTATTGAGGTGGTGTTATTTATTGATATTTATTGGTAGATTGAATTAAATCCTTAATTTTATATGATTTATGTGTCCTTATTATTCATTGTTGACTCCATATAAGGCATTGATCTTATCCATAAGTCTTGTAGAAGGGTATAGCAGGTGTGTTGGTGTTTGCATGTGTTCTTCCTCCATTAGGGACTCTCTCCCATGTTTAGGAGTTACCCAAATAAGTTGAGGAGTTAGGTTGTGGTGACATTGGGTCTAACTCCTCTCGTATGCTTACCATCACTAGTGCAAGGCATACTTAATTTGATTTGAAAGGACTTCCAGTGTGAGCAATAATAGTGGTCAACCCTCCATCTCGAATGATTTCTTGGGAACAATCTTACTTTCAAATGAGGCTATCCTTGAATTCCTTTCCATATTTGAATGACCATGGGATGATATGCACCATCAATCCTCATTTCTTCCTGATTTAGCGACAGTGGAGGTCATCCAAAAAGGCCTCATTTGTCCTCATGATAATGAATGGTACCAATTTCCAATCATTACACACAATGTGTATGCTAAGGGTAATATGGAAAACATTTCGAAAACCATTCCCATTGGTATATTAATCAATCTTGGCATTCTGGAAAACATAAATATTGGTGGGGATTTTTCTCCTAAGGAAATCGCGATATATACTACTGTTTTCAAAGATTTATGCAATGTATTTCCTTGGTCATATGAAGAAATGTCTGGTATGGATCCCAAAATCATTGAGCATGAGATTAAAAACTTGGACAATGCTAACTCTATTCGACTAAAATTATGACTCATGAATCCCAATAAATAAGCTTTGTGAAGGCCCTAACCATAATTTTTTATTATTATATTAGTTATTGCTAGGTCGGATCAATATTAGGTCACATAATGATCACTTCATCTCCTATTTCTAATAAAGGATATTCATTTGTATAATCATATCATATTGTCCTGTGTATTTTCTACATTGTATACGGAGGTTTCCCCCTCAAAGAGGCTTATTATTCATCTATTTTATTTATTCTAACGGAATGGGATTACTCTCTCTATCTCATTTATGCCCTTTTAGGGAATTTGGTGCATAACATTTGGTATTAGAGATTGGAAACTTCCAAAACGACTCAATTTGGCATTTTCACTATAGTCTTGTTCTAGGGATGTTTTATATAACAAACTTGAAGGGCCCATAGAGGATATATCGAAATATACGTGGTACAAATTTCATGTCCTAATTCATTACAAGTTCAAAGTTATACCATGTGGAAGTACGGGCTTTTGACTAGTAAATAAACTAGTCTCAAACATGTGTTCTAGGTAAAATTGTAATATATAAATATTGAGAGATCCAAATTGAGTGATACTTATTTCATTAGAAATAAGACAAGCCATAGTTTTTTTGGTACGAATTTAAAAATATGATATGAAAAATTGGACATGTGGTAGGTAGTACACATTTTCTCTCCTGAAAGGGACAAAAATAACATGTTTTGGGAAAGTTACCATAACTTTCCGTGGCACATAAAAATTGAGCCATACCTATGGAATTGTAAAGAAGACATATCAGGATAATACAGGAATAAATTTCAAACTCACAAGGGATGAAATTTCAAAGATATTTTTAAGAGCAATGTCTTCCACCAAGAGAACCTATAAACCAGGTTTCACAATGTATGTTAACTTGACACTTGTATAACTTTTGATTGGAATATATATTTTGGGTGAATAAAAAGGGTGAAATAGAGGAAATAAATATAATTATATGTAAATATTAGTTTGGGTTCACATGGCAAGAGGTTCTACAAAAAACAATACACCAATTAAACTCCCGGAGAGCTCAAGAATGACTTATCAAGAAAATCAAAATATGTATCACAAGCTATCCAAATTGGAGGAAAATGTTACGAAAATGAGTGAAAGATCAATTACACATTTTCAATTATGAAAAACAAAAAATGAGATAAAAAATGAATTAAAACATATGTGTGAAAATATGGCCAATAAAGAGGATCTTGGAAAGATGGCTTGTAAGGAGGATCTTGAAAAGATAGCTAGTAAGGAGGATATCGAAAAGATGAAGAGGAAAATTTGGAATGAGATCAGACAATCTTCTAATTCATCTCCTTATGGAGATAATAAGGAGAACGAAATGGAATTATATTAACCACATATTGATAAAATTGAAAAACAAGTGGAGAATCAGAGGTTCCAACCCTCGATAATTGATAATTATATAATCATGGGTTCAATTCAGGACTAAGGAACTAATTCATTCCCAAGGTCAAATTAAGAAATTTTCATGGAAAAGATGTGTTTACATCGGTTAACCAAATAAATAAATTACTTGAATTGCATAATATTATGGATGATAAGCAAAAACTATCTTCATCTGCATTGCATTTTGAGATACGACTTATAAATGGTATCAATGGGTAGTTAAAGGAATCCTCCATGTTATCATTATACTTGGAGTCTATTTAGAAGATACCTAGAAGATGAATATGGTAAATTTCAGGAACAAGATTAGTTTATTCAATTTACAAGAACCAACCAATTAGGTGAAGTGGAAGATTATAATTCAGAATTTCAAGTATTATTCACAAGGGTAAATACCATAAGTGACCAGCATTTGTTATAATCTTACATCGGTGGATTAAAATAAGACATTAATAATATTTTCTTAAAACAACCCAACATTGCTATGAAATCTATGCAATATTATCACCATACTCAAGACAAAAATAAGGCTTCACAAAATTCTACAATTTGAACATATGCAAGAAGCAAAGACAAAAAAAATCTCATAGGAAAACACTACCTCAACCTACTTAAATATCACAAAAGGAAATGGGTGAAAGAAGAGAAAAATGACTACGTTTTGGTTGTAACAGTAAATCGTTTAAAGGACATAAATGTCAAGAAACAAAATTGTTCACTTTGGAGAATAATGAGGATGAGAAAATAGATGCACCAAAAAATGGTGAGGAATAAATTTAAACAAACAAAAGCAAGGAACATATGTGGAAATTATGCACAACATATATTCAGACCGAAGTGAAATATTATGGAAAAATCAATCCACGCCTTGGTAGGTGTGTCAACACCCCAAACCCTCAATATTTTAGGATACATTAAGAAGCAAAGGGTCATAGAAGTAATCAATTCATGAAGTACACATAATTGCATTGATGAAAATTAGTAGAGCACCTTATCTTCAAAAAATTGAGTCAGTTTTCTTTGATGATATACTTACCTATAGGAAATCATGGGAAGAACAAATTAAACATGTAGATCAAGTACTACAAATTCTTGACATCAATTAATTACATGTAAAAGATCCAAATATGATTTTCAGAAACAAGAAGTACAGTACATGGGTCATATTGTTTTAAGAGATAGGGTGAAGGTGGATCCTCAAAAGATTGAAGCCATAACAAAATGGCATATTCCTAAGAAAATCAAGAGTCTTAAAGGATTGTTGGGCCTTACAAGGTATTACAAGAAATTTGTTAAGAATTATGCACGTAAAAAAATCTCTCTTGAATAAAAAATCATTTGTATGGAATGAAGAAACTATTTTGGAATTCTCACTCCTAAAGGATTCTATGTCTTCTAAACCAATATTAGCAACACCTGACTTTAGTAAAACATTCATAGTTGAATGTGATGCATCAAGACAACGAATTGTAGTAGTATTGATGCAAGAAGGGAGGCCATTGGCTTTTGAAGGTAAATAATTCAAAGGGAGTGACATGGTGAAATATACATATGAAAAAGAAATGGGATCAATTTTGCAAGCAATAAAAAAAATGGTGAAAATATCTAATTAGGAGACACTTTAAAGTCAAGACAAGTCATCACAACCTAAAATATTTTTTGGAACAAAGAGTGTCACCAGAAGAGCAACAAAAATGGGCATAAAAAATGTAAGGGTTTGATTTTGAAATAATCTACAAAAAAGGGAAGGAAAATGTTGTAGAAAAATCCCTTTCCATAATATAAGAATCCTCAAAATTATATTCCATGACATATTACATTCATGTGTGGTTGTAAGATTCTCACCATGAATGGAAAGAAGATGATAATATTGGATAGAAATATAGTGTCTAAAAGAAGGGAATATCTCTATGGAACATTGGGAATGGAAGAGATATATCCTTAATTTGGTACAAGGATGGAATATTTTTATGCCTTCAATCAAAGTTGAAAGAAGAAATATTAAGGGAATATCACAACTCTTCGATGGAAAGACATTCATGTTTCCTTCAAAATTATCAAAGGATCAAAAAATAATTTTTTGGGGAAGAATTAATGAAGAAAGATATCCAAACATTTGTAAGAGAATTCCAGGTGTGCCAAAAATATAAATTTGAGACATCCAAGCCTCCAGGGTTACTTAACCTTTACACAGACCTAATCAAATATGGGAAGAGATGTCATTGGAATTCACTACAGATTTACCAAAATCACAAGGTAAGGATGCCATTTTTGTGGTTGTGGATCGACTCACAAAATATGCATATTGTTTTGGAATTCAAATTACATATACTAGAATCCAAGTGGTCGAAGTGTTCATGAAAGAAATTAATAGACCTCATAGATTCCATAAAGTAATCATCAGTAACAGAGATCCAAAATTCACAGAATGTTTTTGGAAAGAGTTATGGAATATAATGGGAACAATGTTGGCTATGAGTTTATCATATCATCCACAAATATATGGACAAAAAAAAATGTTAACAAATGTTTAGAAGGTTATCTCTATTGATTTTATTCGGACAAGCAATCACAATGGGTTAAGTGGATTCCTTTAGTAAAATGGTGGTATAATACCACATATCACACATCTACAAGGATGAATCCATTTGAATCTCTTTATGGTTATCCAACTCTTATTGTTACATCCTTTTTGTAGGATCATTCCAATAATTCCAAAGTAAAAGAATTGGATGCACATATGGAAAAGACTAAAGAAATTTTGCAAATATTTAAAGAAAAACTTCAAATGGTCCAAAATAGGATGAAGCAACAAGGAAATCAACATAGAAGTTAAAAAAATTTGAGGGTAACTAAGTATATTTGAGACTACAACCTTATAAACAATATTATCTCAAACAAATGAAGAATAAAAATTAGCTCCAAAATATTATATACCCTAAAAGATTATTCACAACATTGGAGAAGTGGCATATGAGTTAGATTTTCCTTCCTCCTGCATTCATAAGGTTTTTCATGTGTCTTGCTTGAAAAAGGTTTTGGGACATACTATGCCAGTAAAAACATGAATACTAGAATTATATGAAGAAAGGAAGTTTATTTTGGAACTAGAAAAAGTTATCGATAAACATTCTATATCTCTTCAGAACAGAACGATTAAGGAGTACTAATCAAGTGGAAGAATATTCCACTAGAAGAAGCTACATGTGAATATGAGGAATTCATGAAGAAACACCCTCAATTACAAGCTTTGAGGGATTTTTTTTTAAAATATAGTTATTATTAGGTTGGGTTAGTATTAGGTCACATAATGATCACTCCATCTCCTATTTATAACAAAGGATATTCATTCGTATAATCATATTATCATGTCTTGTGTGTTTGTATACATTGTATAAGGAGGTTGTCCCCTCAAAGGGGCTTCTTATTAATCTCTTTTACTCTTTATCAAGGCATGGGATTACTCTCTCTTTCTTATTTTGTGCTCTTTAGGGAATTTGGTGCATAACAAGCTTCTATTAAAGTTGAAAAGTTACTTAAGGTTGGTTTCATTTATCCCATACCCTTAACCAAATGGGTATCTAACCGTATTCCTATTGATAAGAAACATGGGATAATCCAAGTCCCCATTGACTTTAGGGACTTAAAAAATTCTTATCCAAAAGACAAAGACCACACTCCCTTTATAGACCAAATAATTGGAAAATGTGCTGCCAGTGAAATATTTTCCTTCATGGATGGATTCTCCTGTTACAGTTAAATACACATAAAATAGGAAGACCAACACAAAATGACTTTCATTTTCCCTTTGGGTACATTTGCATATAGGAAGATACCTTTAGGTCTTCAAAACATTGGATCTACTTTTCAATAGTCTAGGTCATATGCTTTCCATGATATCAAGCAAATTGTCAAGGTTTATCTTGGTGACTTCGTCACTCACTCTCGGAAATGAACCATACATTTGGCACATATTCATGTCATATTTATCTAAATTCAAAACTATAACATTCATTTAAACCCACAAATGTGCATATTTTGTGTGTATATAGAGAGATTACTTGGTTCCATCATATGCAAGTATTGGATCGTGATAGATCCTTTCAAAGTTGAGGAGATAGTCCAATTGCCTCCCATGTGTACAATAAGACAAGTTCAAATATTACAAGGAAATTCTAACTTCCTATGGAGATTCATTGTAAATTATGCCAAAATTGTGAAAGGTTTCATGTCTCTTAAATAAATATGTGCCTTATATATGGGATGACGTAGCTCAGTGTTATTTTGATGCCTTAAGAGCTGTCTTAGTGTCAGCTCCATTAGTAAGTCCTATGGACTATAGTAGAGAATTTTTTCTCTATTTAGATGCATCAGAATCAACCATAGGGATGGTCTTGGTTCAAGAAAATCATTCACATTAGGAAAATTTAGTTTATTAGCTCAATAAGGGTCTTGTTGGACCCAAATATTTCTATTCCCATGTCAGAAAGTTGGATTTGGTAGCCATGCACACTGTCCAATGATTTAGACATTACATACATCCTCAAGAAACCACTGTATTGTTGATGTATATGTAACTTCGGAATGTATTTCACCCATGCATTGTACTCCTATAGAGATGGTATTATTCCTCTATACGGAAGTGTTTGTATTCCTATAGAGATGTTATTATTCCTCTATACAGAAATGTCGTCATTTATATTGTAAGTGTCGTAACTTATACTTGATGGGTTATTAGACCACCTTGTTGGGGTCGGCCCTGTATAAGTCATGTGGATCGAAGGGTTATTAGAACACCCTAGTGGGGGTCGGCCATGTGGGTCAAAGGGTTATTAGAACACCCTATTGGGTGTCAGCCCAATCAGCATTATGTTATGTGGTTAAGTTAAAGCCAACTTAGTAAAGGTTATTAGGCAAGTCAAGTCATGTATAAATAGAGTGCGGGAGGCACTCTATTTGATCATTCTATTCTCTCTCACACTCTCGGGAGAGTGGCACACTTGTGGAGGAGGAGAAGCTACTGCTAGGAGATGTCTATCTCTTATGCTTGGGTTGTATCATTGCTCTATCTATCTCTGAGGAATTTATTGGGGTTTTTCACCTTTATGGTTTTCCCTAAGTAAACTCTATGTCTCTTGTGTGCTTGCATTATTGTGTTCATGATTGATATGTTGCAGATATGTTGCAGATATGTTGTACATGTTGTTCTCTCAGTTAAGATCCTAGATCATATTGAAGCAAATTCTGAAAAACTAACATGGTATCAGAGCTATCCTGAAAGAAGGCATGGTATGGCATGTATGACACTTGTTGCAATTGCGAAGCTAGGGCTTGATATAGAAAAAACCAGTCATCGTAGAACTTTCGCTATAAATAAATTTGGGCGAGGTTGCGGGGTCTAAAAATCGTACAAGGCGAACCTAAGATCCCCATGTACCTTGAGTCCAAAGGACAACCTCTAATTCGTTATACTTTGTGATTTATGATCTGTACAATATAGGGTTTTTGCCTCTTCCAGATCTCAGTCATAAACAGGTGACCTTGGAAAAAAGGTCATAACTTGGGCTAGGAAGCTCCAAATGAAATTTTGTAAAAAATTGATAAGTAGTGCACGGACTATACTTTCTCAAATAACGTTTTCAGATGCCAAAATTGAACCAGTGACATGTGGCACGCCGTACAAGTTTGCTCTCCTGTTTTATCCCATAAACAGGTCACATTGTGACACTTGGCATAGCTCTCTCTCAGAGAATCCATTTGAGGTCAGACCTATGGGGTTGGAAAGATGACAGATTGGGATATCACAAGAAAAATTTTCACACCTTATGGATCGAAAAGTTCGAAGTTACACCAGAAACAATCAGGTAAATATTTCTGTCAAAACAGAATTATTTTTTGAGCACCTTCATTCATGGCTTCCGGAATTTAGGGTTTTGGATAAAGTTGGAATTTTTGTAATCAGAGAATATGGATGAATGCTACTCATAAAAATCAAAATTTAGAGACCAAGATCAAAATTTTTGGTTGGGCAGAAGGCCGGGCTTGATCGGACCCTAATTCGAGACTTTGATCAGAAAAGTGAAAAATTAGGGCTTCTGTAAAAATGGAAATTGTTGAAATCTGTGACCACGGGTGGAAGCTCCTCAGAACCTCATTGAAGCATTGGAGAAGAAGAGACCATTGGACATTGGAGCTTCTCAACCTTGGAGCTGCTCAACACTCACCATCCTCACCACTTGAGGTAATACAAAAGATTAAATTTCTTAATTTCTTGCTTTTTTTATAGATCTTATTGCTTATGTTTGAAATCTAGTTTTTTATTTATTTACACATGCTTATGTTAGATCAGATTATATTAATTTATTCATAATTGTTTTTGTTTTATATTGAAACTACTATTACAAGTTAATAGGTGCATCTTTAGCATATGCTTGGTTGAAAAACCAAGCAATAGTTTTTATGTAATGCCCGCCTCAGCACTTATGTTTGATTTTGGTTATTTTGGACTTATGATTGATTAGATTATTTAAGACCTATGATGGATCAGACTACTTTTGAGACCCATGACTGATTTAACTATTTGAGGGCACTGGTTTGAAGTGACCGGAGTGATTGCTTTAGATTTTATATGCGAAATGAAAAATGTTGAAATTACTTGAAATGAAAAATGATGATGATTTGCCGACTGACTGAGAAAATGAAAAATGTTGAAATTACTTGAAATGAAAAATGATGATTTGTTTATACTCGACTGATAGAGAAAACAAAAAAGATGATACAAATGTTTATTAGTGCAGCGCTACTAATATGCGTTTGAGTGTGTGTGCAGTGGCAGGTGAGACGATTTACCGATTGACCTGCAATGGAATTATAGGGGTCGTAAGAATGGAAAGAACACTTAGGGGTACGACGACTGACTGTCAACCCCGAATTAGCAATTCACGCACGGGCGAAGCCGTTTCAGCTCACCCGGGGAAGTGTATGCCATACAGGAAAGACCATAACGATTTGGTCGCGTGCGATGAGTTGAGGGGCATGCAATAAGGAGAGCCTTATCCCTCAACATCCCTTAATCTCCAAGGAGCGTAGTTGAGAGATCGCGTTAACGACTCCCGATCGCTACACAGTACTCCCCATAAGAAGAAAGAAAGATACTGTCGAAAGGGCCCGCCGAAGAGGTACCTAGACAAAAAAAGAATGAAAAAAAAAACTACTCATACAGGCATAATTAAATAATATACATGTAGAAGTTTTAGAGAATTTAATAATAAATTATTCAATATTTTATTATTATTATTATCATGATGATTATGTTATTATGGTTGAGAAAGAAATTTTAAATTTAGAAAAGACAATGTTCTCTTCTTTTCTTTATTAGTGGAAATATATTTTAATTATTTCAAAATGAAAATATTTTAAATAGAATAAAGAATTATCTTAAATATTTTCTTTTTACTATAAAAGAAAAAGAAAAGATAGTAAATAGAATAAGTAATTATTTGCATAAACTATTTCTTTTATTTTAGAAAAAGAAAAAGAAAAAGAAAAGATTTTAAATAGAATAAAGAACTATTTGAATAAAATATTCTCTTTTATTATAAAAAAAAAAAAGATTTGAAATTAGTAAGAAAATATTTTTTAAATAAAATATTTGTTTTTATAAAACAGAAAACGAAAAGGAAAATAATAAAATAAACATGGATCTTTCTACAACAGCTAGATTTGAGAAGACAAACACAACTGAGACTCTCTTAAAGACAACTACACCTACCTTGCACTGATTTAGGGAGTTAGGTGTACACATTGAGTGAGAAACAGACACTTGTAATTGAGAATAAAATTAATTAAAATATTAAATTAATTTAAAAATGTGCATGGACAGACACATGGCACACAGGAATTTGCTATATAATGAGGGAGGAGAAGGAGAGAAGGCTCTCTCTTTCTCCCTAATGCTGGATGGTCATCATATTCTCAGATTATGTTATGATCCTTGGAGTTGGGATTAGCCGGAACAAGGATTGGGAGATCCTTTCGGGAGGCTATCTGAGTGTGTTCTTATGACCCCAATTGCTCGGGGGTTCGGGAGGAAGAAGAATACTCCCGATACGGTAGGGTGGTCAACTGAAGGGCTATCGGTAACTTTGTCATGTGTCGACTAGAGCTCTATTGAGAAACCGAACCATTCCGAGGTGTCCATTGGTGACCGTGGAGAACAACGGTGGAACCGGATTTGTGACAAATAAAGAATTTCACCCTTCGACTGGAGCTACCTTCGTTACAGGTTATTTTGCTTAAATGTTTTAGTTTAAACTTCTGCAAATTAAATTTTCATTTTATCAAAATTTTAGATGTAAACATTGTCTCGTTTTCAGTTACAGTTCTGCAAATTAATTTTATATGGTCAAAATTTTAGATCTTGAGATCGTCCAGTTTAAAGATATACATCTGTAAATTGATCGAAATTTTTAGATGTTATACTGCTGCAAATTAAATTTTATTAGGTCGAAATTCTGGATCTGGATATTGCTTCGTTTAGGGCTTTAATTCTGCAAATATTTCTGAATTCTTTTGTATCTCTGCCTTTTACTTTAAATGTGATTCCAGATCTTCTGAAGAAACCGATCCATTCTAGTTACTTGTAAACTCTGTTTATTGTGAATGCTATTTCTAGATCTATTGAGAAATCAAACCATCCCAATTCCTTCTCGAACTCTGCCATGGACGCCGATGAGAAAGATCTTAAAGCTTGAACTCTGCCATCGATTTCAATACTGATATCCTGAGAATTAAATCCGATTCTAAAATTTAATTGAGAAATCGATTTAGGATTGATACTCTGCCTTTCCTATATGAATCCGATCCCAATTTTTAATTGAGAAATCGTGTTTGAATTGTTTACTCTGTCATTCCTTTTATGAAGTCGAGAAACGATCTTATCTTATGAAATTGTTGAAATTTTCCTTATACTACTAATAGAGTTTTATTAGGGTATGTCACATATCAATAATTAAGTATGTGTCAAATTATTAGTGTTTAGAATTCATAGGCAGCATTTGAATTCTAGTGATCAATCTAATTGAAGTAGGATTGAATAATGATACGTAATGTCTAAATGAGAGAACCTATATTTTAATGCATCATAGTAAAATTTTAGAAATGTAAATGTGAAGGTCGATAAAGCTTGATGAATGTATATTCCCTTATTTTGAATAAAGTAAAAAGAGTTATTTCATTCTTACTTAGATTATGTGGTAGCTGCATCAAGTAGAGAATATAACGATATTAGTGATATAGAATGGAATTGCCACTACTTGTATTTAATGTATTTAACATGGTTGAATTATAAAAATAAAATATGTGACAGATTTATAAAGTAGGAATGTCATATTATTATTATAAAAATTGAAATGTGGTTACATTATATATTCCAATGTTGATTATGGTGAATTGATGACTTAGAGTATATTATGCTAACTTAGAGGATTTAAAAGGAGTTTTTGTATGGTACTTAATATACTGATTATGGTATAAACCTAGAATAGAATATGTGGTAAATATTAATAGTATAGAAATAAAATGTGACTTTAACTACCCGAGCAAATGAATGCAAGTTTATCTCAAGGTGATCTCTTAGTTTTAAAAGGAGAACAAGAGTTCATTATGTTTGTATACTTAAGAGTGATTATAAATCACGTATTTGTTTAGTGTATAAAAAATAAAAAATAAAAAAATTCACTTGCTCAATTAGAGAGACCCTATAGTAGAAGGTCGGGCTTGATCAGAACCTAGTTCAAGACTTTGATCATAAAAGTGGAAAATTAAGGCTTCAGCAAAAATGGAAATTTTTGAAATCTGTGACCACGGCTGGAAGCTCCTCAGAAAAATAGAAGCTTAGAGATTTGGATCGAACCTTTTGATTGGGTAGAAGGGTGGGCTTTATCAAACCCTAGTTCGGGGTCATGTTGAGTGAATCCGGAAGTTTCAAAGGCAAATTTGAGGGGTGAAACTTTGCGGTTTTCAAATTATGAGTATACCAGCTTGATCAACTCATCAAGGCGCATATTTCTATCCTTTCGGAAGTTTGAAATTCAAAGTTTGAATTTTTAGGGTTTCTCTGACAAACCCTAATCCAACTGTAGATCCAGTTCCTACAAATCAAGTGGATTGGGTTAATCCTAGAAGAGAATGGATTGGTCACCTGCATAAGTGAAGAAGTTCATGTTTCAGAGGGAGATGAGGCTAAGGCCTTACATAAGAAGATTACAAGCAATCTTGACAGGTATGACTCATCCAGGTATGTTTCGAGATTTGTTCATGATTAAGTTTATGGTATGTTTATCTTAATTTTATTACGGTTAGTACAATTTTGATTAAATTTAGACTTGTCGTATCACTTTAATAAAATTATGAATGCATGATAGAAGATATTCATTGATTAGGGTATTGACACTTATGATTGTACTAATGCATTATGGTGTTGTATGAGGCTTATATTGTTTGCTAACATGAAAGGTACACCAAGAAAGACAAATCATGTTCTAGTTCAAGAACATATGATCACGATGACATGAGGACAAAGATTCACCCATTGTTATGAATCACTTAGAAGATCTATTTACGAGGTATGTATAACTTGGTTCTATAATGGTTAACCTATGAGATATGCAGGTTACTAGCACAAGTCATTGAAGAGAACAAGAAGACATCATGTGGGTATGTTAGACATAACTAGCTAACATACCAATCCAAGTATGTTTTTCCTATATCAAGTTAGAATCCTACCTTCTATTAGGATCCCTTATATAAGTATACTTGGTATGATTAGTTATGTTTATTCATAAAGTTAGAAATGTAAGTAATCAAGGGTTTATGCATTTTATGTCTCTTATCTTGATTGATGATTTAACTAACCAGAAGAGTCCTATGATCAAATAAGAATATGCATGAGTAAAAGGAGACTTCCTTGAAACCTTGAATAGTAATGTTTATTATCTGTGTTTGAAATGATCACGACTATACATGTTTAAGATTATTATGTTTTGATAGTATTAAGATTATACTAATGAATGTGTGATTATGTATGAGACCTCAAGGATAACACAATGATGATACTAATGAGCATGCATAGTGATGGATATAAGTTCAAGGACAGGTAATCCAGGAAGCAAAGATCAAGAGGGAGCACACTCCAGTTGTTTCCTGCAAGGAAGCAAAGATCAAGAAGGAGCACACTTCAGTAGTTTCTGCAAGGATGCAGATATTCAGAGGGAGTTGACCATTTCTCACAATCCACATCAGAATGGAGTTGCAGAAAAGAAGCAAAGACTGAGAGGGAGTCAACCCAACAAACAAACAAAGATAAGTATTTGAATTATCATTTCTTGCATATTTTATTGTTTAAATAATACTGTTCAACAATGTATATACTCATGTTCCTAGAATTAGGTTGTGTATTATGCAAAGTTGCATTGATGAACAGTATACTACTAATATACATGGGTAAGTGGCCTATGGCACTGTACAACATTCCATTGCTACTTATCTAGAATGAAACCTCTTTGCTGACATGTTGGGAGTTGTGCACACTCTTAGCAATGTTCTGGTAGAGATTGGAAGGCATCTAGAAAGTTATGGGAGATGGATAAATGTTGTATTGAAGCATTGGCTAAGATAATTGCATGACTATATGACATATTTCTTTATGTGTAAGAATTTGTTCTGAAAAACTATGAGATGTTTTCTAATCATGCAATTTAACTTGTTGTGTAGGAAAGATCGTATACCATCACCTACAAAAGAAGGACTACAACATTTGTTCAGCAACAAAGTTATCTATTGAAAATGTTGAAGATATTGAATTTCCCAGGATCTGGAAAGAATGCCATGATTGAGGAGTACCAGTCGATCATGAAGATGTTTGGGATGCAGTCCCAAGACCTGAAGGGGAGTCTGTAGTGACTTCCAAGACGATCTACAAGATCAAGCATGCTGCAGATGGTAGCATGGAGAAATACAAAGTGAGGTTTGTAGCTCGTGGCTTCTCCCAGAAAAAGGGATTGAGTATGAAGAGACTTTTACACCTATATCCAGGCACACTTCCATCAAATCAGTACTTGCTCTAGCCACAGTGATGATATGGAAGATACACCATATGGATGTCAAGACAACTTTCTTAAATGGTGTAGTCGAAGAGGAAGTGTATGTGGAGCAGCCACTCAGGTTTGAGACACATGACAGAGGAACACATGTGTGCAAACTGAAGAAAGCCCTGTATGGTTTGAAACAGGCACCCAGGACCTGGTATGGCAGGATAGATGGCTTCCTATCCAGTTTGGGCTTTACCAAGAGTAAAGCGGATTCCAACCTTTACTACAAGGTTGAGGAAGACAATCTAATGATACTACTATTATATGTGGATGACCTGTTTCTGACAGGTGAGGATAGATTGATTGCCGACACGAAGAGGAAGCTGGCTGCCGAGTTCGAGATGAAGGACTTGGGTATGATGCACTACTTTCTTGGTATGGAGATGTGGCAGGGTGCAGATGGAATATTCCTTGGGCAAGGGAAGTATGCAGTAGAGATCCTGAAGAGGTTCGAGATGATGGACTGCAAGGCCATGGCCACACCTATGGAATCAAACCTAAAGCTTTTGTGTGATGCTTCTTCTGAGCCGGTTGATGCTACGATGTATCATCAGATGATTGGGTCCTTGATGTACTTGACGAATACGAGACCAGACATTTGCTTTGCGGTGAACACCTTGAGCCAGTATCTGACAGATCCGAGACATGTTCACCTAATAGCTGCAAAGCATGTTCTAAGGTACTTGAAGGGTACAGTGGATTATGGGCTCAAGTATGAGGTGAATCAAAAGTTTAACTTGGAGGGTTATGTTGATTCAGATTGGGCAGGAAGTGCTGCAGATAGGAAGAGCTCTTCTGGGTGTTGCTTCAGTATGGGATCAAGTGTGATCTCTTGGTTTATCAGGAAGCAGTCCTGCGTAGCACTGAATACAGCCGAAGTAGAGTATGTTACAGCTTGTTCGACTAGTTGTGAGGCAGTATGGCCTAGGAAGCTACTGTCTGATTTGTTTGATCTCCAGTTGAGTGCTATAACCAGAATTATGTGAAGTTGTCGGAGAACCCAGTGTTCCATGACAAGTCGAAGCACATTGAGATCAAGTTCCACTATATCCGGGATATGGTGCAGAGAGGAGTAGTGAAGCTCCTGTATGTTGCGACAGACAAGCAGATAGCCGATGTGTTGACCAAGCCGCTTGCCAGAGTGAAGTTTGAATACTTCAGAGGGAGACTTGGTGTACTTCAGATCGAGATGTCGTCCAAGGGGAAGTGATGAGTCTGGAGACACAGATGCACACGAGCCGTTTCGACATGGTGGCAGGTTAGTCCTCCCATGGTCGTTGATGTAAGTGTTGGGGTCGTTCCAACATGGTGGCAGGTTAGTCCTCCCATGGTTGTTGATGTAAGTGTTGGGGCCATTCCAACATGGTGGCAGGTTAGTCCTCCCATGGTCGTTGATGTAAATGCTGGGGTCATTCCGACATGGTGGCAGGTTAGTCCTCCCATGGTCGTTGATGTAAGTGCTGGGGTCGTTCCGACATGGTGGCAAGTTAGTCCTCCCATGGTCGTTGATGTAAGTGTTGGGGTCGTTCCGACATGGTGGCAGGTTAGTCCTCCCATGGTCATTGATGTAAGTGTTGGGGTCGTTCCGACATGGTGGTAGGTTGGTCCTCCCATGGTCGTTGATGTAAGTGCTGTGAGCCTTTCACATGGTGGTAGGTTAGTCCTCCCATGGTGAGTGTAAGTGCTATGTGTGTGCATCTGGGTTGTGCTCCGTGGACTATGTGGTGATATGAAGATGATGATGTGACAGTTGGGTACACAGGTTTTGCAAAGGCATATAATCAGTCCTGAGATTCTCTTGTAGGTTTTGTAGAGGCAGTGTAATCAGTCCTGAGAGATCTTGCAGGTTTTGTAGAGGTAGAGTAATCAGTCCTGAGGTGTACCTACTTGATGGCTTGCTCGTAGAGATGATGATGATCAGGATGATCATATGATGATGTACATCAGGTTGATGTATGGTGAGTATTAGGTTGATACTTTGTGGCCGTGGACAGGTTGTGTAGTAGCATGTAAAAGGTCCTGGGAGATCCGATAGGTTGAGTTGTGTGCTCGTAATCAGTCCTGGGATGCTCTTTTGAGGTTTTGTGATGCATGTAATAAGTCCCGAGGATTCCATAGTATGGCCAGTGATGATGAAGACCTGCAAGTGGTGGGCCTACATCTAGTATGGAAAAGGACTGGCTCTGTAGAACTTCCTATGACGAGTAGATTCAAAGATTGATTGAGATAGCAGCAGTAGTGATGATGACGATGACTCAATGACGGTTATCCAATGATGATGATCCAGAGAAGAAGACTTGTGCTAGAAGACCTGTGTCGAGAAATACCTTCCTAGTTAAGAGGGAGTGTTGATGTATATGTAACTTCGGAATGTATTTCACCCATGTATTGTACTCCTTTAGAGATGGTATTATTCCTCTATACGGAAGTGTTTGTATTCATATAGAGATGTTATTATTCCTCTATACGGAAGTGTCATCATTTATATTGTAAGTGTCGTAACTTATACTTGATGGGTTATTAGACCACTTTGTTGGGGTTGGCCCTGTATAAGTCATGTGGGTCAAAGGGTTATTAGACCGCCCTAGTGGGGGTCGGTCATGTGGGTGAAAGGGTTATTAGACCACCCTATTGGGTGTCGGCCCAGTCAGCATTATGTTATGTGGTTAATTTAAGGCCGACGTAGTAAAGGTTATTAGGAAAGTCAAGTCATGTATAAATAGAGTGCGGAAGGCACTCTATTTGATCATTCTATTCTCTCTCACACTCTTGGGAGAGTGGCACACTTGTGGAGGAGGAGAAGCTGCTGCTAAGAGATGTCTATCTCTTATGCTTGGGTTGTATCATTGCTCTATCTATCTCTGAGGAAGTTATTGGGGTTTTTCACTTTTATGGTTTTCCCCAAGTAAACTCTGTGTCTCTTGTGTTCTTGCATTATTTTGTTCATGATTGATATGCTGTAGATCTGCTGTACATGTTGTTCTCTCAGTTAAAATCCTAGATCAGATTGAAGTAAATTTTGAAAAACTAACATGTATTGCCCAATAATAATCCCGCACAACATATATTGACAAGGGGAAAACATTCGAAATGGATAGTTATCTTGCAAGAGTTTGACTTAGAATTTTCCATTTCCAAATCCAAGAAGTCTTTGGCCTTCACTGAACTAATTTATGAACTCCTTCAAAACATTGAGGAAACCATACTTATTGAATCCTTGATAGAGTAGAATGTGTTCCTCTTTGCTTCACTTAATCCCTAGTATGGAGACATGTCGATTTATCTCTAGACTCAATAATTTTCCTCTCACTTATCTCATGATGAGCACCATGAAATTCAACATCAGGATAGGATTTACCTCATCATCAAGAATATTCCTTACCATCAAGGAATTGAATTAATATTGAAAAATGTTTAGATCATGAGGAATCTAAAAGACTTCTTTGTGATTTCCATGCCAGATCATGTGGTTGTCACCTTTTTGGGTTAGCCAAGACTTATAAAATTTTACATGCAGGATATTTATGGCCTACTATATTTAAAGATTGCATCCATGTGGTTAAGAAAAGTCATCCTTGTAAAATGTTTACCATGAAAATGCATGCACATCTTGCTCCATTAAACCTTGTGGTTAGTGCCATCCTTCTTTTGAATAGGTGGTCAAATTTATGACATGCAATCCTACCTCAACTAGTGGAAAACACTTTGTCAATGTGGTTGTTGATTACTTTACCAAGTGGGCCGAAGCTATTCCAACATTCACTAATGACAGTACTACTGCAACCTCTTTTATCTTCAATCATGTCATTGCCAAATTTGGTGTACCTAAATAGCTCATTAGTGATAATGGGTCTCAATTCCATAGTAAAATAATGTAATAACTTACGACTAAGTTGGATATTTGGAAAGAATATTCCTCACCTTACTACCCTCAGTGTAACATTCAAACGGAATCCATAAAAAAGGTTTTTAACATTGTGATGCAGAGGAAAATTAATTAGAACAAATCCAAATAGAATCTTACATTACTTTCCACTCTTTACACATATAGAACTTATCATGTGAAGACTACAACTGGTTTCACTTCTTTCCAATTGGTATGTGCATTTGAGGTAGTACTACCAATTGAGTACAAGATTCCATCATTAAAACTCACCACTGAGCTCCTACCTAACATTTATACTAAAGAAAATCTCCTCTATTTTCAATGTCTTGATGAAACTCATCGAGAAGCTACTCTTATCAACACAATTCATAAAAAAATGAGTCAAAACCCACTATAATAAAAGTGTTTATCCTTGTGTCTTCTTAGAAGGAGACTTAGTTTTTGTTAATGACCAAGACCATGATAAAATCGGTGCTGGCAAATTTGAACCTATGTGGCATGGTCCTTTCATTGTCAAATTATTCCTATAGAGGGGAGCTTATGAGTTAGTTGACTATGCTGGAAACTTTCTCCTAAAGACTCTCAATGGGATCTATCTGAAAAAATGTTGTGCATAGGCACTAATGCCTCACAAATTTTGTTGTATCATGTTGTGTTTTACCCTTTTATTTTTGTACTTTAGTTAATTTATTTTTGTATGGTATTTTATCAGTATATATCTTATCTTGCTTGGTATTTTGATTTGCAAATGTCATTAGATACTTTCACTTATTTAGGATTTGTAGATGATGTCATCTATAGTACCCAAAACATTGATTTTCTCACATGGGTGATATTTTGACCCACCAATCAACTTCTGAGTTCAAGAGACACTTTTCTTGGTTATGATACCACCAATGTTGCTAAATATAATACAATTATCGATCTTCTTTCAGAATCTATTGCCATCATAATTCATCATATCATTATCAAAATATACCCTCAATTGGTTGTGTCTTAGTTGAACAATGTTTATCATGTTCGAGATCCTACACTATTTCAAAAATATTTATGAGTACATATTCTAGAACGTCGATTTGAATTTATTCATTATATTCATTTTCCAAGAAGATTCAATGAATTGGTTTATTCATTAGCTAATTATGTGATCAATTGGCATATATCTCATTAATCAATTCTGATAGAAGAAAGCATGTGCAATACAATCATGAAACTTAAATTGCATACACCATTTTAAAAACATAAGAAAAATCCAAAAAAACATACATTTGTATAACTAGATAAAATGACCACATCATGACCCAAAATATGTGTAATGTTTCAAACACAAAAGTTTGGCTACATAATCGTGGATGGACCATAGAAGCATATAAAAGCTAATGTACATAGAACCCACCACAAAAAATCATAATAATTTCCTCATGGCTCCTCCTTTGATGAACTACAAAGATGATGAGTCTCACTATAACATACAACTATTGTTGTCACTCATCGCACTGGGCACCCAAAGTGCATGGGTACTCCCACCACATGTCATTGCATATGTCGAGGTACATAATTGAACCAAGTCATATGGATACCCATGGCCAGTCCCTTGATATTCCTACAGACATCTCAAAGGTCCTTGGTTTCCTCAATAGAATCCTCATCCTCATCATCCCCTGCCCTCGTGTGATAGTGGGTCGAGTGCATCCCCATCAAGTGCACTAGTCCAACATCTATGTCATCCACATTATAAAATTTTGTTAGCAACATTACACATACCCAAAAAGAATAACATGTTCATTCTTTCATTTTCATATATACCAAAAACCAAAACATTTAAATATTTCAAAAAACAAGAAGGTTCAATCAGATGTAGATTCTCACCGAGAGCACTCAATTAGGTCTCAGGGGGTAGTACAAGGTCTAATTCCTATTGATAATCCATACTGGTGTAATCATAATCCCTAATTACCATAAATTGGTCATCCCACCAATCCATGAATTCCTAACCAAAAGTGTTCATCGAAAGTCCACCTCTCAAATGGGAATTATATCAACCCATATCTACATCCTCGATGTCCTTGTCTCACTCGGTGAGGTAATAACCCTTGATCTAACTATAGCAACCCTATCCAAAAAGAAACTACATAGAATTGATCCATATCCCAACTAATTTTTCTCACTGGTCCTACACTTTGTCAATTCCTCCTTCATGTTTAATACCAAACTAGTACACTAGTCAAAAGCGCATGGCTCCAGACACTCTATTGTATACTATACATGAGTCCTAGAAGCCAAGTTCATAACAATGGATCCCACTGCTCAAGTTATGGTAAAAATTATTGTCCTCAATGGGATATATACTACCTCTTTGATTTGTATCCAGTTTCTACTCTTTCTGGCTCAGTGCCAGCAATGAGTAGATTCAATGTAATCATCTATGGTGCCCCCAGCACCGCCTCAACCTCCTCCTTTGAGAAACACTCATTCTCCCCAATGAGACAAACCTGTAAGGAACTAAATATTTTATAATTCTATCTAGATTGTTTCTGCACCTACTTGAAACACTTGGGTACTTAGGATCCTAACACTTTATTAGCCTTTGAGTAAAAGGTTTTAACTTCACATATTCTAGAACCTGGAGACCTTTAGTAAGACACAATTACACAAGGAATCAATGGTTCCTAGATCACCTAATATTGAATTATCAATGAATTCATGTTCTCTTTATTTCCTTTAAATAATTTTGAATCACCCGCAAAACATCATCATTAAAATTCATGAAGACAAACCTAGAGAAATTTGAAGGAAAAACTAGGTTTTTGGCCTTTTTTCATGCTCATTCGCGCCTGTGTGCCTCTTAGGTGTGACCAAGGAATTCTGGTCACCCTTATGGTCTCAAAAAGCATGACCACTTAGAAAAAAACTTGGTGGGGTGTTCCCACCATGAAAATATTAGAGGGATTGACAATAAATGAATGGAAAGGAAAGAACACGAGGCCAAGAGTTACTTGGTATTAACATAGCCAAATTTCGTTGATCGATGCTCCTTGAATCCAATCTTGAAGTTTGGAAGTGTAAGTGTTTTTCTCCACATAAGGTAAAATGCTGAAGTAAAATGGTAAAAAGAAGTCTGGAACTTATTATTTTATCCTATTTTTCAATAATTACCATATCTAGTGGTATATCTTTTGGTTAAAACATTGCACACACTCCTTTATGTTTTCATTTATTTGAATCTATGATGTATTTTGGTCACATTTTCTAATCATATCATGTTAGGACATTTGATTGTGATTGCAATATTGACACTACAAAAACAATTCCACATATGGATCCGAGGTGAATATTCCCTCAATTGGCATGTAGTGATCTATGCGCCTTGATTTTTTTTTATGTATTACCCGATATCCAGTTGACCTTATGCCTTAGGTTCGATCCCATCATGTTGTGTAAATTTCCCATCTACACCCACCACCACCACCATCATATGTTCAGTATGGATTAACCTACCATGGGTTGCTATACATAAGCACCTAATTTTCCTTTCAGTGCCTAAGTTTTGAGTAGGCCCAAGGACCCTCTTTTCAGTCTCAACATGAATTTATTCTAGAAACCTCATATTTTCCTCTTATCATTTTTTTTCCATTACCATAGGGCTCCCACCTTGTTTTTTTTTTCATTGCATATTTATTCATATACATGCCTACTACATTGCTATGCATTGCTTATTTTTCCTCGTTTCCATTTGCAGTCACTTTGTTCCACTTGTAGTCCCTCAACCTTTGCGCTCAATTCAATTACCTATATCCGTGGAGGAAACCATCATCCTTACGAATGTACACAACTAGGATAGTACATTTTTTGCAACTTATTTTTGCATAGGAATAATCTATGCCCTTGTAATGTAGGAGAACGCCCTTGAGATACTCATTTCCTCCATTTTACCATAGCATTATTTATTATTTTTCAAGCTTTCATAGATATGAAAAGACAAAAACATCAAAAAATATACAAAGGATAAAAGGGGGAAAAGGGGAAAACTGTGTATTACATCACAAAGTTGAAATGACAAATGTCAATCCTTATCTCCCTTGAACACAATACTTGTTTGTGTCAGTCACAATTAGTTGAGTTTATAGCATATACCTTAGGAAACTTTACCATGATTATGAGTTAAAATCCTCAGATTGGTTATCCTTCTAGCCACTATGGAGAATTCATAAAAGAATCTAGCGTTTCTATATTTCATTGGACTATTATTTCTTGCGTCATGTGTTTTCTAGGACCATAATGTGTCATGTCGTATGTTTGAGGGAATTTTTTTCCAACAACTTGTGTTAGGAATTCCTTATATATTCTTTGACTAATCATGTTATCCTTCCCTATGTCAGTATACAGTGGTTGATCTTCTCATCTCTAGTCCTAACAAATCAAATCAGAATCTTGATCTTTGTTTGTGTCAGTTGGTGAGGGATGCCTTACTGACCTCTTTCCAATAGGCCTCTTCCTATTGGCACAAACTCATTTTCTAGGAAGATGGTCTAGGAACCTTGACAGTACCTTGAAACTTAGAGTCATTAGTGGTACTTTCCTCACAATTGACAATAGGAATACACTAATTACCCCTACTCGAATTATTCTACAAGTCTTCGACATCAATTTCTTTATTCACGCTTTCTAGATTTAACTTTATACCTTGGGGCCCATTTTCATTATCAGTGGCTTTCCTCGCGTCGATCAACAATATACATCAATGAATAGTGGCTTAGATGGTTTTCCACCATGCTCAACTTTAGATAATTTATTCACATGATATAGACTCATACTATCATATAAATGTTTTATTGAAGACATTGGGAACAACAATAGCATCAGTATTTAGTGCTAATAGCCCGAGAGTTTCACAATATCGTACTACTATATTCCAAGTACTTTGAATAATATCACGTATTGCACTCCTCATAGTGCCATTTTTAATTACCGTTGTACCTTTTGACATGGATCCACTTTGCATTTTTTCTCGGCCATGATTGTTTACTACTGAGCATGGGTATTTCCACATCAGGGAATGCCTTTTATATCTCAAATTTTGGTTGTTGCATGCAGAAAATTTTCATATCCTAAGCTTGGATTTCTCCTCCTTATCCCATCAACCACAATTCTTGATTATTTTACTAAATGTATTCTAGCCATAGGTTCCACTTTTGACCTCACACGTTAAAGGGAATATGTGTTGGAATATTTAAAACCCATACCTATGTCAATTAATACATTATAGGCATTAATTAATCATTTTGTGATTAATTACGATGTATTAGACTAGATAGTTGGAATATGAGTCATTGTGTGGACCACAAGGCATGTTTGGGGGGACCACAAGTATTCCTAGTGTGGACCACAAGCTTCCTAAGTCACTTGGACTCATTTTTGTTGATTCTTGATAAGATTCTGGTGAGAAAGGCGCATTACTACTTTTTACTGCTTTTGGGTGAAAGGTGAAAAGCTAGTTGACTAGGGAAACTGTTTTTTGGACCACTTTCACTCCTTGATGCTTATTACTTCCATTTTTGGGATTTAACATGTTTTTTCATTACACATCACTATTTGATCACTAAATCAGAAATTCGTGAGCCTTTGGTGTGACTTGGAGAACACACTTGCCACCTAGGGGGATTTTTCATCAATTTAGTAAGTATGCTTTTGTGAGGATTCGTATGGCATCCTTATGCATTCGAATATCTTATGTAAAGTTATATATTGACAGCCATTTACTTTCCTAATTTTGGATGATGTAAGATTATTCTCTTGATTAATTCAGTGTGCAATTATTGTGAGTGAATTTCAGTGTTCTTGACTAGTTGTGTGAGATCTTTTGTGAGAGTGTGTAATTTTTTTATCAGATATTGGTGTAAAATAAATTTCACATGGTATCAAAGCTATCAAGCTATTCCTTTATCCTTCTATTTTCTTGCAGGATCCAACCAGTCTCAAGGAGGGCACAATAATTCATCCACAAGGTGCATTCTATCATCCAGAGGGCGCAATTGAGCATCTAGGAATGCACCCAAATCAGTATAAAAGTTATTTCAGAGCATCCATGGATCAATCACATCAAATCATCCTCACTCCATTCAATTATTTTGACTGGAAAGCGCAGATGGAGAACATGTTGAGGAGCAAAGGTCTCTACAGGGTGACTATGGCAACTGAGACTGAGCTAACCTCAACAATTGAGAAATCAAAGTGGCATAATCGAAGAGATGAATCCTATGGTCTGTTGTGTCTCACTACATCCAAGGATATTCTATTCCATCTTGATGGTCTTACCTCTCCCAATGAAGTTTGGATAAAGCTTCAAGAATTGTTTGGAAAGACTGATGAATTAAGAGGCCACCAACTGGATAATGAACTAGTTTCATTGAGTCCACAGAATTTTGATAACCTCTAGGATTTTTTCTCAAAGTTCAAGTCACTTGTTATACAATTGAAGCAATGTGGAATTGATAAAAAATATGAGCAGCTAAAATGGGCTATTCTCTCCAATCTTGGCCCAGATTATACAGTGTTTGTTTTGACCTTCCATGCCACAAGGAAGGCAGTTCAAAACTGGAAGAGCCCCACACTCTCAGAATTCATGGAGTCTCTTACACAAAAACAAGACAAGTTGGTCTTGATGGGAGTCATCAAAAATCCATCAAAAGACCATTGTCTGAATGTTGGAGATTCAAAGGGTTCGAAAGGGAAGAAGAAGGGCAATTTCAAGAAGCCCATCGGTGAGAAGAAAGACAAGCAGAAAGTTCCTGAAGACTCCTACCACTCAAAGAAGAATCCAAATAAGAAGAATGAGAAGGAAAAGTGTACTTATTGTAGCAGGGGCTTTCATCCTAAAATCTCCTACATGAAGAAAACCATTGATCAAATGGCTCTACTCCTGGAGAAATCCAACATTCCTCTTCCTGAGAGTGCAAGGAGGAAGGATGGAGGACAAATTATGAAGATAAGAAGAGAGTGCATGCACTGATGGCAAGCACATCCAATCCTACCTCACTCATTATTGATTCTGGAGCTTCAAGGCACATGGTGTCTACAAGTGAGTTTTTTACTTCACTTGACTCTTGTCGTGGTCCAAATATTGTGTTGGGTGATAATTATGGAAATTCAAGCAAAGGTAAAGGCAACATAGATCTCGATTTTGGTTCATTCAATAATGTCTTGTATGTTCCTGGACTTGTTTCTAACCTCTTGTCAATATACCAGATGAACCACACTGGTTCACCCAAAAAGGTGACCTTTACACCAAATGATGTTGAGATCTATGAAATGTCAACAGGTCGAATTGTTGCATTAGGTATTGCTAACCATAGCTCTAGAATCTACAAGTTTTCTCATTTTGTTCCATTCCCCTCACCTTCTTTTCTTTTAACCCATGCCAATGAGTCAAGTAAATTTTGGCATGAAATATTTGGCCACCTAAACTATAAATATCTTTCCCAACTTCATGAGAAAGAAATGGTAATAGGGTTGCCCAATATCATATTTTCCAAAGGTGTCTGTCAAAGTTGCATCCTAGGAAAACACCCTGAGCATAAGTATGGGAGATCCAAAACTGAGTGAACCTATGCACCCTTGGAGCTTATTCACACTGATATATCAGTTCCATTTCCCCATGAGTCCTTGAACCATGCCAAATACATCCTCACCTTCATAGATGAATTTTCTAGGTATTGTTGGATCTATTTCATCATGTTAAAGTCTGAAGTTTTTGGTCTGTTCAAGATTTTCAAGGCCTCAGTTGAGAACCAGTCTGGTAGACATATCAATATTATCATATCTGATAATGGTGGGGAGTACATCAAATCTGAGTTTCAACAATTTTGTGCCTCTTCAGGAATTTAGATGCAACACACAGTTCCTTATACACCTCGACAGAATGGTGTTGCTGAGAGGAAGAACAGATCCCTTAAGGAGATGGCCACATGTATGCTTGAGTCAAAGTATTTATATCCAAAGATTCAGGATGAGGCAATAAATTGTGCCACATACATTCAAAATAGAGTGCCTCACAAAGCTCTCAAAGGAATCACTCATTTTGAGGCTTGGACTGGGCACAAACCTGATATTTCTCATTTCAGGATTTTTGGCTCCAAGGCTTGGGCTAGAATTCCACTGGAGAAGAGGAGGGTTATGCAGCCCCAAATCCAACGTTGTCTTTTTGTTGGCTATTTAGAGGAATCCAACCGCTATAATTTGTTGGACATGGCTACTCAAAAATCCTTCATTGAAAGAAGTGTTCAATTCGAAGAAGATCCCTCTCAAAATGTTGAAATTAGAGAACCATCTTCACCACCACCTAAAGAAGTAAGTGATGCTGCTCTTGAATTTTTTGATTTTGATATTTCTGATTGAAGCGAATAAATATTCGCTCATACGATTATTCACCAAAATACTTGGTAAACTAGATAAGCCATAATAATTGGAATATAATATTAATGATAGAATAGATAAAAGATGGTTGGTTACAATGATGGCCCTGCCTTAAATATAGCTTGGGCATTTTGATGTTGAGGAGACACCTCCTTTCATAACCTATCTTTAGTTAACCTAACTATTAATTATTTAATTATTATCTTATTTTATGTTCGTAGCATTGCCACTCTCTTAGAGAGGCTTTGTCCTCAAAGCCTTATAATGCTTCTGCATCATTTTTTGTGGTGTCATAGTTGACGACACATGTCGATACGAATTTTTAAGTGTCGAGCATAACTTCTGATATGTGGAGGGATCAATCCATCCTAGGTTGATTTGTCGATGATTGTCAGGATTCCGTAATGATATGTCATCGGGAGTTTTGATCACTTTACTACCTTTATCTTTTGACATTTCAACCTTTTTAGGGTATCGATTTTTATGGTTGGGGTGTCGATAGGGAATTTTCACACTATCCATTTCTTTTATGAAATTCGTCTTTTGATCATTGCTCTGAGTTGGAAGTTGTATTTTCATCCCTTCAGGTTTTAAGGTTTCGTCTTGTATTTTTTCCAACTTGTTCTCTAACTGCATGTTATCATTTTGAAACTTCTTAACTAGCTCTACTTGTGATTTCCTGGCATCTTTTGATTTCTTAAGTTGTTCTTTAAGATCCTCATTATGACTTCTGATGCAGCTATTTTCTTCCTGCTTCTCTAGAAGTTTCCCTTCAATGTCATCTGTAGATTGTTCTATCTTCCGGCTATTTTTCAACTTCTTAATTTTTGTGACTAGTATCTTGTTATGATTTCTTAGTCTGAAAATTTCTTCAGCATTGTTGGATAATGCTTTATTATTCTTTGCAATCTCTGATTTGTGTGTCTTTTTTGAGTCGTCATTTTGTGTTTGAAGAGCTTGTATCTATTGTCGACATTGGTCGACCTTTGATTCTTGATATCCTAAATTATGTCATATCTGCTTCAGTTCTTCATCCTTGTCGTTAAGGATCTTATTCAAGCGTATTATTTCTGCTTCGTAATTATTTATTTCCTTCTTTATATCTTGATTTCCTAACCTCTGATTGAATTCATTTTCGGCTTTTAATTCATCAATTTGTGCATACAATTTTTCTATACACCTTTCTTGGTCAAAGATTTTTATTTCATTGTACCTTTCTTGAATCGCTTGTAATTCAATTCTTATTTATGACTTGTTATTTATGTCGCGCAATTCTTCATTGTCTTTTCGATAACGTTTTAACTTTGTTTATAATTTTTCTATTTGTAGCCGCAAATCGGCTTCCATGGTCTCTGATTTCTTTGACGTTTCTTGTTCTGGACTATAGATGGTCTTCAATTGGTCTTCGATTTCTTTGACAAGGGTGGATTAAAAAGATGTAATAATTCCCAATATGTCTCCCTTGGAAAGAACTTTCTTTGACCCTTTTTTTAGGTCAAATAACTTTTTTTTTCTCCTACAAATAATTCTTATTTTAATAAAATAATAATAATTATTATATTTTTTTTTACTATGACTTTTTTTGACTTCTTCTTCTTTCCTTTTTTTTGAAAATATTTTTTTTTATAATAATAATAATTATTAAAATTTAATAATATTATTATTATTAGTATTTTTTTATAATAATAATTATTAATTAATTAATTAATAATAATATTATATTAATGTTGTATAAACTATATATATAGTTTTTTTTTTCAAAAATTAAAAATATTTAAACAAATATAATAATATTATTATAATGTTGAATATTTCAATTTTTTTTATTAAGGTTTCGATGGCCCTAATGGTGAAGTGGTAAGTTGGTGCTTGGATTCACGACTGAGGAAGTGGCAGCTCCGAAGCATGGTCGTCGGAGGAAAGCGGCAGGAAAATGGGAAGTGAGGACGCAGAGTGGGGGATGGGTGTTGCAGAGTGGAGGATGGGTGTTGCGCGCAGTGCTGAGGCTGCGTGGAGGATGGGTGTTGCGCGCAGTGCTGAGGCTGCGTGGAGGAAGTGAGGTTGAGGGGAAGCGTGGGTTGACGGTGGTGGTGTGTACGTAGGAGGGTGGACGACGGCTGGAGGATGGCGGAGGTGGAGCTGTGGAGAGAAGGTATGGGGGTTGCGAATGAAGTGAAGAGCAGCTTGGTGGAGAGCAGTTGAGGGAGAAGGAAGGAGGGCAGAGGGGGTGGAGAGAAAGGCCTAGAATGGAGGCGCAGGCTGGGGCAGGAAATGGAAAACGGTGAAGGGCATGGCATGGTTGGCGACAAGCTGGAGATCGGGAAGAGAGGCGGCAGGCTACGATGGTGGATGGGAAATTGAGCTCGCAGTGTGGGGGAGATCTATAGTTGAGGAAGAGGGACGCACGAAGATGGGAGGTAGGGATTCAGTTTCGGAGTGAGAGGGTGAAGGGCGTAGGGAAGGATAGGGCACAAATGGGCGTGTATGTAGATGGGTTGGCGTGGAGTGAGCAAGGGAGTGGAGGTGGTAGATGGGTGCGTTTGGCACAGATAAGGGAAACGCGCAGGCCGCGGAAGGGAGGTGTGGAGCAGGATACGAGGGGAGTGCAAAGTGCAGGAGAAGGGGAGTGGCAGGGGCTTGGAGACCGAGGAATATAATGGAGTGGGAAGGATGGAAGAGAATGGAGAGCAGCAGGGGATTGAAAAGGGATTGTACTAGTGTGTGTGAGATGAAGGAGCTGTAGTGTAATGGACGCCACTGCTATCTGAGTGGAGGAAGGCCAAAAATTTCTTGGTCAAGGACCAATATTGTAGAAAAATTGTACTTGAATGGCTAAAATCCTGAATCGGATTCTCGAGGAAGGGGCTTTGATACCAAATGCAGCAACCGTGTCCAGTTAAGAAGTTAAGAAGTGAAACCAACTTCCATGATTAATAAATAAAGAATAATATATTTGATGATGTTAATATTACATTTGTGGTCCCCTATTTATATGATTGGGGGTACCTATTCGAGGAGTCGTGTCCTCTTAAGTTAATTATTTAATTACTATATTTAATGATTATTTAATTGTATTATTTACTATTTGTGTTTGTAGCATTGCCACCCCCTTCCATGGCTTCCAACTTCATCAATCAGATCAATAGATTGATTTGACAAAGCTGATTGGGAATGATGTGCAAGGGTTTTTTCTTGCTCCTTATTGTTGTCGTCTTTTTCTTCAATCTTTATCATGGTTTTATTTATTTTATCTTCCTCATCTTCTGTGCATATTTTTTCTCTTGGATATGTATCAACATCACTATCTGGACTCTCATCGAGGTCATCTCTACATGTTCCAATTCCGTGGGACACATAGGATTTAAATCTTTTCTCCTCAAAACTGTCATCGTCATCACAAAGAGTGACCCAATCTTTTGGATACTTATCATAAACACTAGCTTGACTCTCATTAAGGGCATCTCTTCTTGTTCTAATTCTACGGGAGATGATGGCTTTCCATCTCTTCTCCTCATAACTTTCATTGTCATCATCAAATGTGGGTGGATTTGGAGTGACCATTTCATCTTTCCCCCTCTTGAACTGCTCAAGAAGTGTTATCAATTCTTCATTGGATGACTTCATGATTCATGTAAAAAATTGAAAAGAAATATAATAATTATTATTATTTAAAATAATAATATTGTTATATTGTATTCTTATTTCTATTATAAAGTTTTTAAAACAATAATAATAATATTTTATTATTATATTATAATTTTTTTAAAATTTTGTAGGGCTCACATGGAGCAGGAACGGAAGCAACGGAAGAGGGGTCGAGGTGGTGGCGGATAGAGGCTGGAGTGGGAGCTAGGAAGAGAGTGCCGACAGAGGAGGGGAGGCGTAGGCGGTGGTTGGCCGAGAGCAGAGGATGGAAGGGTGTTGGGGATGGTGACGGCCGAGGGAGATGGGACAGCGGTGGAGATGATAGGGGAGAGGACTAGAGGAAGGAGGGAACAACAGCGGTGGTGAGTGGAAGGGAGAGGAGGAAGTAAGCGGAGAGGCCATAGGGGTAGCAGCGGTGGCGGGAAGGGAGCAGCAGGCTAAGGGAGATGAAGGGAATGGAGCTCTTGGAGCTGGAAACGGGTGCGAAGGTGAGAGGACACAGTCGCAGAGGGGATGGAGACGCTGGGTGGAGCAGGCAGCAATGAGAGAGGCGCGATGTGGGGGTGGGGGGGACTGCATGGAGCAACGTGAGGGAGTGCATCGTGAGCAGGAGAGGGAGAATGTGTGGGAAGAGCGGGTGCTGAAGAAAGCATGGGAGCTGTATGGTGGGAAAGGTGGCACAAAAAAATGTGTAGGAGAGTGGAGGGGGTTGCACAGGCACGTGGAGTGGCAGGGAAGCGAGTGGCAGGGAAGTTGTGTGGATCAAAAAGCAGCAGATGGAAGGATGTGTGAGAGAAATGAAAAATGAAGCGTGAGTGATGGGTGAAAATAAGTAGATGAGCCGAATCCGAGCTCAGTGCCGGAGGAGTGAATCCACTCTGATACCAAATGCAGCGAATAAATATTCGCTCATACGATTATTCACCAAAAGACTTGGTAAACCAGATAAACCATAATAATTGGATTATAATATTAATGATAGAATAGATAAAAGATGGTTGGTCACAATGATGACCCTACCTTAAATATAGCTTGGGATGTTGAGGAGACACCTCCTTTCTTAACCTATCTTTAGTTAACCTAACTATTAATTATTTAATTATTATCTTATTTTATGTTCGTAGCACTAATGATGAGGACCGTTTTATTGCAAAACCTAATTCACCATCAAGGCCTAAATGGGCTGCTAAGACTTTTCAAGAAGCTGGTGAACTAGTGGGAAATCCTCAGGACACAAGGAGGACTATATCACAATTTGAGACTGCTCTCAATGTGAATGACCCTTAACTATCTAAGAGATGTTATATGATTGTGGATTCTAATCCTCAAACATATGATGAAGCTTCACATGACCCAATATGGCAGGATTCCATGGATGAGGATTTTCATTCACTGCAAAAGAATGAGACATGGGAGCTAGTCAAGCTCCCCCCAGGCATAAAATTGGTAAGGTGTAAGTGGATATACAAAACCAAGTGTGAAACTGATGGTACAGAATTGAAATATAAGGCTAAGATGGTAGAAAAGGGCTTCTCCCAAGTCCAAGGTTTTGACTACAATGAGACTTTTGCAATAGTTGCACAGAAGGATTCGATAAGACTAGTTCTAGAAATTTCTGCATCCAAGCGCTAGGAAGTGCACCGCATGGATGTCAAGAGTGCATTTCTCCATGGGGATCTTGAGGAGGATATTTATATGAAACATCCAGAAGGCTATACATCTGATCCGAACTATGTGTGTAGGTTGAGGAAGTCCTTATATGGGCTTAAGCAATCCCCTAGGGCTTGGTATGCCAAAATGGATAACTTTCTCTTGTCACAATCTTATGTGAGATGCAAATATGATCCTAATGTTTACATGAAGCTGATTGATAGTTAAATTATGATTATAGTGTTATATGTTGATGATATACTAATCACGGGTAGTTCTACTAATCAAATAGCTTCATTGAAGACTGATTTGCATCAAGCATTTTCCATCAGTGACTTGGGAATTCTTAAGCAGTTTTTGGGGCTTGAGATTTCTCAAACTAAGAATGGAACTAAGGTATCTCAGTCCAATTATGCATCTAAAATGATAAAGAAGTTCAAGATGGCTGATTGCAACCCTTCAAAGACTCCTTTACTTTTAGGAGTTAGACTTGAAGAAGCAAAATCTACACCTTTGGTTGACAACACCTTGTATAGGCAGCTTGTTGGAAGCTTGTTATACTTGACTCATACTCGACCTGATATTGCATATGCTGTGAGTGTGGAATCAAGATACATGGAGAATCCACATGAGCTCCATTGGAGGGATGCAAAAAGAATCTTGCATTATGTGCAAGGCACCAAAACTGGTGGGATTCACTATGCTGCAGATTCTAGCCTAGATCTTCTTGGTTTTACTGACTCAGATTCGGCTGGTGATAGCCTTGACATAAAATTCACATCTGGATTTGTATTCATGCTTGGAGGTGGTCCTGTTTGCTGGTATAGAAAGAAACAGAGTGCAATTTCACTATCTTCAGCAGAGGCCGAATAGAGAGGAGCAATAAATGCTGCTACTCAGTGTGTGTGGTTGCAGGGTATTCTTTCAGAGTTTGAGATTGCCTTTAGTACTCCTACTATCATCTTTTGTGACAGTCAAGGTGCTATAAGGGTCTCAAGTGATCCAGTACATATACAGAGGACCAAGCATATTGAGATCCATATGCACTACATCAGGAGTTTAGTGCATGACCAAATCATTGATTTGCAGTATTTCCCAACAGGTGAGCAAACTGCAAACATCTTCACCAAAGCTTTTACTGAGAAGAATTTAATCTATCTTAGATTACTGCTTGGGATGGTTAAACATGTGGTGGAGTGAAGGATTTATCAACAATCTTTCAATTTTTATATGTCCATTTTTTGAGGGAAGGTTTTTCCCATGAGGTTTTCCTTCTTTCCTTGTTTTATGGACTAGGCAGTATTGTACAGGGTGACCATGTCTTGTTATTGGGCCCTAGTTTTTATTTATGTTTTTTAGCACATAAAGTGAGACTTATGGGGGGGTGTTGGAATATTTAAAACCCATACATATGTCAATTAATACATTAGAGGCATTAATTAATCATTGTATGATTAATTACTTACTATGTATTAGACTAGATAGTTGGCGTAGGAGTCATTTTGTGGACCACAAGGAATCTTTGGGGGGACCACAAGTCTTCCTGGTGTGGACCAAAAGCTTCCTAAGTCACTTGGATGCATTTCTGGTGATTCTAGATAAGATTCTAGTGAGAAAGGTGCATTACTGCTTTTTACTGCTTTTGGGTGAAAGGTGAAAAGCTAGTTGATTAGGGAAACTATTTTTTGGACCACTTTCACTCCTTGATATTTCTTCCTTCATTTTTTGGATTTAGCATGTTTGTTCAGCACACATCAATATTTGATCACTAAATCAGAAATTCGTGAGCCTTTGGTGTGACTTGGAGAACGCACTTGCCACCTAGGGGGTTTTGCATCAATTTAATAAGTCTGCTTTTGTGAGGATTCGAATGGAATCCTTATGCATTTGAATCTCTTATGTAAAGTTATATATTGACAGCCATTTACTTGCCTAAGTTTGGCTGATGTAATATTATTCTCTTGAGTAATTCAATGTGTAATTATTGTGAGTGAATTTCAGTGTTCTTGACTAGTTGTGTGATATATTTTGTGAGAGTGTGTAATTTATTAATCAGATATTAGTGTGAACTAAATTTCAAAATATGTTATAATGATATCTATCACCCATGATGAACAAGGATTAAAGTGGATATCAAGACATTGTCTATACCAAAAATTGACCTTAAAACAATGAGATTTGTAGCTAATAGAACATGGTCGCTACTTTTACTAAGGAGAAGCGAGATAGGTCATGAAAATGATCCCTAAATGCAGGACCACAACTATCTGGTTTCTACATTAGGCCCATAAAGTGTATACAAGGTTTCAAATTTGGAAAAAGAAGCACTGTAAGTGCGCATTCAAGTAAACATAGGTTCAGTTTCGCATGGAAGGGACTTGTAGTACATGCAAATCATGCACTTTATAATCATCACCCATATTGTACCTATTTAAAATTTATAAAATATACATATGGTGTGAAGATATCGACGTTAGACAAAAGGTTGAGTAGAATTCGTATATCAGAGATTAGGGTGCTTCTGTTGTTTGAATCTTTTTCAAGTGAGGCTAAAGGCAAGGGAGGGGACTTAGACTATGGAAAATGGAGTACAAAAAGCACAACCAAAGGATTGTAAGTACTATCTTATTTTTAGTATTTAATACAAATAAATTCGCTTCCCCACCAAAAAATATTTGCTATGTATTTAGGATCAATTTATAGATTAGTTTCTTTATGCATAATTGTTTTTTGTTAAAAGAATGAGGAAGGTGTGTTGTGAATTTGTGTGAAGGAATTTGCACATGACTTAGGAGTAGGAACCAGAATACAAGGATCTAGCTCAACAAATATTTCGAAAAACTAGGATAATAAGGTACACGTTTCTTTCTTCTCAAAAATCGTTTGCTTACCATGCATGTAGAATCTAGGGAAAAGTAGAAGTAATTGGTTTTGTTTATCTGTCAGTGTGCCTAACCCACTCAACGATGAAATTACTTTGCTTGTTATCTTTGTGATAGTTTCCCTCACAATAGTCACTTTAAGTTTTGAACTAATCATTCTTCATTGAAGTATTTGGTTAATAATCACATTCTAGAAGGTTGTGATATGCATATTATTATTACTATTTCAATCTTTTTCTTTCAAAGTTATGGTTAAACTAGGAAATCATAATGCAGGAATAGATCATCTATCGTGACTTGAGTTTGGAACATTAGGAAGTGTTGTAGATGGCCAAATTCCAGATGTTGAATTGTTCAAAATTGAATTTGTCCTTGATTACTTATATGAGATTGTAATTTTCTTAGCTATAGGATCGACACCAAAGAATTATTCCACCATCCAGGAGTGTCACCTTATTTTCAAATCCATGGAATATCAACTGATTACAGGACAACTATTTAAGCTTGGCATTGATGGCATTCTTCATCCCCATCTAGTGGATCATGAGTGTATAGATATTTTTTGGGAATTCCATCAAGGATTCATGGGAGGACATGCTGGTGGAAAAGATACAACCCTAAAAGTTCTATAAGTTTGATGATGGTGGCAAACTATCTTCAAATACTATAAGGAGTACACTTGAGGTTTTGATGCTTGTCAGTGTAGAGGCAAACTTATAGAAAATATGAGTTACCACAACACCCAGTGCAATCCATACAACCATTTAAAATGTGGAATGTTGAATTTGTTGGACCTATCAATTCTCCTACCTAAAATTTTTAGGCAAGATATATCATTACCACAACTTACTACCTCACACATTGGGTTGAATTGGATTTAGTGAAGGCTTTTCTATAGATAGCACATCTTGGTTTATCTTTGAAAATACTATTACCAAGTTTGGATGTCCTCACATCCTCACAAGTGAAAAAGGTATACTTTTTATGAGAACCACCATTGCCACCTTGACTCAAGAATTCCTTATTTAACATCACAAAAAAGAAGTCCATGTCATCCGCAAGTAAACATAAGTGTTGAACCATTTAATAAGATATTAGACACGAGATTGTCCAAGGTTTGTTAATCTATTCGATATTATTGGGATGCATGTTTTATTTATATATTATGATCCTATAGAACCACCACCAAATGAATACATGAATAGGTATTGTTCCATTCCATCTATGGTAGGGAAGTTGTTTCTCTAGTAGAGTTTGTGTTGGTTGTGGAGCCTAATCTTCCTGATTCATAGATGGTGTTGTTTCAGTCATGTTTGTACCCTAGTTTTATATGCTGTGCAGGTGGACTGTAAACTCATCCCAGCGGGGGGGTTGGGGGCCAACGTGCTCCCGGCGGGGGTTCGAGGAAGAAAGCCCCTGAAAGAAATTATTTTGGGTTATTTGTTGGCCAACAGCTTACAGGCCCATGGTATTGGGTAGCGCGTAGTATTTTCCCATGGTAATTCCCATTTAAAAGGAAGACATTGTAATACAGTTGTGTAATGTATTGTAGCATTTAAAATATCTCTGTGATTGTGTAAGAGAGACTGAGAGAGAGTGAAGATGAAGTTGCAGCAGATGTGTTGTAGGTTATATCCCTTCATTTTGTCAGATGGTATAATTATAAGGACTGGAAATTTCTATGTGTACGTAGCCCATCTTGGGTGAACCACGTTATATTGGTGTCTTTCTTGTAATGTGTTTTATGCAATTTATATTTCCATCTTGTTAATTGTTATTGCTTTGCGATCTTGTTTTTATAACAGTTTGTAGTAACAAGCCTCTACATTTCTCATACCACATATATGACTGAGGAATGTTTAGTTGCAAAAATACTATCTATACTACTACTACAACTTGAGGAGTGAATGTTTCTAGCTGATTTTCATTACTCTATAAAGAAAACTAAGCAAAAGACTTGGAATTACCATCATATCAAAAAGAATATATATTTTTAAGGGAGATTGTGTTCTCCTATATGAAAACAAGTATATAATGAATCATGGGAATTCACAAATGCATTGGTTGGGGCCATTCATAGTTGTAGAAATATGAACCTCTGATGTTGTGTGATTGTCTCAATTGGATGGTGTTCTTAAACTTGGATGGGAAAATGGAGCATACTTGAAACCCTTTGTTTCTACACACTAATCTAAATCACATGCACTCCTATTATTAGGAGTGAAGTAGGGTTGTTTTTTTTGTATTAAGTTTTTTCTTTAGTTATTTTTGTGCCTATATTCAGTTGTATTACTATGCGTATGTCATGATTGACGTGTCATGAATGACAATAGTTGTTACTTGTTTGATTCATAAGTTTCCTTTTCAATCATGCTCTTTAATTATGAAAAAAATTGTGTTTAGGGGAACCCATATACAATTGAGTCTTAGAGTTTCGAGTATAATCAAATGCAATTAGGTTGGTATATTCATGATGTGGGTTAGGGTTCATTATAGTCAATATAATATTAATTCTAAAAGTTACAATGTTATATTATCACAAGTCTGCAAGTCATGTCAATCAAGTTGAAGTTGATTATGGACGCAATAGAGTGTCATTGTAAGTTTACTATTAAGTTGGTATAAGCCTTTATGGGATAATCAGACTTGTCTATTTCATCCCTTAATTCAACCTTAAATTCTAAGTGGATAAATATAATTAGTCGAATGTGTGATATCTCTTACATGATTGGACAAATGAAAAGTTCGAGTCTCATCATTAACACTCCCCAAATCACTAAAATTCATTCATGTTTAGTTCAATGCTGTCATTGATTGTATGTTTTAATTATTAGAAATCATTGATCCCTTATATATCAGTGCATTCACTTACAAAGCCTCCCAAGAGCCGAGTGTCAAACCTCCTATCAAATTTGTTTATTATCGTAGACCTATCAAAATGGGTAAAGCAACCTAAATCAAGGCTATGGATCCCAAAGTTATCGTGTGGCCCAAAGAAGCTATGCCAATAGAGTTTTGTGACCAAGAGATGAGGTTCTATAGGAATTACAAGGTAAATTGGAGAAAACTAAGTTGGTTGACAATGATTTCTCGAATGGTGACTTGTTTCCCAATATGAAACCTTAGGTGTATCTTGATTTCATTCCTCTTGAGTTTAAGGATGTCACTATAGTTTGCTATATTACCTTCAATCCCCTTGGGAAATCCATATTGGCCATGTTGAGAGATGTTCCCATCTTTGGTATCATTGGAGAAGTTATGCAATTGGAAAAATTCCCAATTAATAGTGTTCATGGCCATTCCTATGGATTGACCGTGGATGCCCCATTCATGTGCAAGGCATTCATGTTTTAACCAACCTTTCCATGGAAGGTGAAGATATCCCCTATGCTTTCCAAATTACATGGAAGCATGGTCACAAAAACAATGAATTGATTCTCTATGGTTGATATGGTACAATGCAAGGAGGTGGTGGTGCCACTATCTCCCCCGTCAACAATCCTTAGGTCCTATTCAATTGTTAGATGATTGCAAACTACCTCATACAAAAGTATGCCAAAGGAAAATGTAGTTTGGATTCCCTTTTTTTTGTTGAGTTCTATGTATAGGGAATCAAGGGTTATTGGGATATATTCCTCATGGATAAGCTTTTGCAAGCATGTGTTTTTGCTCATGCCTTGTCCACATATTTTATAACATATTTATTGGTTTCTTTAACAATTTGGAAGTGTCATCCCTCATAATGGAGAGAACTTCAACTAATGTTTGACTACCATGATTAAATAAACTCTTTAGAAACAACATACATTAAATATGTTGAATAAATTTATAAACCTATTCTAAATAATAGTTCCCAAATCCATGCTTGGATTATCTAACCAACATGTATCGACTTTTTTTGGTGGTCCAAATTCCTTTACGTTGAAGACAGATCATGTAAATCACCATGCTACAAACGTACTTTGATGCAAGGAATTTCAATGATGTAGAGAATATTAAAATATCATAGCCATGAATATGGTTCTAACTATCAAGCTTAGTGAGAATCATACAAGTAGTAGTGTGAACATGCAAGGAATTTCAATGATGTAGAGAATAACAAAATATCGTAGCCATGAAATAGTTCAATTTATCAAAGCTTAGTGAGGATCATACAATTAGTAGTGTGAACAACAAATGATTTCGTTAATGATAAAAAAGGAATTTTTTTATTTATTTCAGTTACAACTCCATATTATACCAATGTTTGTATCAATCATAATGTAAAATTATGCTTACAATTTCACAATGAAGATTGAATAGAAACAAATTTGAACTCAAATAATGATTATATATTAAAAATGCTTACAATTTCACAATGAAGATTGAATAGAAACAAATTTGAACTCAAACAATGATTATATATTAAAAATGCTTACAATTTCACAATAAAGTTTGGGTAAAGACAAATTTGAACTCAGTTATTCCTTTTCTTCTAGAAATCAGTAAGACCGACATTATAAAGATAATAATATCAAAAACAAGTCAAAGATCTCTTTTAGATATCAATATGATCAACATTATAATGTCAATGATATAAAAAAAAGTCAAAAATATCGGTAAACCATCATCAATGTTGTAATGTCAATGATATTGAAAACAAGTAAAAAACATCCAAATTATGGCATTGTACAACAAGAAAAACAAGCACGGGTTGTAATATTTGCACCTAAATCCTTCAATAGCACTACAATTTAATAATTAATGTTAACTTCTTGATCCAACCCATAATCATATAGTATTTGATTCAATGACTCAATTTAAAGAAATAACTACATGTTCCACACTAGTGCACTTTTTCATATACCATACATCCATAAAATGACACCCATAATCATATAGTATTTGATTCAATGGCTCAATTTAGAGAAATAACTACATGTCCCACACTAGTGCACTTTTTCATATACCATACATCCATAAAATGACAAAATCACATGTCATCTTGAACCGGAGGATATCTATATTGTGTTACTATAACAACCTAACCTTAACTTACTTGTGTGAGAGACATATACTTGTATTATAAGTCATGCTCCAAAGTGTCATTCTTATTCAAAGTGTCATTCTTATTCAAAGGGAGGATTTTTCATATTCCTAATATAAATCCTAATATTAATGTTTCTCTTATTTCTACATAACAATGTCATAGGTTGATAATTCATATATGTCATAGGTTAATAAGTCATATAGACAAGTTCATTATATTAACCATTTAGTCAATGGCCATGCACAATTTTGTTTGCATCCAAACATGTTTCTCATGTGACATAACTCACACAATGGAAGTAGTGGCATAATTTCTGAATAGAAACAAATTTAAACTCAAATATTATATATTTTAAAACTATTTACAATTTCACAATAAAGATTGGGTAAAAGAAAATTTGAACTAAGATATTATTCTTCTACTAGAAATCAATATAACCAACATTATAAATCCAATAATATAAGAAACAAGGCATTGATCTCTTCCAGATATCAATATGACCAACATTGTAATGTCAATGATATAAAAAACAAGTAAAAAACATAACTAAACCATGACCAACATTGTAATGTGAATGTTATTGAAAACAAGTCAAAAACACACGTAAACCATAATCAAAATTATGGCATTGTACAATAAGAAAAAGCAAACATGCAAACATGAGTTATAATATCTACATCTAAATCTTTCAATGTCGCTATAATTTATTAGATAATTTAACTTCTTGATCCAACCATAATCCTATAGTATTCGATTCCATGGCTAAATTTAAGAAGAAAAAAAAACTATATATTCCCTCCTAATGTGTTTTTTCATACACTATCTATCCATAAAATGACAAAATCACATAGCATGTACTATATATCCATAAAATGACAAAATCACATGTCATCTAGAATTGGTAGATACCTATATTGTGTTACTATAACAACCTAACCTTAACCTTACTTGTGGGAGAAACATAAACTTGTATTACAAGTCATGCTCCAAAGTGTATTCTAATTCGAAGGGAGGAGTTTTCATATTACCAAGATAAATCCTAATAAATCTTAGTGGATTCCCACCAATAATGGTTTAACATCATATATTGATCTAGTTTTTGAAGCACAATTGTCCAACATACCTCTATACACAAGATTCTATAGAATTAAGATATTTAATGATAGATGTATGATCTTGTGAGAAGTGGTACTTTAAGTTGAGTTTTTAATTATGTGATAGTTTGATCTTGCTCGTGTCATTAAAAAATTGGTTCTAGTTTCCTTTATATGAACAACAACAACCTGAACAAGATTACAATGAAGAACATGCACGACATTTTTTAAACTAATTAATTGTACCTTGATGTGAAGTTTTTCACTAGAATTGTCTTAAAGCCTAGATAGCACCAAGTTTTTGTCATCTTTTAGCATGATTAGAAGACCACATTCAAATCTATAGATGGTTTATATAAGTTAAAGATGGGAATAGTTCAATTTAATTAACACTTTTGTGATATCCATGCACTTTTTGAAAAATGATTTGTGATAATTGGATGGTTTTTTTTAATTATTTTATTTGATATTTTTAAAGGAGAAATCAAAATATATATTGAATAGTTCTTTGACTCATATCTATTTTCTATAATGTCTTCAATTTATATCTAAAACATATATAAATTTATAACTACTATAATAAAAAAAAAATTGGATCATAAAAAAAATGATTTTTGAATCTCATTTATAAGGATAGTATTATTGATCTCTTTTTCAATGAGTAAACCTTCGTATAAATTGAAGGCTTCTTTTGAGAGTGAATTTACATTGAAAGTAAATTCTTTATAAACATGCTCAAAGAAGATTTCTTCACAAAGCACATAGAACTTTTTTATCTAGACAAAGTTCAATCATTAAACTCAAGACTATACTTGTTATTTGATTTTTCTCGTTTATTTAATCTATTAATAATTTTGAATCACCTAAAAGCAACAACGTCCTACTTACATTCTTATCAGAATCTAAAAAAACATAAAACTTTTCTCTATTGTTTAATCCTTAAACTATTCCAAACTTCACAGTGTAAATTATTTAAAAAGAGGATAGAACCTTCTAAGTTTTAATAACTTAACCAATGATGCATTGATTTTAATAGGAAATTAGAAAAATGCAATGACTTTGAAGATTTAATTTTATCCACCTTGTATTTAATATTTCTATTTGGGCTCTCTCACGTTATGAACCTTTTCCATTCCTGGTGAAATAATGATATTCTATTATAGCATAATATAACATTTAAAGAATTATTGTGTATTGTGAACTCTCTTTCATAAGATTTTACAATCTCTTAGTTGAGAGTTGAAGTCACAATGAACTCTCGTTTGAATAAACTTTGAAATGAAAGTTTAAGATCTGAAATCTTTAGTAAACCAACTCTCAAATTTGAGACTAAAAAACATAAACATAAACTTATTCATTTGAGAGATAATTTTAAACAACTTTGTAATCTTCTACCATTGAATTTTTTTTACGATTATTGTTATGATTATTTATTTTTAAATAGATAAATAAATAAATTTTAATAGTTCATTCTAATAATTTTTTATTTCAAAAAAATATGTTTAATATTTTTTATTTAAAAAAACATACAATAACTTTAATAATTTAATTAAAAAATATTTTTTATAACTAAATAAATATAAAAAATTATATAAACAACACTGCGTAAATTAAAACAAAAAAAATTAAAACTAATATTAATTAGACATAACTAAAATAAAATATATATTTAAAAAATCTTTATTGCATATTAAAATTTTAAATATAAATATGAACTATAAAATATTAAATATTAAAGAATCAAAAATATTAAATTAATTATTTTCCCTTTTATCAGCTACTAGAATTGAAAAGTCACATATTGTAGTTGAAAAGTCACATATTGTAGGAAGTTTTGCATATTTGATAATTACATCCATAGGTGTTTACATATTATGTGAGAGATTTTGGATTTCTTTGAGCGGATAACAAGATCATCCCGAGTGTAAAAAGTGTACAATCTGGATTAATTTCATAGTCATCCTATCTTGTTATGCTTAAATGCATTTTTGTTATGCTTAAATGCATTTTGATTAATATTTAAATAAGCTTCAGTTAAATGGTAGTTAAAAATATATATATATATATTTATTTATTAAATAGTATTTGTTTTATATTTATATTAATTAGTTTAATGTTTGTAGTAATTCATGGCATTTAATTTGTGACCTATGTTCACTGGCCACAAATTAAGTGGCTATGCTAGTTTAATTACACGCCTATCATTGAACATCAACCTTTTTTTTAAATGAGAATATAAATTCTATGACACAATAACAATTAACATATAACATGAACATATAACATGGAGGGAGATCGATCTCACTGAAATTTTGTTGAGAATGTTGAAGAATAGCATGCCTTCTCACTGAACATCAAACTGTTTTTTTTTGTATTTTAACGATGGTATGAAATCCATGCCACAGGAACATGTAACATGGAGTATGACCTTACAAATTTTTCATTTTGGTATGACCTATTTTCTCAGCCCAAATCAATATTTTCTTACAGAGAAGCTTTGCAAGGTCCTCAGACTAGGGCACTCAATCCCAGCCTTAAAAGCCCCAAAAAGTGTTGCGTTCCAGCTTTGAGACTGTAACTTAATTTTGAAGTCATTCCATAAAGCTTTGTGGTGTAAAATCTCATTAAAAAATACAAGGTATCTGAAAAAAAAAACCCTCAGTTTACAAGAGAAATCGGTCAGTGGTTTTGATCCTGCTTTACAGCCTCTGCAAATTCTTTAAATATGTTTTCTGTTAGGGCTCTAGTCCCTCGAATTAGAATTCTGCACACACTGGGCATAAATAATATCCTGGCGATGCTTCAATGAAGTTCATGTTGCTTCCATGGAGTTCGTGTATAGAAACAACAATTGCAGGCTTAGACCTGTATGCAGGAAGGTTCACTTCTCCGGTCCTAAGCCAAATGTAGCTATCTAGACTGATCTGGTAAAACTGGAGCAGGACATGACTCAGCCACAAAGTTAGAAAAACAAGAACAACAATCAACTGTGGCTCAATCACAGTACATGGCTTAACCTCTGCTGGGACAATGAACGGGACAATGTCTTCATTCTCATAAGATAACGTACCTTTCTCTGCCATGTTAGGGCTTTGGGATTCCTAGCTCGACCCAAATGAACTTGAACCGGATTCTCTCCATCAACAATACTTTCTCCATTGTCGAGCATCTGAGCATCACTTTCCCTTGGCATCTCTTCTTCGACATCGAGGTAAAACCTGTTGCCCATCTCGTCCGAATCCACGGCCCGTCTGCCAATGCTCACATGAAGAGCAAAAACCACGGTCTTTAATGCATTACCCGGGTCGTTCCTATTCTTGATCAAGATTTCGCTGATCTGGGCCGGCGTCAAGGCTCCCCCGGCCTGTATGCTCTGCTCAACGATGGAAAACAGCTCGTGCTCTTCGATTCCTAAATAATTGAACGCCAGGCATTTGAAAGCCGGGAACCCAGCCGTGGACAGCAGGATATGCATGTCCATTCTACCGGACCGGATGAGCGCCGGGTCGATGTTGTTCTTGTGATTCGTGGTGAAGACTATGATTCGCTCCTCGCCACAGCACGACCAGAGCCCATCCGTGAAATTGAGCAGACCCGACAGCGTCACGCGGCTATCATCTTGATCGTCCGAAAATTCGACCGATTTTCTGCTCTCGGTTCGTCTCGGAGCCTGAACCGATCTACCGGTCGCCCGCTCCGTGAGATCGATAGAACAATCGATGTCCTCTATGACGATAATAGATTTGTTCGTCGTCTGGATCAGAAGCGCCCGGAGCTCGGAATTGTCGGTTACTTTCGTCAATTCCAGATCGTAGACATCGTAGTGGAGGTAATTAGCCATGGCAGCTATCAGGCTCGATTTGCCCGTCCCAGGCATGCCGTGGAGAAGATAGCCACGCTTCCACGCGCGCCCGACCCGGTGGTAGAATTCTTTACCCTGCCCGAACGAATCAAGGTCTGCCTTGATCCTATCCATGAGCTCCGGGTCGAGCGCCAGCGTCGAGAACGTGGCCGGGTGCCTGAACGGAACCGCAGTCCACCCGCAGTCGTGAGAGCCATGGCCATTGTTGGTGTACAGCTTCCGGTCGCGGCTCCGATTATCGTACTCCTCGCCGCGGGAAGCAACGTGGTCGAGATAACCGTCCAGAACCCGGGCCCGGTCCCCTTTCTTCATCTTCAACGTAAAGCTCCGTTTTTCTTCCATGGACTCCTGCACCGGGTCCACGTTGTGCGTCCACCAGAGCCTCGCGCCCCTGAACTGATCTTCCACGGTCTGATTCGGCGCTACAGTGTATGACAGATGGGTTGAGTTCTTGGCTCGGCTGACGCTCACTCTCCTCGATTGAACAGCCACGTCCAGGCTATTCAGATAAAGCTGGACGCTCCTGTAGAGATCGTTCATATCCACGCCACAGTAGCCATTGAATTCTGGGATCTCCAGATATGAATTGGGGCTGTAGAAATCCTTCAGACACTCCCACCAAGAACAGAAGAGACGGTGTAGCCGAGAAGGTAATACGTTCTGCAACACTGTTACAAGGCCCAAGAAAGACCAGATCTGTGCCAACACCATGTTGAATTGATTCTCAGCCTCTTAATTTCTATATATGATCAAAATTGCTGATCAGATGAATGGTATATATGAAGAAAATTGAGCGGCAGACATAAAATCTAGCCTCTGTACTGTGAAGAATGCTAACATTCGGATGCAGAATATATCTAAGACTGGGCAACCATGGACACCAGGTTGTAAAATCTTTCTCTTTTGCAGAACAAATACTAAAAAAGCATAAGGCATCGCTGCTTAGTGGAACCCACCGTGCTGATAGTCGGCGAGACATAATTTGAAAAGGAAAAAAAGAGTTACCAGAGATTACACCAAACTCTGAAAGAATTTGAATGGAGGTAGCTAGGCATGTGATAACTGGCACTCAAATCGCCCCTTGTTGGGATGGAAAAATTTTTGGCCAGGCACAGTTTCATCCTTTTTTGGAATTTGGATGATTTGGATCGTCTTTTCGTTATTTTTTTTTATTTTTTTGAAATTTAAACGATTTAGATCGTCTTAAAATAAACCAAAACCTCTAAAGACACAGTTTTCATGGCATAATTTAGCAACTAGATAACAAATCCCAAAAAAAACTGGGCGACTTGAGCCAGTTATCCCACGCCGAGGTGGCTATGGATCTGAAAAGTATGGTATGATTTACAGGTGAAGTCAAAATGAGAAAGTAAACTAAAAAATGAATTGAATAGCAGTATTGAAATCGTTAAAGGAAGCGGGACGAATTGAATAACATTATTTCAATGGTGAAAGTTAGGCCTGTTGTTGCTTTATCTTTGCAAAACCAAAGGCACGTCTTCATTTATTTATTTACAGACTTTCAAACTTCGAGAAAGCAAGCCAGTGCTTTTCATATCACCTACAAATGTACAGGTCCCTCTCGCTTTTTTTTCTCTTCTTTCACTATCTTGCTTTTTTCGTTTCATGTACCAGAGAGGTCCCTTTAGTTTTATTCTTCACTGTCTGGTTTTTTAAAGTTTTTAATGCCTACCTCTGTTTGTTCTTTACCTTTTTCCTTTTTCATATAACATGAATTTGTGTACACATGATTAAATGGAGCTTAGAACTTTAAACATGTTACATATATTTTTTTTTAAAAACACTCATTGGTATATCATAATGTTGTATAAGAATGTTATTGCTAAGTTCATAAAAATGAGAGGTTTTTTAAGAAAATAATTGCAATATAGGAGTTAAGAAGGTTTTACCATGTATCATGTGTCAAGGATATAGTGGTCCATTGGTGGGGTTTGATGGATTTCATTCCATCCTTTCGTTGAGACATCTTCTGATCTGGAATAGATTTTTCCGCTGAAATAAAAGAGAAGTTTGTACCATGTCTTTTATCTTTTTTGGCATTTGCATTCACAAGTTAGAGACATGTTTGGAGGAAACCAATTAAGGTGGCCCTAGTTGGAATAGTTTATAGACAAGGAGGGTTGATTGAAGAAATTAATTGTAATATAGAAGTTAGGAAGGTTTCCCAATGTCCCTTAGCCTTTTGGGCATTTACATTGACAAGTTTGAGGTATGTTTGGAAGAAGCCAATTGCCCTACCTGACTAATTTAGTTGGAATAGTAATCATACTTCTTCTTTATATTAATGATATTGTTCTTATGGTGAGATGTCCCTCTACTAATATTTTTCGTAGATTTATATGCTAGCACACGTATGGCAATAAACAATGACAAAACAAAGTTTATGATAATCAAATCCAAAAATATCACATACACTAATTTTGTGTATGACAATAACAACTTGGAGGAATTTAATGCATACAAATATCTAGGAGTCCACTTTCATCACAAGCTTCACCAAAACTATGGCATTGAGAAAAGAATTAATGAAGTGTGGAAAACATATTGTTGTCTTCAAAACAATTGTAAAACAATGAACTCTTGGTTATGGAAAAAAAAAAACTCCTCTTTGAGACTCTACTCTTGTTATCTTATATGGATGGGAAGTTTGGGCTGCAACATATAACATAATAATGGAGTAAAATTGAGCAAATCCAAAATCATTATATAATTTATAACCTTAAAATTGAAATGAATGGCCCTTATCCTATCCTCCTCATAGAAGGTGATATTTACCCCATTGCCAAGTATGGATATGATTAGGTACCTAATGTATAAGCACAAGACAAATAACATGAACAATGAAGTTTCCTAATATTGCTTCAAACTCCTTTCAAGCCACTTATAGTGTAAGAGGGGTTGGCCTAAATATGTTTAGTATTGGATAAACCATTAGATAATAGATAAATAGTCCACTCTACAAAATATTGATATCATTAATAATACTCACACATATGAATTTATTTAGAGAAATTGTGGTGCGACAAAGAAATACAGGATCATAGAAAATTAAGATACTAAAGTATAAAGATGTCATCAATCTCAATCTAGAAGATCAAAAGTACATTTTTGTTATAGCTAGCTTAAAGAAGGAAATCAACATTACTAAATTAAGAATGAACAAACTCACAAACTCCATAGTAAAGAACAAAATTATACATCCTTAAAATTCCATAGGATGAAAGCATATTTCATCTTTGTAATACTAAGAATGTTAGGGCCCTAGCATTCATTCATTATTAGTATAATAGTGATAGTTAGGTCGACCTAGAGTGTAGGATACATCATGCTCTCTTTATCTCCTATTTATAATAAAGGAGATTTATTGAATGGGAGTTGGTCTTGTGTTATGCACCAAATTCCCAAATTTACATAAACTTAGAAAGAAAGAGTACACCCAACAAATTAAGAACAAAATAAATAGATGAATAAGAAGCCTCTTCGAGGGGGAAACCTCCTTATACAATGTATTGATCAAATGCACAAGACAAGCTGAGATTATCCTAAAACTAGTTCTCCTTGGTGTATATATATATATATATATATATATATATATAAGACAAATGGTACAATTACAATTAAGGTCCTAGCCAACCATACAATTACATGTAAGGTCCTAGATGACCAATAAAGACAATAATAATATAATAATAAAAATGTACTGTCATAATATATAGGGATTAACATGCCCCTCCCCTTCAAATAAGTGTTGTCCTCAACACTTGATTAACTATGGATGTTTATGCATGAAGAAAGCATCTTCACATGTCTCCTTTTCTATTGGCAAGTTCTTCCACTTGATGAAGTACTCGGTAATTGCTCAATTTTATAGTTGCTTGATCCTTGTGCTATGGATTGCTTCAGGTTCTAGTATCAATTTCCATTCTTCATCAATCTAGAACCTTCAATTTACCATGGAGGCAACTCCAATTTGTAAGACATACTTCAATCCTTCACAACACCTTATAAGGACCATAGTACATGGGTGTTAATTTATTGTCCTTATTTTGTTGTGTGAGGGACATTTGTTTGTATGTTTTAGCCTAAAAAATACCCAATCCCCTGCTTCAAATTGTATTTAATTACTATGTTGATCTTCTTTTTGCTTCATCATATTTTTTGCTATATATAAGTTATCTTGCAATAGTTTAAGAGCCTATTGTTGGTGCCCTATGTGATCATCCACTACTTGAACCTTACCTTTCTCTTTCAAGGATGATGTGATGGAACAAGGATGATAGCCATAAAGTGACATAAATTATGACATTTTTTATGAATTATGGAAAGATGTGTTGTACCACCATTATACTAGGGGCATCCACCCATTGTGTTTTTTTATCATATGCAAAGCAAAGAAGATACCCTTACAATAAAATATTTCCTTCCAAAAATTATTAGTTAAAATTGGATCTCTCTCACTTACAATAATCTTGGGGATTCCATCAATGTTTCAACTATTGTACTTTCTTTAAAAGGATGAGAAAGAGATAAAAAGTGGGAATACTTTGTGAGTCGATCCACTACTACCATAATGATAGTCTTTCCTTTTGACTTTGGTAGTCCTATGAAAAAATCCATTAAGGCCTCTTGCCAATGTTGGCATGGTATGGATAATGGTAGTAAAATAATTAGTGTCTTGATTGTCTTTCCCTTATTCTATTGGAAAACCAAACATTTTGCCACAAAGTTCTAGATAGCAACTTCAAGACCTTCCCAAAAAAATGCTTCTTAATCACGTGGTAAATTTTCAAAAACCCTAAATGTCCTCCTATAGGAGAAGTATGCAATTCTAAAAGGACCTTCGTTTTGAGTTGAGAATTCTTACATAAATATAGGAAATCTTGGTACCATAGTGAATCATTCTTCCACGCAAATTTATCTAATGAACTAGGGTACTCTTGTAGTTGTTAAATTATCCTACATGCCTTATAATTTTTCTTATGTTATATCATTGCTTCTTTCACCCAATCCTATTGCATAATGGAAATACCACAAACTAACCCCCCTATGTCATCTTCTTTTCTTGAAATTACATCTTCCACCACATTCTTCTTTCCTTTTTTGGTAGATAATTTCAATAATAACCTAGCATTTTTGTAAGCCTTTTTTGTTTCTCTTCTAAAGATGATCGTTGTCCCAAGAAATAATACTTCCATGCTTTCTTCTTACCATGAAGTGTATTCCTATTAGGTAAGGGCGTCATATTTTAATTGCATGCAATATGGCCAACATTTCCTTTTCATAAATTGGTTTGAGTAATTTTTTTCTTTAAGTTGGCAACTTTCAAAGGCAAGGAGCGTTTCTTCTTTCATTAAAACTGCACCGATGACATTCCCTAAGGAATTGCATTCCACAATAAAAGTTTTTTGTGAAGTCAGGTGTGGCTAATGCAAGAGTTGTACACATAACTAATTTAAGTTTTAAAAATTCATTGGTTTATTTTTTAGTCTAAGAGAATTTATTCTTTTTCAATAACCTTGTTAAAGGTGCTACTATTTGGCCATAATTCTTAATGAAATCCTTGTTGTATCTTATCAATCCTAATAATCCTCAAAGATTCTTCAATATTTTAGGAATTGGCCATTCCTTGATAGCTTCAAATTTGTGAGGGTCCACTTTGACACCTTTATGAGATACAATATGACCCAAATATTCCACTTCCAAAACCCCAAAGAAACACTTAGAAGGTTTGGCATATAGATCGTCCTTCTCCAATAGTTTTAATACTAACTCAAATTTTCTGAGGAAGTGTTTAAAAATAGAATTCATCAAGCTTTGAATTGTAGAAGGTACATTAGTAAGGCCAAATGGCATCACCAAAAATTCATAATGAATTTCATGAGTTCTAAAATCTATTTTTAGAATGCCTTCTTTCCTCATTCTAATTTGATGATATCCAGAAAAGAGATCCAATTTGTTAAAGAAAATTTCACCCTATAATTCATCTAATAATTCATCAATGATAGGAATAGGAAGCTTACCTACAATTGTCATCTTATTGAACTCTATATAATCTGTACACATATGCCATGAAACTTCATTTTTTATAGCCATCACCACTAGTGTAGAGAAATCACTTTGGCTAGGTTGAATGATGCCTGCATCTAACATTTCTTGAACCATATTCACAATCTCATTCTTTTGCGCATATGGGTACCTATAGGGTTTGATGTTAGGGGGTACACTTCATGGTTGAAGTGAATATCATGGTGATGATACTGAGTACGTGGAATACCTTTAAGAATATGATATCCAAATACCTTGGAATGATTGTCAATAACTTCTCAGATATCCACTGGAATAGAGGGTATAGATGCTTGAACATCTAGTGAGCACAATTGTGCAATTACACCATGGTGCCCCTTTTTTAGCAATTTTTCATGCTATTAGAGCTTATAACTTTAGAGGGTTTCCCTGAAATACCTATAAGTTCAATCTCCTTTCCTTCTAAACAGAATCTCATGACAAATTCTTGAAAATTAAGAGTCATCGTTCCCAATGATTGTAGCCACTAAGCCTATGGTACAACATCGTCACCACCCATTTGGATTGAAATCATTGGAATATCTAACAAATACTTCCTCATAGTAATATTAATACTATGGCTCTTCTTTGAACAATTTATGGTACCTCTATCGACAAACATTACTTGAAATTTTGGTGTTGGATATATAAAGCAATTGAGATATTTTCCTAATTTGCAATTAGGGAAGTTATGGGTACTACTATTTAATGAATCAATATTATTACCTTTTAATTTTGATATATCATTCTACAATGAGAGTTTGAGGAGTACTAATTTCATCCAAATCATGGCAGGATATGGTAGGAGTAGTATCCTCTAGATCTATCTCTTGAGATTATTCTAATTTTGGATCTTCTTCCTCTTGACAAGCAGAATAAATCCTTCTCACTACACTTATGCCCCTTACTATAATTTTTGTCACAATTGAAACATAGTACCTTTGCCCTTTTTTCCTCCATTTACTGGGGCGTCAACCTTGTAGGCTCAATGAGGTTGGGGGAGGAAACATTTACTTCTATAGGTTTTATTATAACCCCTTCTAATAGCCATATTTTTACTTTCATATTTCCTTGCCAAACTAAAATTATTCTCCAATTATTTAGGTTCAACGAGATGTACCTCATGTTAAATGATATCCTTTAAATTTCCCATAAAGAGATCCAACAAATTATCCTTGGAAATGTTCTTCACTCTAAGACTCAACTTTTGAACTTGCTTAATGCGTTATGTAACTAGACCTTTTTGCTTGATTTTTATCAATTGTCTAAAGAAGGTATTTCTCTTAATATCCCCATAATATGATATGAATTCATCCATAAATATATACCAAGAGATAATAGAGTCCCTTTTTTGGTCACAAAGCCATTGGTAGCATACAAATTGATCAAGATCTAAATACTAGCATGCAATAATTACCTTTTGTAAATTTGGCAGTTGGTGTATATCAAAGAATCGCTCCATATGTAATATCCATGATATTGGATAATTTGTATCAAAATTTCTCATATCAATCTTGGGAATGGAGTAGTTCTTTAGTCTTGAGTTGAACCTAGGATGATCTGATAAATGATCAAATGTCAGGGACTTTAACATCTTGGTCTCCCACTATTTTTCAATTTTCTTAGTCTATGAATAGGAAAAGTCCCTCTTGTTACCCGTATACTCTTCTTGAGAATATTAATTATTAGAAAAGAGATGTCTTATATCATTCAAAATTACCCCCTTCATAACATCAAGGTCCTCTTTATTGACCATATTTTTGAGATATTCTTTATTGGCCATCTTTTGATTTCAACCCACTTTATATATATATATATATATATATATATATATATATATATATATATATATATATATATATTTTGTTTACCAATTGAACATGTGTCACTGACCTATCATTCAATTTCTTAACTTTGTCCTCCAAATTGGGTATTCAGTTACACATTTGTTCATTTTCTTCATGAGTCATGGTTGAGATTTTTGGAGGTTTAATTGGTGAATTATTTTTTGAAAAATATCTTACAATGAGATCCAAAAATCATATTTACGTATAAATCTCATGTATTTCCTCTTTATCATGCCTTTTGAATCACCCAAAACAGATATTACAATCAAAAGTTATGCAAGTTTCAAATTAACATACCTTTAGAAACCCTAGCTTGTAGGATGCCTTGGTAGTCAACCTTGCTCCTGAATTATATATGAAATTTCATATCCTCTAATTTTTAATTTAATCATGTAGTGTCCTAGAATTCATTCTCTACAATTCCATAGGTTAGACCTGATTCTAATATTCCAAGAGAGAGTTATGGTAGCTTTCCCAAAACTTGTTGTTTCTGTCCCTTTTAGAAGAGTGAAATTTTAGGGCTTGTCATGTGTCTGAATTCCATTCTCTTCTTCTGTATTTTTTACCGCAAATAATATGGTTCATATTCTATATGATTCAATAGATGGCACATGATTTTTGGTCTTCAAGCTTAATATATAATAGATTTACCTAGAACATTTGTTTGAGACTAGTTTTTGGACTAGTCAAATACCCTAACTTCCACAGACCATAACTCTAAGCTTATAATGAAATTGGACATAAAACCCTTACCATGATGTTGTGGAAAAAACTACCACAATTACCTCCACTACATTTATTGATCTTGGAATAGAAAATCAAGGCCCCCCCATACTAAATTTTGTGTTTCTGAATGTCTTTTAGGTTGATCTGCAAATGATGAATAATTTGAATGAAGTTTGACTGCTTGAATGTTCATGAGTATCTTCGCAATAATCTTCATCGATGTCACCTTGTCTTGCCAAGTTTGAAAGTTGTTTGGAAGCTATTTGGTGTGTTTCCAGTGTTATGCATTGTCTTAAAAACCTCAATTTATCCTTCTAAGATTAGGTAAGGCACTCATCTAAGGATTAGTTCATAAGACATATTCAAGAAGAAGTTTGAGGAGAGCATAGAGGCATCCTAGAGGAGGCCCTTTTCAAATTGACTATGTATTTTTTTAGGCTTGATTTCTTTGGGAGAAAGGGCATTTTTTCCTTAGTATAACAACGACACAACTCATCGAAAAATACCACAACAACAATGAGTTTGATCCAGTCCATCGTGATGACGATGAGTATCATTCAATCCACTGCAACAACGGCCCACTTTCCTAAAATTCAACACAACGATGGCCCAACTCATTAAAAAATGTCGCAACGAAGGCCAAGACTACAAATTTCGCTACAACAAGTAAAGGGATGAGGCCTTGTGAATCAAGTGTACAATTCAGTGAATTTATCTAAAACACCCAACAACGTTGTGGTGGAACTCACCAAGTCTCTCGGAAGTGACAAGACAAAAGCTTCCAACGTTGAAGCAGACAATCCAAAAGTTGTCATTGTTGTAGAAGAAAAGATAAAAGTCACTGACTATTGTGCAGAAAAAGAGAGAACTTGTGGATATTGCAGTGCAAAAGGAAAAAACTTAGGCATGCAGTGGAAAAGTCCAAAGAACACCGATGTTGTAGCGAGAAACTCATAACTTTCCGATACAGTTTCTGCAGGAAACCAATAACTCGTCGATGACACACCAAGATTGGGAAGGAAGCCAAGTCTTAAGGATGTTTAAATATCTATTGTTGAGAACCAAGGTTGATGGATAGAATTTGATAAGTGTTTTGGATCCCTATGATTCTTTATTTTTGCTTGGTGTTGTTCAATTACTCCCCAGGTCGTTTAAGACTTGTTTGACTAACTTTAAATGCCTATTTCTAAGCACTTATTTGAAATTTGACTTCCATTTACCATGAAATTTTGTGCATGATGGAATGAGTTTTCACATGGTTTTGAAACCCCCCTGTGTCTTTCATGTCCCCCTTCACTTCGGGTTTGATTTCCATTCTTCAAATTTGAGTTTGCTCTCTTTGTGTTTTTCCAATTTCACAGCCAGTGAAGGTGGAGGACTTGTGTCAAACTTGAAGTAAGAACAAGATGAATGTTATGGGTAACCAATGATTGGATCATGTATCTCTATTCATAATCGTTCCAATGCATCAAATAGTTCATGATTGCGATAAAATATAAGGGATTTATTAACTTTTTCATCATGGGGCCTAATTTTGGCATGGCAAACTAAGGAGGCCTAATATTTGGCTAAATGAAGCCTATAGTTGCAAAAAAATTCAATATTTCACTTGGTATCAATGGTTTTAATGTCATGAACCTCATTTAAGGAAGGAAAATATCATTTATCAAAATAAATCGGAGCAAATGAAAGAATAAGAGATGGAACTCCCTTTGGAGGCCTAGTTTGCTTATATAAGTAAAGGAGGGTGCACCAATGAGAGGAAATGGAGGAGGAACCAATAATGAGATAATATAATTTATCCCTAAGTGATCTTAAATTCCCTCTAAGTGGAAGATTCCCTTATGACATTACAGGTTTTTAGGTATGTATTCCTAGGTGATTAATGATGCTCCATTTGTGTTCATGTGGAGGAGGACGAGGTGGATGAGATGTCGGAGCTAGAGGAGGAGGAGGATGTGCATGTGATGTCGAGGATGGATACCTCACCTGGATGACTAGAAGTAGTTGATGGAGAAGGAGGTGGAGGAGCAAGATATGTGCACTCATCTGATAATTAATCGTCATGCAGAATAACATCTAAAAGATAGGATGCATCAACAATGTGTTGCATAAAGTTCCTCATATCACAAGGAACCATCCTCCACAACTCTATGAGATTTGAGTCTCACATAATGTTGCGCAGTGGTATGGGTCAAGCCCCACGCTATGCCAACAACCCTACTAACCTATATGCAACCTCATGTTGGTACCTATCATCTGGCCTGTATTGAAGTCTATGTCTACCCAACTGGGGAACCTCCAGATCCTACATGTCCTTGTCATCCTGAGTGGGAGGAGGGTCCACCTCCCCATATATCATGTTGATATCTGTAAAATAAATAGTACACAACAATAATTAGACAATTTTATTAAAAAATTTAATATAACAATTTAAAATATATTCCGTTGCATTAAGTGTAAAGAGAATAAAATGAAACTAGATTCACTTAAACATAATGAAAAATTTACCTCTCTCATCGGGTGGCTCAGCCAGGGTGAAGAAGATGTTGTGACACCCTCTCCAATAGAATCCCGTGTATGGATATGGAACCAGGTATAATAGATGTTTCTCCTCATTTCCTAGCATCTCAAGCATGCCCAATGTGATCCTGGCTAGGAAGTTGGGCTTCCCCCTCTTGGGAATCATCTACCCCTGCATGCACATATGCACCTCTGTCATTGGCCTAGGACGTAGGTTGTAAAAAGATGGTATGGTGGTTAGAAATCTCACAAAAAATAGACAAAATAGCTCTGAACCAAAAGGGAATTTGACCCTCTTATCAAACTACACACTACATCAATCTAGAGCATAACAAAACTGCCATAAAAAAATAGTGGACCACCTAATACATCTAAGTCTCTGCACTAAAGAGTATCTAATGCGTCTCCCATCAGTGGTGAGATGCGCGATGTTTTTCACCAACAAAAAGAGGCACCTCACCTCCTCTCCACGAAAAGTAGCAATGGAAAGTTTTCCACTGTGCACTTGAAAATTAGTAGGATCGATGGCGTGGTCACCGATATATCTCTGAAAGTAAGCTAAATTAATCTTTGTTGCAGATCCGGATGGGACATCAGGGGACTAGGGAAAGTCCTCTCTTCTCCTAAAGAGCCCAATGATGAAATATATTTCCTCCTAAGTGACCTGGTACCACTAATCAACACCAAAAGGGAACGCCTTCCTGTGATGATTTCAATGTAAAATGAACTAAATGAGCAATGTGGTATTCCCCTTGAGGGATGTTGCCTCCTGATAGAACTTTAGGAGGAAAATAACCATTAAGAGGTCTCTGGTCTGATCAGTAATGGGACGAGGGTATAAATCTGTATCCCTCTCCCTGGCCTCCCACTCTCTCACAAAGTTGTATTGATCAACTTGTTCCTGTTGTTGCTTCTTTGCCTCACGACACTCACGTCTCTATTTCACATATAACATCACCATGTCTCATAAATATACATCGAAAATCATTATATGAGAATTATATTTACTAACATCAAATATTTTAATTTTTGAAAAGAAAAAACAAGTGGTGCGCCCATATATTAATCTAAATGCACCATTTCCAGTGCACTTGCACATACAACACACTGACAATGGTGCTCTTAAATAAAAAAGGAGAACTGGTAATATATTTTTATTTTAAAAAAAATATTCATTACAATCGGTGTGCCATTAAGTAAACGCACTGGTGTGTTCTAGTTACACCATCACATTGTTGCATGGCGTGTATTTCTACATTAAAAACATTTAAAATGGGATTATAGTGCGCCTAGTGCACATCAGCGCTCCATAAACTGGTGTGCTGATGTGCACAAGGAGCACCCTTAAATTATATTTTTTACCTTTTACAGTGAAATTTTAAATAGGGTTAACAATTTTTCTAGAGCCAGTAAGCACACCATCAATAGTGCGCTGACGTGAAATAGAATCATCATCAAATTTTTTATTTCTACTGTAAATTTAGAATGGAGATGTACGGTGTGCCAAGTAGACATTAGCACATCGGTGTGGTGCACTAACTTTATGTCGATGCACCATAAACATGTGATTTTTTTGCGATTTAATTGTGCATTAGTTACACATCAAAGAACTGAAGCTATAGTGCGATGATGTACCAGACGCACTATGGAACAATTTATATTTTTTTAATTATTTTTTTTGATATGTTGGTGCGCTAAGAAACCACAATAGTGCATCGACATGATGGCACAGAAGGGTTATCTTAGCACACTGTAGTAGGTTTTGTATATTTTTATTATGGGTTTACGATGTGCTTATGACATGTCAGCACACTAGGTTACAATGCGGTCTGTTTTATAATGCGCACTGGTTTACAGTTAATGGGATTTTTTAAGTTAAGTTGTTCAGTGCGCTATGAAACACATAGCGCGCCATTTGTGCAGTGCATTTCTTTTGTAAATGCACCACCATTGGTGCACCCTTTAAATTTTACAAGGTGCACCAACTGGCAGTGTAAGTTGAATGACTTGAATGCACCATGCAACTTTTTTTTTTAAATATGGAAAATTATGGGTTAATTTTAAAAATTAATCTCCTAAAAAATTTAATTTGAGCTAGCATTCAATTTACCTGTTCTCTTGTGCATCGGGGAGGAACTGTGGCGACGTACGCAAATTTTGAAATTTTTCCCACCGTTTTGAAAAATTCAAAATGTAGTCAGGAGCCAATAGGAATGAGAAATGTGTCCACGTGCAACACCGATGTCAGGGAATATAAGGGGGTGATTTACGACACCAGTGATATTGGGATCAGATGCACTATAGAAGGTAAAAATTAATTTTACGTTGTGGTATTTTTTTTTTAAACCATTTTCGGTTCGCCCAAGTCCCAAATGCACTAGGGTGGTTGTTAATAGAAACCACACTACAAATGAATTTTAAAATAAAATATAACAAGCCACGTTTTATTATTTTTTTCCCTAAAATGGTGTGTCCATTTTTATGAAGCATCGATGCAGTCCATACTATACAATGCACCTCCACCAATGCGGTCCATACTATAAAACACACCACAAAATAAGTTTGAAATAAAAAAATAATCCTAAAGTGGTGCACTTGATTTAAGGACATGCCGATGCAATTTATATTAATAAATGCATCGTTTGCAAAAATTTAGTTTTTTATTCACTTGATGATATTTTTGGCCATAGTGCAACATGATTGATGATATCCCTGGTGCGTGGTGGTTGTTCATGCACCAATGTGTTTGTATTGAATAAATGCAGCGGAAAAAACATCCTCTAAAACCTTTGGCCACTCGCCTCCACTATAAATGGATATTTGGGATCTTTGAGAGGAGCATCCACTAAAGGGCCTTTTCCTTGTAATTTTTATTTACAGATCTTAACATTGAAAGAGATTCAAAATATGCCTATCATAAATTCTGTTGATTCTGATTCTTGCAAAGTAAACAATGGTGAAGGGGAAGATACATACATTTCCATTTCTCAATTTAAGGATTGTAAAGAGGAAAATAATATTTTCACAGATGTTTTCAATGAGACTCGGACTAACACTTGTATGGTTTATGGTTTAGAACAAAAAGAGGTTATTTATGATAGTCCGTTGTGTCCTAATGATGATGACGTGTTTGATAGTGAAATTTTTCAGGTTCAAGAAGAGCATGTTGATGAGTATAATGAGGAACTTCATCGTTCGATGATGGTTATGTCAAATCCTCATATCATTACTACGCATTTTGAATCTGATGAAAAGATATTCTCCATAACAATTAATTCTATATTTTTATATTATAGTCCTAATGAGGTACAATATTCATCTTCAACACTTTTGCAAGAATCACATAACTTATTGTATGGTTTTCATGACATTATTGAGACATGGTTGGAATCATCATTCTAAGAGAAGTTTCCACAATGCAACATGTACTTGCTTTTTCTTGCTGTGAATAGGTTTCAAACTAGTATAATTTTTCCGACCATGTATTATGCAATGCATCATTCCTATAGATGTAAACATGATTGTAATTTTTTGTGGGATTGGAAGTCCTTTGATGGCTACACTGGCTCTATGATTTTAGTTTACTTTGTTGAACCAGTGTAGGTTAGGTTAGGCACGGTAAAAGTTTGATTTCTTCTTGATTTTAGAATAAGATTTTGATTCAAGTAGTTTTTCTTTTGAATAAATCTCTATATAGTGATTTAAGTTTATTTTGATAGATTAGCTTCTCCCCCATACTGTCATTATGTTCCTTTCGAGATTTGGAAATTGCAGATGTATCTCGCTTTGATTTGTTTTAAACTTGGATTCATAATGTTTCATTTGGTGACAAGGTAACGTTTTCAATGGAACTTTATTATTCATGCACAATGATTAAAAGGTGAGAACAACATGATTTTATTTGAATAATTTTCTGTATTTCTGTTATGTTGGCATTACTGTCATCTTGCATTTTTTACTAGTATACATTGTAAGGAGATGCACTGGTTGTTAAAAACTAAGGAGATGTTTAGACTAGGGCTCATAACTATGATTCTCCTAACCCTATATTGAAGGGAAAAGAAGAATATACATCTCAACTACCTCCCCCTCTTTAGATAGAGAAACCAACAATTGATATTGTCCCTCACCCTCCTAAGGGTGTGGTAAGAAAGGTTGTGGATAATCCTAAAATGCCAATTTCATTAAACTTGGAATTATTCTAGTCCAAGTCACTTTGAAGATGGGTCAAAAAAAACCTTTCTAAACTCCCAAATCAAGCAAAATCTGATTCCAAAAGTGCCAAATCCAGGTTCCAAAAGTGCCAAAACCAGTTCCAAAAGTGCCAAAAGCAGTTCCAAAAGTGCCAAAACCGGTTCTGAAAGTGCCAAAACCAATTCCAAAACTACCGAAACCGATTCTGAAAGTGCCAAATCAAGGTTCGAAAAGTGACAAAAACGGTTCCTAAAGAGCCAAAACCAGTCCCAAAAGTGCCAAATCTGGTTCCAAAAGTGACCAAACCGGTTCCGAAACTACCAAATCTGTTTCCAAAAGTGCCAAATCCAGGTTCCAAAACCATACTTTTTCTTTTGATATTTCCACTTTTGAAATTGGTTTTTGCGGTGTTTCGATATGATAATTATGACGATCATTTGAAGTTGTAAACAATATACAAATTATCAAATGAATCGGTGTCTGTATAATATGACGATCATTTGAAGTTGAATTTCATTAACCAACACCCCATTTTGAATGAGGCTCGAGATAAATGAATTAAGGGTCGGTTGATCCTTCTTCTTCCCACTATTATTTTCATAATAGTTCTAGACTGCAAGAAGGGTGGTTCAATCCTTCTTGTGTTCACCATTCTGGATACAGGTGAATTGTTGGATATTGGTGTTCACAATTATCTACTGAAAGAAGGGGCGGTCGATCCTTCTTGTCGGCAGTCGGAAGTCCAGAGAAATATTTTTTAGATGTTATAACTTAGGCAATGTCCCGATCCCTACCATATACTACGGAAGTTGTTAGTGGGGAATTGTCGTTCCAACCTTTGTAGATTAAATATTTTTTCATTTCTCTTTTAAATGAAGGGTCGACCAACCCTTCTTGTGGTTAGTATTTTTAGAGTCTTCACCATTCAGGATATACATGAATTGACAGCCTATACTTCATAGGTTGAATATTTGCACAATTCCCTCATAAATGAAGGGACGATCGACCCTTCTTCTACCCAATATTATTTTCATACTAGTTCTATACTACAAGAAGGGTCGTCCGATCCTTCTTGTGTTCACCAGTATGGATACAGGTGAATTGTTGGATATTCATGTTCACAATTATCTACTAAACGAAGGGTCGGCTGACCCTTCTTGTGATTTGTATTTTACCAGTCTTGACCATTCTGGTTATACATGAGTTGATCTCTATTTTGGTAGGCGAAAATCTTACACATGTGAGCCTTAAAGAGAGAACTGACACCATAAGAAGTGATGACATGGCATGTATGATGACATGGAATGTGTGATGAGGCTGGTAAGACACATTATGGTGTTTTGGTGCTATCATTAAGTCAGTGTCTCAATCTGACATCATTCTGGAAAAGTATGACAAGTTTGTGAAACTTTGGAAATTGACAAAGTATGGAAAAAGTAGAAAAAACTGCTGTGAGAGAATGCCCACCATAATTCATGGTTTGAGAAAAATGCAAGAACCATCATATCATGCTATATATTGTTGAAGTGTATATCTAGTCATGGTCTCTGTTTTCCTTAATCATTTCTGAGGATAAAGTTATAAGTCTGCCAAAATAGGGTTTCAGGATCAACCTTGGAGAAATTCTTGGAAATGACCAAGTGTTGGAAAACTGGTTCAGGTGGCCTTGGGAAAATTCCCACCGTACCTCATGAGAGAATGATAAAAGGGTGGTTATATCAACGACTATTCAATAAATGGCGGTTAGATCGACCGTCCATAATCTTTCTGCGCCGCTAACATGCCCGACGTAATGGAGGTCTGAGCGGTTGCAAAATACCATAACGTTGTATGCGTGTGGTCTCCACATCATTTTGCAATCAAAGAAAGTGGTAAGGAAAACCACCATCCCGCATTGCGAAACCACCTTCGGTGGTGTATAAAAGAGAAGGGCATGTCAAAAATTAACTTTTGTGTTGTGAACGACGGAGGATTGGAACATCTCTGTGTTAAGTTTAAACCAAATAGACTAGCAAGATCACTGAAAGAAACATAATCACAAGATAGACACAGAATATACCCTGGGAAACCCTCATGGGGTAGAAAACCCAACAAAGCTTTCCTCAATAAGATGATCAACCAAAATACAAGATGTGCTCCAAGACTTAATCTCCTTCTCCAACTCCTGTGCAGACCGCTCAGACAAGTGCGCTACCTTTCTGAGTTGTGAGTGAGTGTATCAAATGAGGAGCTCTCCTCTATTTATACTAATCCTCAACTGACTAAAATCCCTAATGGGGCCGACCTCTCCTGGAGAAGTCTAATAACCCCAAAAATATAATATTAGGGCCGACCCCCACATGGTGGGTCTAATAACCCTAGTTACCACAACTCCTCGGAGGAATAAACATATCCGGATACATATTAGAGTCACCTCGGAGGGATGGAACATCTCTGGAATAATAATGTACAAATATAATATTCTTAGAAGTTACAATATTCAACACTCCCCTTTAACGAGAAGGATATTATAACAACATCTGCAGGAGCAAGGAGTCATCAACTACATCATACATGATACATCTATAAATCATCGGAAGCTTTCTTCAATTCATCATTATCAGTAACTCAACCAGTTACTAGAACATCAACATCATCAGCATCATCATCGCATGATCATCAGCATCGTCATCGCACGATCATCAGCATCGTCATCACACGATCAGCAGCATCGTCATCACACGATCATCAGCATCGTCATCACACGATCAGCAGCATCGTCATCACACAATCATCAGCATCGTCATCACACGATCAGCAGCATCGTCATAACACGATCATCGACATCATCATCATACGATCATCAGTATCGTCATCAGCATCATCATCACACGATCATCAACATCGTCATCACACGATCATCAGCATCGTCATCATGCGATCATCAGCATCGTCATCACACGATCATCAGCATCGTCATCATACGATCATCAGCATCGTCATCATACGATCAGCAGCATCGTCATCACACGATCAGCAGCATCGTCATCACACGATCATCAGCATCGTCATCATATGATCATATTGCAGGATGATCAATCCTGCTCTCTTTAGGACATAGGTCCATGGATGATACAATCTGATCAAGTTCCAGGATGATCAATCCTCATCACTTTAAGACAAGTCTCATGTCTAGGGACGATGTAATCCATCACGTACATTTTGAACCCAGTTCATGGATGATGCAATCCTATCTTTAGTTTTCGGAGACATCAGTCTATGGCTCAATTCTGGGCCCGCGGTCCGGGGAAGATACAATCCCCTACCTGTTCATTCAGGACTTCATTATCGGAGACCCAGTCTACGACTCAATTCTGGGACCGCAGTCCGGGGAAGATACAATCCCCTACCTGTTCATTCAGGACTTCATTATCGGAGACCCAGTCTACGACTCAATTCTGGGACCTCGGTCCAGGGAAGATACAATCCCCTACCTGTTCATTCAGGACTTTATTATCGGAGACCCAGTCTACGGCTCAATTCTGGGACCTCAATCCGAGGAAGATACAATCCCCTACCTATTCATTCAGGACTTTATTATCAGAGACATCATGTCTACAACTCAATTCTGGGACCTCAGTCCGGGGAAGATACAATCCCCTACCTGTTCATTCAGGACTTTATTATCGGAGACATCATGTCTACGGCTCAATTCTGGGACCTCAGTCTGGGGAAGATACAATCCCCTACCTGTTCATTCAGGACTTCATTATCAGAGACATCATGTCTACAGCTCACTTTAGAACATGTGTTCAAGGATGATGCAATCCCTCTTCTTTCTCGGAGACACCTGTCTACGGCTCACTTTAGAACATGTGTTCAAGGATGATGCAATCCCTCTTCTTTCTCAGAGACACCTGTCTATGGCTCACTTTTAGAACATATGTTTAAGGATGATGCAATCCTCACATGTATTCTTATCAATACAAGTATCCTTCATCATACAAGTACATACATGTATCATCAAAGGCATGTATTCTCACCAATACATCTGTCATCAAAAGCATGCATTCTCACCAATACATCTATCATCAAAAGCATGTATTCTCACCAATACATCTATCATCAAAAGCATGTATTCTCACCAATACATCTATCATCAAAAGCATGTATTCTCACCAATACATCTATCATCAAAAGTATGTATTCTCACTAATACATCTATCAATACATCTATCATCAAAAGTATGTATTCTCACTAATACATCTATCATCAAAAGCATGCATTCTCACTAATACATCTATCATCAAAAGTATGTATTCTCACTAATACATGTATCATCAAAAGTATGTATAAGTAAAACTGAGTATTCTAAGTATAAGATTCCTAAATCTAAATGTTTCTAAGTAACTAGGTGTAGTAACCAGGTAACCTCATCATTGATGAGACAAGCTTGTCATCAGAGATCATACTACTCCCCCTTTCGAGGAGGGTCCTTTTGAACTAAACCAATTTTGTATCGGAAGTATTCAAATTTCACTCGAGACAGGGGCTTGGTCAAGATATCAGCAATTTGATCCTCAGTGCTCACATACTCGAGCTTGATAGATCCTCTCTGCACCATATCTCGTATATAGAAGTATCGGATCTCTATGTGTTTTGACTTATCATGGAACACAGGATTTTCTGTCATCTTGATGCATCTTTGATTATCACACATAATCACAGTGGGATCCATTTCTAAGTCAAACACTACAGATAATAGTTTCCGAAGCCATACTGCTTCACAGCTGGCAGAGCAGGCAACTATATATTCTGCTTCAGCAGTACTAAGGGCCACACTAGATTGTTTCTTGCTGAACCATGAGATCATGGCAGATCCAAGACCATAACATCCACCTGAAGTACTCTTTCTGTCTGAGACATTTCCTTCCCAGTCAGAGTCTGAGTAACCATGTAACCTGAGTTCATGACCTCCATGATAATGTAGACCAAAATCTAATGTACCTTTTAGATACCTCATTACATGCTTTGCAGCTATTAAATGAACCTTTCTAGGTTCTACTAGATACTGACTTAGGGTATTTATAGCAAAGCATATATCTGGCCTAGTATTTGTTAAATACATTAATGACCCAATGATTTGTCTATATAGAGTTAGGTCCACTAATTCTGATGAGTCATTATTTAGTATCTTCAAGTTGGAGTCCATGGGAGTGGCCATGGGTTTACACTCCAACATATCAAATCTTTTCAGAATCTCCACAGCATACTTACCTTGATTTAGAAAGATTCCTTTTGGTTCTTGCCATACTTCTAGACCTAAGAAGTAGTGCATTAATCCGAGATCTTTCATCTCGAATTCTGAAGAAAGCTTCTTCTTTCTTTCAATAATTTGTTTCTCATTTCCAGTTAGAAATAGATCGTCTACATATAACAACAATATAACTGGTTCATCATCCATTACTTTGAGATAAAGATTTGGATCAGCCTTACTCTTGATAAAACCCATGCTAGTTAAGAAATTGTCAATCCTTCCCTACCAAGCCTTGGGAGCTTGCTTCAACCCATATAATGCCTTTTTCAGTTTGCATACATGAGTTCTTCCATCTTTAACCTCAAATCCTTGTGGTTGTTCTATGTACACTTCTTCTTCAATTACACCATTCAGAAAAGTTGTCTTAACATCCATTTGGTGTAATTTCCACTTCATCATAGATGCAAGTGCCATGATAGTTCTAATTGAAGTATACCTAGCAACTGGTGCAAATGTTTCTTCATAGTCAATTCCCTCCTTCTGAGAGAATCCTCTAGCTACAAATCTTGCCTTATATTTTTCAATGCTACCATCTGCAGCATGTTTTATCTTGAAAATCCATTTGGAAGAAACCACACTTTTATCTTTTGGTTTGGGAACTATATCCCAAACATCATTTTTCATTATTGACTGATATTCTTCTAACATTGCTTCTATCCATTCTTTCTTTTGAGCTACTTCTTCATAGCTAGTAGGTTGTTGATCCACAAGATCACACATCAAGGCCATATAGTTGGACACTAGCTTTGGCTTCTTCCTTTCTCTAGTGGAGCCTTCAGGAGCTCCATATCTTTCAGCTCCTTGAATAATATCTCTAGCCCATGCTGGCCTTCTTTTCTTAGATAAATCTATAATAGGAGGTTCTTGTGGTTCTAGCATGTCATGATCCTCTAGTGAATCATCTTCAGGGATGTGCACAGCCTCTGTGATTCTGGGAGATGTATCTTCTTCATAGATTTCTTCAAGTTGGCACTTCCTGGATTTCTTGAGAGCTGCTTCTTCATCAAATGTTACGTCTCTACTTATTTCTATATGATGAAAACCTGGTATGTAAATTCTGAAGGCTTTGGATGATTCACAATAACCAACAAATATTCCCTTCTTACCAGAAGGATCCAACTTGGTTCTCTTTTCTTTTGGAATGTGAATGTACACAGGACACCCAAATATTTTAAGATGACTTACCTCAGGCTTCTTTCCTATAAACACTTCTTCTGGAGTCTTGAAATCAAGAGCACTATGAGATAGTCTATTTTGTACATATACTGTTGTCTTGGCTGCTTCAGCCCATAGATACATGGGAAGATCTTGGTCATGTATCATAGTCTTTATAGCTTCCATGATAGTTCTATTTTTCCTTTCAGCCACCCCATTTTGTTGGGGATTATAGGGAGTGGTTTGTTCCCTTTTAATTCCAGCTTCTTTACAAAAATTTTCAAAGTCCTTTGAAGTATATTCTCTACCATTATCTGTTCTGAGAATCTTGATTCTCTTTTCTGAGAGATTTTCTATTAGAGCCTTGAACTCTTTGAATTCTCCAAAGACTTCATTCTTACCTTTTAGGAAGTATATCCAATTTTTTCTTGAATAGTCATCAATGAATGAAAGATAGTATTCAAACCCACTTAGAGAAGTGGTGGGCATAGGTCCACATACATCTGAGTGTATTAGCTCCAAAATGTTCTTAGTCTTTGTTGCACTCTTTGGAAAGGGATTCTTGACATTCTTCCCTTTCTTACATCCTTTACATGAGCCATCATGATCAGCTTTCAAATCTGGTAATCCTATGACCACCTTGCTTACATAGGGTAAGGCTTTATAGTTAATGTGAGCTAATATTCTATGCCATAGCTCACTGGGGCTAGAAACTTCATGAGCAAGGGCAGCTTCTGGATGACCCTTGAGTTTATAGAGACCTCCTTCTTCTTCACCAATGATAACTGCATCTTTAATTGATTTTCCTTTGGACCACATGAGTACTTGTCCATCTATGAAAGCCACTCTAAAACCTTTCTTATCTAGAGCTGATATAGAGAGTAGGTTCTTCTTTAAACCTGGTACATATAAAATTTCTTTCATTTTCAAGGGTGTTCCAGAATCAAGCTTGTAGCTTGCTTCACCAATTCCCTTGATGGGGTATTGATAATCATCTCCTAGAGATACCTTTTGAGGTGAAGACTTTTCTTCGATCCTGGAGAGAGTTTCCTTATGACTTGTCATGTGCTTTGAAGTACCATTGTCAATGAGCCATGTGCCTTCACCAGGAGACACAGATACAGAGAGTGCAGAAAATAAGACATATTCTTCTGGATCTTCTTTCTTCACTTTAGATCTCTTCTTTTGAGGCATTTCCTCTACTTCTTCTTCTTCTTCTTCTCCTTCTTCTTCTTCACTATCATCTTCTGCCATATGTGCATGATGTATTTTGTGGACAAACCTTTTCTTCCTCTTTTCTGGTAGGGTACAGTCTCTAGCATAATGTCCTAACTTAAGACAATTAAAACATTGGAATGTGGAGATGTCTCTTTCTGAGTTTGATCCTCCTTTCCTTTTGAATCTATGAGAGGGTTGAGGCCTTTTGTGGTTCACTTTCCTGAAGTGACCCCTTTTTCCTCTTTTAGTGTGGGTGGCCAAAGCTTGGTCATCCTCTTTGAGAAGAGCTTCTCTATTGGATACCCTAGCTTCTTCTTGAACACAATCCTCCGATACTATATCAAACTTCATGCTTTCTTTTCTGGCACACATGGTTTGTATGAATGATTTCCAAGGTCTAGTGAGACCATTTAGAGCAATCATCACAAGTTCATCTTCATCAAGAATATCACCAATGGCATCTAGTTGCTCCTTGATTAGAGAGACCCTTGAGAAGTAGTCTTGAATGGAATCTCCTTTGTGCATCTTGGTATTCTTCAACTGAGTCCTTAGATTCATCTTCCTATTGATGTTCTTTCCTTCATACATTCTTCCTAGGGCATCATACATTCCCTTTGGAGTCTTCTTGGAGGCCACTTGGGGAATCAAGTGGTCTTTAATAGAATCAGCTATGATTCTCTTTTCCCTAATAAAATCCTTCCTATGCTTCTCTTTGGCTTCATCTCCTTCCGATTTTGCAACTTCATTCTTGATATAATGAGCAAGATCATTCTCTTCAAGAATGAGACCAATTCTGTATTTCCATGCCCAGAAATTCTCTATACCTTCTAGCTTGTCTTCAAGCTTAGTGTTTGGAGCCATCTTCTCTTGGGGGAGTCCAAGAGACAGAGTAGTACTTACCTAGAAATATTACCTTTTTACTTTTCCAGATCCTGGGACAGAATTTCTGGTTTATCGCACTTTTGGTAGAATTAGGGTTTGACTTTCCCAGAGTTCTACCCAACCAAAAATTTCGATCTAGGGCTCAAAAGATTGTTCTTGAGAAGAGCTATCCATCCATGTAATCAGAATTCAACAATACCAACTTTTTGCTGAAACCCTAAACTTCACTGGAGAGAGAGAGAGAGATTCTTACCTTGTGAAAGATGTCCTATTCAGTCTAGCTCTGATACCATGTTAAGTTTAAACCAAATAGACTAGCAAGATCACTGAAAGAAACATAATCACAAGATAGACACAGAATATACCCTGGGAAACCCTCATGGGGTAGAAAACCCAGCAAAGCTTTCCTCAATAAGATGATCAACCAAAATACAAGATGTGCTCCAAGACTTGACCTCCTTCTCCAACTTCTGTGCAGACCTCTCAGACAAGTGCGCTACTTTTCTGAGTTGTGAGTGAGTGTATCAAATGAGGAGCTCTCCTCCTCTATTTATACTAATCCTCAACTGACTAAAATCCCTAATGGGGCCGACCTCTCCTGGAGAAGTCTAATAACCCCAAAAATATAATATTAGGGCCGACCCCCACATGTTGTGTCTAATAACCCTAGTTACCACAAATCCTCGGAGGAATAAACATCTCCGGATACATATTAGAGTCACCTCGGAGGGATGGAACATCTCCGGAATAATAATGTACAAATATAATATTCTTAGAAGTTACAATATTCAACAGTCTGTGCTGCTCGAAAGCGACAGAACATAGTTTATTCATCTTGTCCGTGCCAGGTAGGTCCTCTTAACTCTTGAAAGTAACTAGAATTGTTTACATAATGGAAGGAAGTAGTGAAACCATCTGTCAGAACGTTGAAACTATGAGGATAGGAGAAACCCTAGTGGACAGAGATAGTGACATCCGTGACCCCATAATGGTTAAATTCTCAATTTTAGAAATCAAAAGCAAGTTGGAGGGTTTATATAAACAAAATTTGGATGTGCACAATGTTTATAAGTCTCATTTTATCCATTTCTGTCCCGAACAACATTCAGGGTTTCCAGAATTTGTTTCGTGGTGTGCAGTAAATTATTCTCAGATTTAAAGAGTCATTATGAATTCATCACGAAAGAAAATTATTTTCCGTGTAAATGTGTCTACCGTTAGGAAAGCTCTACAGTACCCTTGTTTTCCTCCCACCACCAGGAAGATTTTGCTGAAAAAGCCCTAGTCAGCCAGTACATAGAGTCATCCCCTGAGACCAAACAAACCTTCATAACCAGTTGTCTGAAACCTAGCCTTTCCATTGATAACACCCCCTATCCACTTGACATTAATTTCTTTGATGACAATTCACAGTTAGTTTTGTCACTCATTTCACAGTTTTTAGGGTTTGATGATGATTCCATGGTCACATAGTTCCAGTTAAGTTTGCTTTTTAGATTAAGTGTTGCTAAACCAGAAATGGATTACAATCAAGTACCCTACCTTAAATTTGATTAATTCTTGGCTCGGAACATCCACTCTCAGTTAGTGAATTTCCACACTTTGAGACATTTCAGATTCCAGACACACCTGATGAAAATGCTCTTGTTTAGCAGTCGAAAAGATTTACATTTCCCACAAGCTATGTTTTCAGAAACAATGGAAGACAATATGTTTAGTTTTATGAATTTTATTTTATCATAATTATACAAATTGATGTTTGGAGAAAATTTGCCTAGAGTATTATCAAAGATGAAGACCCTGATGTAATTAAGCCCAAAAAAAGCAATTGGAGACTGATTTTTAGGGAAGCAAGATCAGTAATCAGACTTTATGGTTTAGTTAAGGAGCCCTATATTCTACCAGCCTTTTTGACTCCGAGAGTTTTTTCTTTGGAGTTTATCAGACAAAAATTGACAGTAGAAAATGACCATTTTCTACATTTCAAGAAAGCTACAGATATAAAGTTCCCTTTAAAAATTGGTCCTTTTATCATCAAGAACAAGAATGCTCTCCCTTTTGTAAAAAAACATTTAGAAGCACTGATTTTTAGGAAAGCGAAAGCTATTAATTATGATCATTTTCATGTTATTTATGATAGAATTCAACAGAACAAAAATAAATCCTTTGATCACTAAGAGGTTGAAGGATTGGCGAAGATGGAAAATTTGCTACAATATGAATCATACACAAAAGTTTCAGGAAGTTCACACGCTAATCCTTCTACCTTGGATAAAGTTTTAGCTGAGTTGGTACCTAAGATGGTACCTACCCTAGGAAATGTTGAAGCAACAAGTAAAAGAAGTTTTTATGAAAGTACTGATATGCAGGTGGAGGAAGAAAGAGAAGACAAAAGATTAAAATCAAGCCAGCGGGATGAAGCGGTTGTATCTGACAAAGAAAAGGGAATGAAGAAAGAAAAATACCAAGGGCCAGGAATTCAAGTATAGGAAGACAAATTTGACAAGGCAAGAGATGTAGGTGATTCTAGAAAATTTCATTCACGAGATGAAATATGTGTAAAATATGGTAAAGACAGACAAACAACAACAGAAGCAATGCATAAGTTGTTTCCAAAATTCAGGAATGTTGTTGATTCAGAAATTACTCTGATGACTAGCAGAGATCCAGACAAAAATACTTTGAATTTAGTCGTATCTTCTGATGATAAGGTCACAAAAATGAAATTGAATTTGCAGAAGATAACAGTCCCTGATAAAATTCACCTACACAGACAGACTGGAGAGGTGATTTATGCTGATATGATGAAAGCTACTTTAACAGTGGGAAAACTACAGAAAACAGTGAACAGGTTGCAAATCCAGTTGAGGCAAGAGAAAACAGAGAACAAATCTCATCAGCTGCAAATAAAAAGATTGCAATATGACCTGGTGAAGAGCAATGATGAACCAAATAGAGGGGAGGCAATTAAAAAGCTTTTAGCTCAGAAAGAAAAGAATATCCAATTACTTCAGCAAAAAGTTAGAATTCCAGAAACTCAGATAATTCAAGCCTCTGAAGTAACTATGTTAGAACAAGAAAAAGAAACTTTATCTCGAGAATTGGATGACTGTCTTGCTAAATTGCTCAACTTTGAGAGAAAAGAGGAAAGTTGGGAGAAAGATAGATCGAGTCTTAAGACTGAAATTGAATATCTAAAGGCCAAATTGGAAAATACAACACAAGAGAAGCAAGCACAGATGATATAGTTCAAGCTATGTACCAAGTTAGCTTGAAAGAGGTGGAGATCATAGAACTAAAAGAAGAAAAACAAAGACTAGAAGATGAAAATCAGAAAAAGGAAAATGAAATAAAAGAGTTGACAAAAAACAAAAAATATTTGGTAGGCAGAAATCAGAGGATGATAGGCCAAGTGACAGGACAACTAGCATTGCAAGGTGAAAAGCATTTGATTTGGGATTCAATCATCGATGAGGCTGCAAAATTGAGGCCTTATTTTATTTTATGAAGACAAAGGAAGCCATAGCAAATGATAGCTTACAAAGCTGTAAAGCAATGAGAGAAGTTTTAGATAAGATACCAAAAGATACAACCCAGGGTACCATAAGTTTCTTAAATACTCTGACAAAAGGTGATCTGAAATTAATGGCTATCGAAAATAGGGTAATAGTCATAGCTTGGGCTAGGAGAGTCCTTGGCAAACATTCTCACATTGATAATGTTCATGCTAGTGCAGAACAGATGAAGGAACAGGTTGAAGCATTCAAAATTGGATTTGAAAAGGTAATACAAAAGGGGCTGCCTTCTTTTTGGGATGAAAATAATGAATTAATTCCCCAGGACAATTATAAGGATTTACTATATAACATCAGGAGGAACCATGAGCAATTTCAAGGTTTGACTCATGTTCTAATAGGGAAAATTATACCGAAGAAACTCTCCCTTGGCTTTGAAATTCTAAACCAGCTAGCCATGATAACTGAAAAGATTCCTCCAACTTCCATTGCAGAGCATATAGAGATGAAAGTTCTGGTCGAGGAGATGACTAGTTATGAGGTACCTTCTACAGAACAATGGAAGATAGTGGAGAGATATGGGTAAATGAAGTACACATTGCACATTTGAAGACTACTGTTCGAGAAAGAATCCCTGTCAGTAGCTACAGCCAATAGAAAGACATAAAATGGTATATTCTGAGAAATTTTGGAAATTGTATAAATTTTGACCGAAATGGAATGTAATAGTTAGTTTATAATTTTCTATTTTTAGTTATGAAGCAGTTAGGGTTTTACCTCTAGAGGTTTTACAATGTATAAAAGACAATTTTTGGCAATGTAGTAAGTGTTGGAACCCGTGAAGAGATACTCGTTTTGTATTGAGCCCTTCAATTCTGAATAAATATTCCCGAGTAGAGTTGGTGCATATTTTCAAGAGTAAATATTCTTGTGTTATTTTATTGAAAGGATTAAAAAGAATGTGATTGTCCTGTCAATAATGAGCTAATTAACAAATTAAACTATGACGATAATGACTGCGCTGTGATTACAGAATGTGAAACAATATGAATCAAGGAAAGAAATTGACTGGTGCATAACCTGCATATAAATCATATGAATGATAAATCAAGCACACATATTTATATGTTTTATGATTTAATGATACAAAACAGAGTTATTAGATGTATGTATGAAAAACCAAAATGAATCAAGGAAATTTGATACACATAAGAAAAGAAAGTAAAATAGAAATTAACTGAAATTCTTTAAAGATTGTAAAACATTACAAGTCTCCAAGTACAGAGTGTCTCCAATTCTCTACTTTGATGGTCCCCCCCATTCATGCGATTTGCCCAGTATTATTTGCATACTAGTTCTAGACTGCAGGAAGGGTCATCCAATCCTTCTTGTGATCACCATTCTGGATACATGTGAATTGTTGGATATCGGTGTTCTCGATTATCTACTAAACGAAGGGTCGACCTACCCTTCTTGTGCTTAGGATTTTTCAGTTATTGACCATTCTGGTTATACATGAAATGACGGCCTAGCCTTAGTATTTTTCCATGATTGAACATTCTGGTTTTCGGTTGTAAATGTTTTCCAATAATCATGGATTTGATGCCCGCAACCCACAACCCACAATTACAGATTGCGGGAAGAGTATTGTAAATGTTTGCATTCTATGTTTCCGCAACCCACAATGCGGATTATGGGAACTGTTTGAATAATGGATTTGCGACATGCATTTCTGCAACCTGGAAACTTTGGTTTGTTTTCATTTGAAGTTGAATGTCATTAACCAACTCCCCATTTTTGAATGAGGCTCGAGATAAATGAATGAAGGGGCGGACGACCCTTCTTCTACCCACTATTATTTTCATAATAGTTCTAGACTGCAAGAAGGGTGGTTCAATCCTTCTTGTGTTCACCATTGTGGATATAGGTGAATTGTCGTTTATTGGTGTTCACAATTATCTATTAAAAGAAGGGGCAGTCGATCCATCTTGTCGGCAGTTGGAAGTCGAGCTAAATATTGTTTACATGTTATAACATAGGCAATGTCCCAATCCCTACCATATTCTACGGAATTCGGTAGTGGGGAATTGTTGTCCCAACCTTCGTAGATTAAAAAAACTTTCATTTCTCTTCTAAATGAAGGGTCGACCGACCCTTCTTGTGCTTAGTGGTTTTGCATTCTTCACCATTCATTATATACTTGACTTGACAGCCTATACTTCGTAGGTTGAATATTTGCACAATTCCCTCATAAATGAAGGTGTGTCCAACCCTTCTTCTGCCCAATATTATTTTCATACTAATTCTAGACTACCAGAAGGGTCGTCCGATCCTTCTTGTGTTCACCAGTCTGGATACAGGTGAATTGTTGGATATTGGTGTTCACAATTATCTACTAAACGAAGGGTCGGCCGACCCTTCTTGTGATTTATAGTTTTCCAGTCTTGACCATTATGGTTATACATGAATTGATCTGTATTTTGGCAGGCCAAAATATCACACGATAAAAAGTGATGACATGGCATCTATGATGACACGAAATGTGTGATGAGGCTGGAAAGACACATGATGGTGTTCTAGTGCTATCATTAAGTCAGTGTTGCAATCTGACATCATTCTGGAAAAGTATGACAAGTTTGTGAAACTTTGGAAATTAACAAAGTATGGAAAAAGTAGTCAAAACTACTCTGAGAGAATGCCCACCATAATTCATGGTTTGAGAAAAATGCACTCACCATCATATCATGCTATAGCTTGTTGAAGTGTCTATCTAGTTATAAATGGTTGCAGATTGTGGGAAGAGTTTGAATAATGGATTTGCGACACGCATTTCCGCAACCCACAACTTGCAATGCGGATTACGGAAACGTAGGTTTGTTTTTATTTCGAGTTTTAGTCCCGCGACCCACAATTACGGATTGCGAATTGCGGGAACGTTGTATATATTTCCAAAAAATTAAACCCCCACAACTTGTCTTTTGCATTCCACAGATTAGATCTCAGCCGTTGATTTGTCTTAATCTTATGGCCCATATTTAACCCAACGGAATTAATAAATATGTTGATTTTTTTCTGTTTCCATTTATTATTTTTAATCTTCGAAAATTACCTTCCGTGTGGATTTTACTGCGAGTTTTTACCAGGGGTCGTTTTCGCCATTTTTCTAGCTTAAATGAAGGGTTGTCCGACCCTTCTTGTGCTTAGTATTTTTTCAGTCTTCTCCATTCTATATATATATGAATTGACATCCTATCCTTTGTATGTTGAATATTTGCACAATTCCCTCATAAATGAAGGGGCGACCGACCCTTCTTCTGCCCAATATTATTTTCATACTAGTTCTAGGCTGCCAGAAGGGTCGTCTGATCCTTCTTGTGTTCACCAGTCTGGATACAGGTGAATTGTTGGATATTGGTGTTCACAATTATCTACTAAACGAAGGGTCGGACGACCCTTCTTGTGATTTATATTTTTTCAGTCTTGACCATTCTGGTTATACATGAATTGATCTCTGATTAAGATTGAATCCGGGAAAGATTGAGTGAGATATCTCTGGATAATGTCTGGATCTCAGGTCGGGGGTGAACTTTGGAGCTGAAATAGTACAGGCTGGACAAGTTCCAAGGTTGGGTGGAGCGTGGCTCACATGCAACCAACTAGTTGCCACATTCATGTGAAATTCAAATAAGTGTATATGTGTATGGATTATAATGTTCATGTATTTAATTATGCTTGATATGTTCAATCAGTGGAATTAATGTGTAAATAAATGTAAGCCATGAATGTGCTATGTTAAGCCTGTTAGAAGGTTATATTCATGAATGAGGTTTCTTTCAATTGCATAAGTTGTTTGATGTACTAATTTTCTATGTGAATGATGAATGGCTAAACTCCATTTATGTAATACATGTATGTTTATGTTGTCACAACCTCATTGATGGATGGATTCCTCATGTATGTTCTTAGAATGATAGGCATAAGCCTAGTTATGAATTTGTTAATTAGATGCTTAATAAATTAACTTAGAAAATTAACTTTGTTAGCACCACATTTGTGCTAAAGGTTTAGAAGGGTTTTTGAGAATGGAAAGGTGTAGATTCATGAAATTAGCCAAAGAAATCCTAACCCTTGATCCACAAGACCCAGAGCTATCAAATCTTTATGGAGTTGAAGCTATCAGAGATATATGCAGTTGAACTTGGAGCCGAGATAAGAATCTTGGGAAAGCTACAGTCTTATTGGTGATCGGAGGATTAAATATAAAGGAATGCACCCGCAGCACTGATTGGCACCTATGGATGGTTTAGATTAAAAGAGGTGAAGATCGATGGCCATACACATCCTTCGCAAAAAGAATTCAAGGTTGTATAAGCGCGGACGGGGTGCTAGCCAACGGGTAGGTTAAAGAGTGATTGACGGCAGGAGGTGAAGATCAATGGTTGATAATTTGTTCACATTTTGGACATGCACAAAAAAGGGTAACTTTCAAATTTGCAAACTTTGGTTAAAGCCCCACACTTTCCAACGGCATAGATCTGACAAGATGGAGATCTACGGCCAGGAAAAAGTTCGCAGATTTGACTTGCGTGTAAAATCAACAGACCCAAAATTTGCGAACCCGGTAAAGAGTCGCATCCTTGGATGGACAAGATCTAGGAGGAGATCAAATTGACGGTTATAAATATTTTTGCGAATCAAATATGTTTTCGAGGTGGCATGTGGCAGAGTTGGAGGCCACAGGGGCTATTGGAAGGCAAAGTCTAAAGAGATATATGGTGGAGAATTAATCGCATAGGATGGACGGCTAACGTGGTTCCATCACTATCATATGGCAGATTTATATTATAAAATGCCCCCCTGCATGGAGATTCACATCCCATTTGTCTGCATTGGAAAGCAAAAGGAGCGGACCGTGTAGAACCGACCAACTCAGAAGCCTACTTAGCTGTCAAATGACCAGGTAGGCCGTCTACTTCCACCATAAACTATTTAAATGGCCAGATCTGTAGAACCTTCAGGCTTTGATCCCTTCAAGATAATTGACCTGGTAGAAGATAAAGACTACGATGTTTTCGACACCATGCTATTAAATGGATCCTTAGAGGTTGCTAAGGAGAGATTGGAGGCCATGAAGGATCGAAAGGTGGATGTCCATAACGTTTATCAATCCTTTTTCCACTTATTTACAACCATTCAAACCCCTAGCTGCCCTGAATTTATAGACTGGTGTGCCGGGCACTACTCTCCAGATCGAAGAGCGATCATGGATGCCTCAAACTCAAAATATTTTGTGCTATGTAGATGCCCCTACTGTTAGGAAAGCTTTGGCTGTTCCAGAAGGATTCTGTCAAAAATCCCAAAGTTACAGAATGGAAACCTTGATCCAGCATTTCCGTCAAGCCCCAGCTGACCTCAAGCAGAGCTTTTATTATGCCTCTCTACTACCAAATACCTCTTTCCAGGGCTCACCTTTTCTTGGTGAAGCCGACCTATTTAAAGAAGATTCAAAGTATGTTATTTCCATGTTGGCTCAGTTCCTAGGGCTAGACAGTGACCAATATATAACCGAGCCTCTAATCAGCTTAATTTTTGTTATAAGCACTTGTCCCATTGAGCCAGCAGACCCCAATTTTCCTGCCTAGTGTGTGTGCCTAAAATTTGATGAAGCCTTAGCAGACAGCATCCACTCCCAGTTCATATATTTCCCTAGGACAAGGTCTTTCAGGTTCTACTCTTACTCGTTCAAAATGTTCCTAGAAGCAAATGAAGAAAACCTACAAGGGCCATAGATGCAGCTTACCAAAGAGATGTACTCAAATTACAAAACCTTCATGAATGACCTTATGGCAGAAATTTACTTCATTTTCTTCCAGAAAAGGCTTCCTAGGGTGCTTCCAGAAATGAAAGACTTATTGCAGCCATCCATGGAGAGAAGAGTGGGAGACTGGTTCTTGCTAAGGCAGGGCACTGTAATCAAAGTTTATGATTTCTCCCATGCCCCCTATGTGGTACCTACCTTCCTAACCCCCAGAGTACTCACCTTGGAATTCATAAGACAAAAATTAAAGGTAGAGTGTGAGCACTTCTTGAATGATAAGAAGTCCTCAGACCTCAGTTTTCCATGGACATTGGGCTCTTTCATTGTCAAAAGCAAAGAATCCCTCCCAAGTATTGAGCGAATGATGGGTGACATGGGATTCCCATCAAAGGCAGTAATGAATTATGATCCTCACCATATAATTTCAGAGAGGAGGAGGGAGACTAACAGGAAAGGGTATGAGAATTTTGAGCTTACAAGCCTTGCTGAGAGGGAAAATTGGTTAGAATATGTTGACAAAGGTTAGATGGAAGTAGACCCACCAAAAGACTCCTCTATGCAATTCCTTTTTCAAAGAAGCACATCATTAGTTCCTGGTTCTCCTAGTCAAACCCCAGTAGTATGAGCAGCCATACCCCTTACCATTCTTCCAGAAAAATCCAACAAGCCAGAAGGTGGTGACCCCATGGATGTGGACAGTGGTGCAGAAAGAGCCTCAAAGAGGCAAAAGGTAGATGAACCTGACCAGCAATTAGTAAAGGTACAAGCAAAGCATCCAAAGAAAAAGCAGGTCAGATTCTTGGTGCCATCTTTCGAGGTTAAGGAGCATGTGTTCAACAAAACACCTGTTGGACCTACAGAACCAAGCATAAGCAGGGCTGAGTTATTGGAGGAATATGAAGAGAGCCGAGACACAATCTCAAAAGAAGCTACATTGTATGCTGATGTGACAAAAATCTCCAAGAAGGATGTGACCTTGGTAGCAAGCAGGAACCTTGCCTAGAATACCTTAAGTCTTTCCTTAGCCACTAAGAATAAGGACACATAACTAAAAGTGAATCTGGAGGATATCCCAGTACCAGATGTGATAAACTTGCATAAGGAGACTGGAGAGGTCATTTATAACAAGTTATTGAAATCTGCCATAGAGCTATCAAAGGTGCAGGCCAACAAAGCCAAAGTACAAAAGCAGTTGGGATTGGAAAAGATGGAGAACAAGATCCTGAAAGCACAAGTGAAAAAGTTCCAAGCTTCACTATTGGCCACTTAGACCTAGGAGGACAAAAGGGCTAGCATTCAGAAGCTATTAGAGGAAAAAGATTAGGAAATCTTGTCACTGAAGAAGAAATTGAAGATTCCAACTGCCCAACTGGTGAATGCACCTGAAATGGCAGAGCTAGAAGAGGAAAAAAAAAGAGTTGCAAGCCAATTTGACTGATTACCAAGCCAAGCTAGTAGAGCTTGAGGAAAAAGAAAAGAAATGGATGATAGACATGTCCATTGTGGTGGAAAGGGAGAAAGTCTTGAGAGCCCAGGTCGAGGAGCTTGAGAATAAATTAAAGGAGAAGGATAAAGAAGCAGAAGCTATGGTCACACCCTCAATAGAATCTGGGGATTTTTCCATTGTAGAGAAAATAGCCAAGGCTAGTTTGGATGATGCAGAAGTAGCAAGACTAAAGAAGCAGAATGCCAACCTAAGGATCCTGAAGGACACTACAGAAAAGGAAAGGGAGGCTTGGGAAACCAAGTACCAGGTGATTATGATAAGTTGAAGCAGTAGGTTATAGGGAAAAGTGCATTGCACGAAGCAAAGAAGATCATCTGGGACGATATTATTGTACAGGAAGAGGAGCTGAGACCATATTTGGACTTCATATTAGACAAGGAGGCCGTGATTAAGCTAGAAAGGCAGGTTGTCACAGTTTCCAATGAGAAGCTAAACAAGAAACCCATGGAGTATTCCTAGAATGCAATAGAGTTTTTGAATGGTTTGTCTGAAGACCAGGTTCAAGCAGCCAACATAAAAGATAGGGTGGCCACAATTATCTGGGACAAAAAGGTAATACTCAAGCACCAGCAAGTGAACACTGTCCAAGCAGGAATAGACATCCTGGATAACTAGGTGAAGCTGTTCAGAGAAGCGTTTGATCCATTATTTAAGAAGGGCTTGCCCATGTTTTGGGAAGAAGATGGAACGATGAGAACAAAGGAGAGATATCAAGGCAAGTTATGGGAGTGCAGGTTGGACCAGCAATGCTTTGCAGATATGGAGTAGCCTCTAGCAGGAAAGATGGTGGTAGAGAAGTTGAAAAAGGACTTCGAACTAGTCTCGAAATTTAAATAAGCTCATACACTCCTCATGGGCTATTCATACAAAGAGCACACCGAAATGAGGGTGTTGATTAAAGATATTGCCATGTTGGATTTACCAGCAACCGAGCAATGGAAACTCATTGTAAAATATCAGAAGGCCAAACTGAAGCTGAGTGCATGAAGAGTCGAAGAGGGTGGAAGCAGCCAGCTGGAGGAGCAGTTACTAGAACATTTCGTCTATTTTGTTAGAGTCTGTTGTCATTTGGTAAAAATGATCAGTAAATTTGTAAAAGACAGTTGAGCCAGTTTGGCCAACTTTGTCATTTTGTTGTAGTGGCAAACTTGTTGCATAGGTGTCACTGGTTTTGTAACTATTTTCTGTTAGAACAAGTTGAGCCTAAGGCTCAGAAGATCTATATAAACAATGTAAAAGAATGCCAAAGGGTTGAAATTTTTTGGGGAACCCATGTATTGCTCTGTGTTGAGTATTTTTGAGATTGTTTTAATAAAATTTGGCAAGGCCTTATAGGCATTTTTCTCTCGGGGATTCATGTGTTATTGGTCTTACAGTTTGTTCATTTCTCTCCTTATGTGAATGTTTTCCTTCTTTGTTTAATCCATATTGTCATGTTGTTCATGCCTGGATAAGTGTAGTCCAATGATTGTTCATCTTTTTCTTCTAAATCACCAAATTAAAGGACCTTTACTTGTGAGTTGTTGGCTTCCTTTCCTCTGAGTGGGTTTGTTTGCAAAGTGTTGTCGTGATATTCATTTTTTGTCTGTTTTGACTCCACCGCCCAATGGATGCCTATTTCGTTTTCAACCAAACAACAATCTAATCTCAATTTTAATCATTTATCTACCTTGTTAAACCTATCTGTGAGAGATCCCTCTCTGGGGGATAAGAAGCCATCTTATTACTCCTCAAGTGGTTCTATGGTTACCCTAACTTGGCCTCTCTGCAACCTAGAGGTACAATTTAGGTGCTAACAATGATGATAATGACTGTTGTGTAATTGCAAAATGTGAAACAATATGAATCAAGTAAAGAAATTTACTGATGCATAACCTGCATCTAAATCATATGAATGATAAATCAAGCACATAGATTTATATGTTTTATTATTTAAAAATACAATTTAAATAGAGTTAATAGATGTATGTATGAAAAACCAAAATGAATCAAGGAAAATTTATATAGAACAAAAGAAAGGAAAATAGAAACTAACTGAAATTCTTTTAAGATTGTAAAACATTACAATTCTCCAAGTACAGAGTTTCTCTAGTTCTCTCCTTCGATGGTTCCCCCATTCATCTCATTTTCTAAGGGCAGATTGCCACTTGCCCTTTTGGAAGGCTACTTTTTACACATCCAATACTTAATCTTGAAATTTTAAAACAGATTTTAGCAATTTCAAACTCTGATTTTGCATTTTCGGAAACCAAACTCGACACTTTACAAGAATTATAATCACAGTGAAATTGAACATACTAGTAAAAACAAACATTCAAGTGTATTATTTAACAAAATACTTTCATTTTCATTTTATTCACAATTAGCCTCACATCGCTCACGCCATTCAGCTACAGCAAGCAAGGCCATAATCTATCTAACAAAAATGTGTCCTTGACATTGTCGCAAGTATAATTTTTTGTTATAATATAGTTTCGTTCCTCGTTAGAAACCTGTTTTTCTTCGGAGTCATCGACAATCACAATATTTGTCCTATCCCAACCATGGATCAAAGTGTCCCAAACTATACTCAAAGGATTTTGAAATACATAAGGATTTCCATCACCCTGAAAATCCTCTCTCGCTACAAAAGAACAATCTTCCTGTGTTAAAATTAATCTAAATAGTTCCCTTTTCAATCCTGCTCTTTCTAATAATCTAGGAAAAAAATCCTCAATGTTTTTTCGTTGAGCAGATGTCCATACCCCAACCTCAAAAATAGTAAATCATTTTTCAAAAAATTCCCTTAAGCATGGCCGAATAAAATAATACTTTGTTGATGTTTCGATGTCCAGTGGTCGCCGCAATCCGGGTTTTTGTTTTCTATGAATTGCGTGTAACAAAACGCCATTGAAATAAAAAATGATCAATGGTTTACTAGAAACAAATCATCTAGTACTATCTGCAAACAAAAAACACACACACAACCCAGTTAATAAAATATTATGGTTCAATGTTTCTAAGTATATTGCTTTCATGTTCAAAAATTTTTGAAACACATTACCAGATACATGGTACGATTTCCATAATAATATGTGCAATAAATCTTACATCAATTAAATGCAGGAGTTGTAAAAAATATACAAATCACTAAATGAATTTTTTTTGTATAATATGACGGTCATTTCAAATTGAATGTGTTTAACCAATGCCCCATTTTTTAATCCGGCCCGAGATAATTCAACAGAAAACACAACATTGTTTGTATAGTTATATCTCTCTTGTGAACCGTCAAATTTCCAACCAGTTGGAATTTTCAAGCAGTTTTCCTTGCAATTGTCTGTTGATTGATATTGCCCTTGATTTATAAAAAACATGTTTTTTTGTTTATATATATCTCCATACTAGATAAGTACATCCTTGAACAACTTTTTGTATATTTTATGTACTTCACCAACATTATAGTATGCAGACATTGAGTGATTGTAAATAGTACTAAGTTTACATTGCTCTAGACCCCAAATAAATACAAATTCTTCATTTTTCAACCATTCAAATACGCCAAGGAATTTTTTAATTTCCATGTTGTGGAGCGAGGAAAAGAACAGAGCAACGTCGAAATGCTCTCTGAAAACACTGATAATTTCGGGGCTGAACATGTGTGTATAATAACGATAGAAATTATGGACAAAATGAGGTTGTTCGAAATAATATTCAATGTTGGATAACATCCGAACTCCAAAGAGAAATCCCTCTACTCCCAGGACCAATAGTTTCTTTTGCGGTGATATCCTGACTGCATACAAGAACAATGACTATATACATAACAACAACAACACTTTGTTCATGAAGTTAATGATCACAACCATGACACTGTACATGAAGATGTTTATTTCCAAAGAATAATACAAAAATCACCCAAAATTTCACAGTTTCAATTGATTTAATAAAAGCATCACATTGAACTAATAATATGTTACATTCAGACAAAAATAGTAACGTCTCCGAAAAAAATAGAAAACACATTGAATGATTTAAAATAGGCAATGAGAGATTACATCTAGAAATAGGCAATGATAGGTTACATTTGATTGTTGTCACTCAACCAGGATTCAACTGGGAGATGGCATTGAAGGTTCTGATATCAGCTGATTCATGCATTTTACTAAAATGCTGCCAAAGTCCACGTACCAATTCACTATTTTTCCTAAGGGACGATTCAATAAAGGGCTTACTCAAAATACAGTTTTGAAATGGAAGTGCTTTCTCACCATCACCCTCCAAAACAATCATTGATGTATTAATTTCTGAAGTTTTCATTGGGAACTCCGTCCACACATTCTCCATTATTTTGTGTGTATTTACTTCTTGATTGTAGGTACATCTCTCTCGAAACCAAATAAATAAATAAAAATTCTCATATGATTTATCTTTACCACCTGCCACCAAAAAATTTGTAAGTAGTGGCTTCCCCTCATTGACACTACATTTAGATGACCAAATCCCAACATTGAATTTGGAAAGAAGTAAATCCAAAAATTCAATGGCATGTGTTCATGACTCATATGAAGTTCTTCTATGTTTAAATTCAAATTCACCATTAGTAATATCATACCCCTTTTTTCATCTTTCCCCTCCAACAGTATTTTTTTTATTTCCTTTTTTTTCTCTTTTAGAGTCATTTTCTGTGGTTTTCTTGCGAAATAGAAAACCTTCCATTTCTAATATCAATAACATTTTTGTATGGGGAGCTACACATAAATATTGCTTGTCATTATATACTTCAGAATAAATTTGTTTTATCAATTTAAGTAAAAAATATTATTTTAACTGTCAATGGCAGGCCAACATTTGACTGGTGAGTAACATCATTGGAGACACTGCATTTTGACACCAAGCCCTCTCTAGTTTCAATATTGTCCAAGCACTCTTCTGGTTCTTTATTGTCCAAGCTCTCACCTTGTTCATTATTGTCCAAGTTCCAACCTGGTCCATTATTCTCCAATATGATTTGCTGGCCAATATCCAGGGACATCGTCGATGCCAGCTCTAGTTGTGGATAATCCAAATGTTGACCTAGAAATTTGCAGGTATACATTTTATATAATTTTTTGCAAGTATTAAAGGTCACTATCCCCTTTCATAATTTAGTTAATTTAACCACGATCTTTGAAAAATAAATTTTTACCTTCTTGTCCTGTTTGTGCTCATGTTTGGTAGTTCTTTGTAGATTCTATATCACATTCACTTTTGTCATCAGATAGTATAATTTGATTGGACGATACCTGGGTGTGTTCTTTATTTGAAGCTGTAGTAGAATAGGAATTTGAAGAAGTTACTGAACATAACCGACCAAGAAAAGTAAAATAAAATAAAAGACATCTGAAAATGTTAATAGAAATACCTTGTTTTAGAAAAGTAAAATAAAATCAAAGACATCTAAAAATGTTAATAGAAATACGTTGTTTTAGAAAAGTAAAATAAAATCAAAGACATCTGAAAAAGTTAATAGAAATACCTTGTTTTATACCCAATTCATGATAGAAACTGTTCATAAACAGCTCTTGTTTTACTATCTCCACAATAGAAATAACTATTCTTTCTGGAGCCCTCATCAACGAACGAAGAAGCCTACCTCCTGCATACAACGAAAGAACTGTTCCTTGAGAAGAGACCTGTTTGGAAACTATGTGATCCCAGAATTCATGTGTCCTTTATTTTGCAAACACATTGCTTCTAGTACTATCGTTGTTAACCTTGGGCCGAGGTAAATCAATTATCGGTAGGCCCTCATCCTTCCAATTGTGAAGAACCTGCAATAATTAATTAATGGAAACACACGAAATAGTAGAAATAACAGAACTCAGAATCACTTTTATATTGATCACAGGCCATTTCGAGGGGGCAACCTCCTTTGATCAAGGTCAATACAAATAACTTCACGGTACCTTCATTGGTCTCAACACAAACTTATATACTAAGTCTAGGCGCTAATACAATGGGTCAATACCATGGGTTAATACCATGTGTCAATACAAACCATGGGCTAATACAAAATATAGATCAACAGTTACTACGGGACGACTTACAAAGCATATGCGTCCAACAACAATAATACAAACTATGGATCAACAAATACTACCGAATGACTTACAAAGCATATGCGTCCAACAACAATATACTAACAAAGTAAATAGAAGGGTTGACATGGGTTCCTAACACCAATCCATATCAATTTCATAAGTAGATAAAATATCCTTATCCATTCCAATGCTCCAACACTGTATAATAGAGAATCCTATAAATGAGTCCCTAGAGAATTCTCTATAAACTCTCTTTGTAGGATTCGGTGTAACAAGTTTTTTTGATTTCTTGCTAAAAATTGTGAAAGCTTTAGAAATCATACAAGAGTTTTCCATATCAGCTAAAAAAATACAAGTACATGCCTCTTGATTTGTTTCTAAGTAGTACAAAAACACAAGCATGTCTTGTTATGTCCATGGACTATCACAATTACACATATCCATAGCAACAAATTCACAGCTGACTGTCGCATCAAAAATGGAATTAATCTGAGTGTGTTGACCAAAGATTCAGGATAACAACATTGACAAGCAAACTGTGAACTATTTTCGACGTCGCCAACGGACATACCCATCCTCTCTTTATTGATATATAGATTCAATATTTTATGAGCATCAATTGGTATTTTGGTACCATTATCCACTTCATATTCGTTCTTTCTCTTTTTACTCAGAGATTTTACTTGCTTTCCGAAGCATAAAATACTACACATTTGCTGGAGATGGTTTGGTGCAATTTTATATATTTCAATGACATTATGGTCAATGACAATCTGTGATCGATCACTTTGAACATCATTAACTTTGATATATTCAACGATTGAATGCCTAGTTGACCTCTCACCCTTGATTCGTTTGCAATATTGATTTAAATTTTCTGCGCAAACGTTTTTATCGACTAATGTGCTCATCCAAACCGATCCATTGATTATATTGTCTGCCACAGCGGTCAATTCATCTTCATCAAGATCACGCAATGGTCTAAAAAAATTAGAGCTATAACTCTTTATTTTATTTGGAACAAAATCATCCTAAGCACTGCTCTTGGGCGAGCATGGCAAGGAGCCACTTTTGTAAAGCTTGAATACAGAGATCCATTTGCTCCACAGTCGATCCGATGTCAAAACAAGAGTTAGCTTGTCTTTAAGGCTCTCCTTATGTTGAACTTGAAAGATATCCATACATTCATATTGGAAAGACTGCAAACATATAAAATTGAATATTCCAGTTAATTTGCTAATTTCATAACACAAGAAGCAATCTAAAGACTTTGATTGATAAGAAGAAAAAGTTTATACCTACCAAGCATCACTTGGAACGTTTCCCTTTCTAGGGCGGGATGGGCTACCTCATTATATCCATTTCTCCCTTGCTTTTTCAACTTGAGAAATGAATGGAGTCTCTGAAAATTCCTTGTTTGATAAATTTTGTTGTTTGCATAATTTGTTGATGATGTGCTGAGGAACATCTCTATGTAGAAGACGAGCTGTTCGATGCCGATACCTTGAATGGAGTTGTTTATATTGATCATCTACAATGATTATTTGTTGCGCAGAAAGGGAAATGTGGTCTTCTTATCGAAAGGCAATAGAATGGCATCTCTCAATGTTGTTGTAAATGTATGGAGAAGAGATACAACCATCTTTTGCATGACCTCCTCATCAACCTTTCGATATTATAAGTGCGGAGGCGCAACAACACATCTTGTTACGTCAATGGAAAAAACATTCTCATTGAACAAAAAGAATTTGATCTGCTCTTGTTGAACTTCTTTTGAACTTTCGAAGCTCTTAGTCACTTTCTGCATCATCGCTCTAGAAGGACTTCATTTGAGTTCTTTGAAGGAATATTTTTCCACATCTTTTACAATGAATTGGAGAAATGCTCTTTTGTTGTACGTAAGAACCCTTTCATGGCACACCTTTATCGAATTCTTACTAATATTCATGTAATGCAATACAGAGTAAGTTTTCGCAGCCTGCATTCTTTTCCTCCATTCCAACAAAATTCCTTTCTTCAAGGATGATGCGGTATCAATTCCGGAATGATTAGAAACATCATACGAGGGAAAAACCCACCCTTGCTTCGCAAAGGAAATCAGATCTGGATCGGGACCACTTTTCATTAGATCTGGTTGATAATTACATACCATAAGATCAAGTTGTACAAGGCAACAGTTTTCACCACTAACCGCTTCAACTTGAACTCGCAATTGTTTATCAGATTCAACAGGATCCGCATATGTCAATATTCCAGCTCTAGTTTGAGCTCCCTCCTCATTCAAGCAGAATAGATATTAATCTGGGTACAAATTATCTGGTTCTTCCATCTCAACATACCATCCATTTGTGAATGGCTAAAGGTAGTGATATTTTATCAATTCAAAGAGAGGGATTTCCTGGTAGTTACTGAGGCTCAACAACGCAGCCATGCTTTATCTGCAAAACAGTCAATATTAAGTACTCAATATAAGAATGCATACAATGTCTATAATTATAAATTAGTGTTTGAATATTAGATGTATACTTGCAAATGTTCATGCTAATGATCGATGGTTAAGGAACGACCCCTCATTTTCAAAATCAATTGATTGATTAAGAACAAATCTACTAGCATTATCCATGAGAGATCGAATGCACATTTTACAGAGTTGTTTGAGATAAGGATTGATCATAGAATGAGCGACCATCATAAAAGGGGTAGTCGATCCTTCTTTTTTATGTGTATGAGTTTATCACATGTTTTGTATTCGAGTTTATGTGAGTTTTTGTACTTAATTTATATGTATGTGAATGGTAATTGCACATTGATTAATTGGAATACAAGTGCATGATTGTGAAGAAGAAACACATAGTTTGACGAATTCGTAGCTAACTGATGAATAATTCAACGTAGTTCTGTATACTACGATAGCTTCCATGAGCAAAGTCATCTGGTGTTCTATCCCATTAGTTAGTTGATGTTAAATAGAATTTTATGCGAAGATCATAACGACATCTCTGCATCGCCATGGTTAAGAGAATCTTGATTATGCAACCCCCATATTCGCTTCGGGTTAGACTTCAACCTGTTTGCAAGGTGATGCTGAAGGGGCCAGTGAAAGGGGTTTTGTTGTGTATACATTTATCTCGTGAATGAAGGGTCGAATGACCCTTATTGTCCTCAGTTTTCTTTCAATGTTCACCATTCTTCTTATACATGAATTGACACCCTCGCCTTCGGAGGTTGAATATTTGGACAAAAGTATATGCAGGCCACCCGATAATTTGAAAAGATTTTTGGTATGAAAAATGGAATTTACATGCATTGAATAGATGGAAACCTTAATTAAGCTTGGAAAATTATTGGACAAAAAGCTCTACAAATCATACAAAGATAACAAAAAACTTATTAAAGAGTATTGATTGGATCGTTTCTTATCTCTTCTTTTCCACCAGACCAAAGCATTTTGACTGTAACTAAATGGCCACCTTGGCTTTGTTAAAAATTCCCATGCAATGAAGGGGCGACTGACCCTTCTTCTACCAAGTATTCTTTTCATAATATTTCTAGATTGCAAGAAGGGTCCGCCAATCCTTCTTGTGTCAACATCCTGGATACAAGTGAACTCCTGGATATAGGTGTTCACAATTTTATACTAAACAAAGGGGAGGTCGATCCTTCTTGTCGGAGGTCGGAATTCGGGATAAATATTGTTTATATGTTATAACTTAGTCAATCTCCATTCCCACTATTTACTGCGGAAGTTGGGATTCGGGAATTGTTGTCCCATCCCGCAATCTGCATTGCGGGTTTCGGGATAGCGGAATTGATGGAACGTTTTAAGAAATCTAGGTATCCGCAATACATGTCTCTTGACATATTTAACAAAATTAACAAAATTATTGAATATGGTTGACCAAAAATATCCAACACACAAATTTTATGAGATGTCTCCAACCTAGAAGGATGGCTTCCACAAGCTCCACTATGGAAATCATTCAAGACCTTCTTAGCCTCCTTACGAGTCAGGCATCGATGTAATATGAGGTCAACCCCTCAATGATAAAAAGTGTCACCAATAATGAGGTAGATCTTTGAATGGTGATGAATTTGTCAACATTAATTATGAAAAAAATGAGAAGGTTGAAAGTTCTACACCTGTTTAAGTGTAGCAATGCATACAATTCTTAAGAAATACAATGGTTTTGTCGTCGTCAATGTATGTAGGCGTAGCCTCGTCCCACTTTGTGAAGTCATCCATGGCTACTATGATGTAACCATGCCCCCTAGACGAGGTAGGCTTACAGTGCATGAAGTCAATGCCCCATTTTTCAAAAGAGCCAACGACAATAACTGGGCTGGATGGGTGCGCTTTTTCATTTGAAAATACTGGCATGGGGGACATTTCTTAATGGCCTTGATACAATATTTAAATGTGGATGGACAGTAATATCCCGCGCGTAGTATCTTCTGGGCTGTAGCCATCCCATATAGATGACCGCCAGAAGCCCCGGAGTGACAGTCATTTAAGACATGTGCAGCCTCCTCATGTGTCAGACAACGTCGAAGAACGGAATCGACACCACGACGATACATGGTATCGCTAACGATCAAGTAATACTTGGCGTAGTGGCGTATATGACGATGGTCGTCGCGAGACTGTTGGGGGTTGAAACGTTGGGTTTGAATATATAAGGTAATATCTCCATACCACGGGTCAGACGTGCTGATAAGAAACAATGATTCGTCTGGAAGAGAATCATTGGGCTCAGATCCTAAATCAACACGAGGAAGATTGCAAATGAGCTCGGCGAACACCAAAGAATTCTTAGACTTGGCTTTCTCGAAGAGGAGGTCAAACTCGTGCAGTATCATGATCCAATGTGACTACTTGCCCCCAAGCACTTGACGTGTTAAGACGCGGTACATGGGGTTTGAGTCGGCGATAATGGTGGTGGTGCGGAGCAATATGTAGTGATGAAACTTTTGGATGGAAATGACTGCCGCGAGAGCGAGCTGTTCGGATATCCATATCATCTTTTTCAGGATCTTGCATGCAATTAGGGTTTGCATGCACTTTGCATGCATCCCAGTCACCAGGTTGATGCCTCCAGCACCTTAGCCACCTCTTTCTAGCACCCGGGAGCCACTTACTTCAGTTCTTTAGCCCTCCTAGTCTGAAAGGCGCCCACTTCTCACCTACTTCCAGAGAAGGGCGCACTTTCTCACCTACCACTGCAGTTCCACTTCAGTTACATTCAGTTAGCTCCGATTCTCCCTGATTTGAGGCTAGTTTCACTCCCGACTGACTGTTTCACTTCCGTTGGACCTCCAGATTGACTAGATGACTTGTTCTGACTTCAGTTAGCCTCCCATGCGCCCCCCACTGAGCCTCCTTCCCGTAATCAGTGCTACACACTTCAGTTACACTTGTTACACTCAGTTAGACTTAGATTGACACCTGGATGACTGGTTCTTGTGCATTGATGAGCACCACCGATTGATGATGAGGACTCCTAGTTGGAGTCAAGCTACTCCATTCAGTGATTCGAATGGACTAATTATTCAATTCGAATTGCTCACTCACATTGTCAGATTGTATTGTAATTATTCACCCTTATTGGGATATTGAGCACTGCTGCATGTTTTTGCATAGTTTTGCACCATATTTTCTATGTTCATCTGTTGTGATTGATTTACTTGTTCATTAGATCTGCTGTGACTAATTTTACATGGTATCAGAGCCATGGCAGGGACAAGATTTCTTTTCTACAGGTGTTCTACATGAAGAGAGAGCAATCTTTGCTCACCAATATATTTCAGCAAGGGCATGCGAAATCTCATGTGCATTCGCTCATGTGCATGCAAGGCTGAAAACATAGTGTTTGTTTGTGTGTGATTTGCAGGTTTCTTACTTCCTCCATGTGCATTCGCTAATGCAAAGATGGAGACTTCTTCTTCACAAAATATTCTTACTCCATTCAACTATGATGAATGGAAACCAAAGATGATTGCATTCTTGAAGAGACAATGTCTTTTTGATATGTGCATTGGTAATACAAGAGATTTTGATTCCGATGAAGAGGAGAATGATTGGCTCAATGATTGTGACAGAGCTTTTGGAGCAATATGTCTTGCTATGTCTCCTTGTATGCGCTACCTCAGTAAGACTGCTGAAAATCCAAGTGATCTATGGGTCCAACTTGATAGAGAATTCGGAAAGCAGGAAGAAGAGGATCATGCTAGCCTTTTGGAGAACAAGCCCAGTGAGATCTCCTTATGTGTTCTTTCCGATCATGTGTTGGCCTCAACAATTATTCAAGATGAAGAAGAAACTGTAGATTCAAAACTCACTCTCTCAATGTCTTCTATTTCAAATTATGAGCAAGACAAACCAGCTCATACTCTAGATTCCGAAGAGGTTCTTGAATCCTCTCCTTCACATGAGTTTGCCGGCATGCAGAATAATGATCTACTTGAAGTTTTGTTGGTAAAATCTGATTTTGGAGGTGAATCATTCGCCCTCCTTGATTGCATGCCTCCTATAGACTTATGTTCTATCATTTGCAAAGTTTCTCAGATTTTTAATGAAGATGAAGAGCACTACCATTCGCTTGAGTTCAATTCTCATGCACTTTTTGCTGATTTTTGTTTTGATCTCACCCTTGTTGGTTCAAAGGAGATCTCAAGAAACCATTCATCTATTTTTGGAGCTGATTTAACTTCTATTGATAAGAAGTTCAAGTTTCAAGATCTATTTGATCCGATTGGAACTATTCCTACCTCACTTTGTTCGAATCACAGGTTCCAGGATCATCCTCATATTTTCAGATTTGTTCTCACCATTTTCGGTATGAAGAGAAAGTTCATAAAGTCTCCACATTCGCTTGCATCCACTGATGGAGAATTCAAGCACATGTTTTTGGAGCATGATCCATTTACTCCCAAGAGTAAGATACCTCCATACATATATACTTGATTTTGGAGCAGTTAAATCTTTTGGTGTACTACAGTCTATTTTGAGGGGGGGTATTTTTCCCATGAGGTTTTCCCCATTTCCTCGGTTTATTGACTGTTATTAGTTTTGGATTATTGTATTGGGGTGACCTTTGGTCTTAGTTACCAGGGCCCCACATTATTTTTTGAACATCATAGTCTAGCTTGAGGGGGGGTGTTCGGATATCCACATCATCTTTTTCAGGATCTTGCATGCAATTAGGGTTTGCATGCAAATTCTAGGGTTTGCATGCATCCCAGTCACCAGGTTGATGCCTCCAGCACCTTAGCCACCTCTTTCTAGCACCCGGGAGCCACTTACTTCAGTTCTTTATCCCTCCTAGTCTGAAAGGCGCCCACTTCTCACCTACTTCTAGAGAAGGGCGCACTTTCTCACCTACCACTGCAATTCCACTTCAGTTACATTCAGTTAGCTCCGATTCTCCCTGATTTGAGGCTAGTTTCACTCCCGACTTACTGTTTCACTTCCGTTGGACCTCCAGATTGACTAGGTGACTTGTTCTGACTTCAGTTAGCCTCCCATGCGCCCCCCACTGAGCCTCCTTCCCTTAATCAATGCTACACACTTCAGTTACACTTGTTACACTCAGTTAGACTCAGATTGACACCTGGATGACTGGTTCTTGTGCATTGATGAGCACCACCGATTGATGATGAGGACTCCTAGTTGGAGTCAAGCTACTCCATTCAGTGATTCGAATGGCCTACTTAGTCAATTCGAATTGCTCACTCACATTGTCATATTGTATTGTAATTATTCACCCTTATTGGGATATTGAGCACTGCTGCATGTTTTTGCACATTTTTGCACCATATTTTCTATGTTCATCTGTTGTGATCGATTTACTTGTTCATTAGATCTGCTGTGACTAATATTACACGAGATTCTCGACATGTGAATAATGAGTTTCGAAGTCAATAAGACCCTTACTTAAGTAGTAGATCACATGTTCCTAGGAGTTGTTGTCTTCTTTTACCAAGACCATGGTGATCGTGGTGGCAGAAACAGCAAGATAAAGGATATAATCCTTGTAGTAATTGGGCGGTTGGAGCACAGGGGCATGCGTAATGGCATGTTTCAGACTATCGAAGGATTGTTGCGCTTGATCATCCCATATGAACGGGACGTCCTTCTTGAGTAGTCTCATATAACCCTTCTTCTTTTGCACGAAATTATAGACAAAACACTGTAAGTAAGTTGCCTTTCCTTGCAAACTTTGAAGTTTCATGATGTTAGTAGGAGGTGGGAGAGCGATGATGGCTTCCACCTTCAAGGGATCAATGCGGATCCCATCTTTCAAGACAATAAATCCTAGGAGGCGTTCAGACTCGATGCAAAAAATACACATGTGAGGGTTCAAACGGATGTTATACCGTCTGCATCTGAGGAATACCGCCGTTAGATGATCGATGTGGAAGTTACGCTGCCGCGAATGAGCAGGGAGATCGTCGAGATAAGGTTCCTCAAATTCCTTCACGTCATGAAAAGCGTACGACATGGCCCGCTGGAATGTGTCACCAGCATTTTTGAGACCAAAAGGGATCTTGCGATAAGCAAACGTGCCCCAAGGGTAGATGAAAGCTGTCTTATGTTGGCCAGTCGGTTGGATCTCAATCTGGTTGTAATCGTAAAAGCCATCCATGAACGAGAAGATGACACTTCCGACACAATTGTCTATGATCTGGTCGATGAAAGGAGTGGGGTAGTTGTCCTTAGGACAAGCTTTGTTCAAATCCTGATAATCAACACAAACACGTATGGTGCCCTGCTTCTTAGCTATAGGGATGACATTTGAGACCCATTCTGTTAATGGAACAGGGTAAATGAAATCACCCTTCAATAGCTTTTCAATTTCTGCCTTAATCGCCGCAGTTTTTTGAGGGTGTACCGGTCATAGCTTTTGCCGGACTGGTTTAGAATCAGGATAGGCTTGAATTTCATGTGGAACTATTGCAGGGTCTATCCTGGGCATTTCCTCGTAGGTCCAAGCAAACACGTCTTGAAATTGCTTGAATAAGGCCGTGAAAGTGGTAATTTCTTCAGGGGAACACTTATGGCCTAAATGAATGTGTTCCAATACACCGGGAGTGATCGAGATGTCAACCAGGATGGTGGCTTCAATGTTTTCCAAGTTTTCCTCGGAGTCCATATGACACATGAGTATTGGGGACTGGGGGTCGGGGTAGACATCCGGTGTGAAAATGGTGGTGATGCTATTCTCTATAGTATCCAATGGGTGAAGGAAAGATGATCGATGATGGAGGTCTTCCCACGGAGGGTCATCCCCACTCATGATCCCCATAATGGACTCGTCAAAATGAAAAGTCCGGAGTAGAGGATTGGGTAGGGACGATGTCCGCTGCAGAGAACAGGATGTAGAGGCCACAACTAAGTGGTCCCCTAGTGTTGACTGGATAGCCTCGTAAGTGAGTTTCGCGGGTGAAAGAGGCATGGTATCTCCAATCATATGCGTAGTGGCTTCATTAGGTACAAGCCATTGATCGTTAGAGTTGGAAAAGGATGAAATCCCAAAGGAGATCATGTTCACAGTGCAAACATGTTTGGGGGAATCCTAGGTTGGAAAGACACCCATAAGAGATGAGTCTTTTATGAAGCCGACCCCCACACTCTCATATAGCTGCGAATATTTCCCGAGTAACGGGACATTATCACCGGGATGAGTAGCGGTTTTCGGTGTACAAAAGTCTAGTTGGTCAACAATGACAATTCGTCCTTGGTGGGGGAATTGTACAATGCGGAAGACAAATGATGCGACCGCAGTCATGGCGTAAAACCAATTATGACCAAGTAGGAGATTATAATCCAAAGGGGCGGCGACCACTTCCACATTAATGGTTGCGGTCTTACCCCCCAACTCAACTTCCAAGGCTTGTAACGGCCCATGGGGTTGGAAACCACGACCGTCGAATTCTTTCAAGGTGGTGGGAGAATGGTTTAACTCGGGAGAACCGATGTCTCTCCAACATGATATTGACATAACCGAGGTAGAGGCACCTTTTCCCAAAACAGTACGATGGATTGTCTTCCCAGCAACGTTTGTAGCAACTTGAAATGCCAACTGGTGGGAAAGACTTGGTTTAAAATACTCGAGACAAAACATGATGGTATTAGAGGAATCTGGATCAACCGCGCCAATGGAAGCGAGAAGAGTCTTGCGCTAGTTGGTATAGCTCTGCAAGACTTCTAGCGTCGACATAGCACAAGGAGCTTGTGCCAAGTCCTCTACAATATTGTAGTTTTGAGTTGCCCGAGCATTGGGATTGAAAATGGATTTTCGAATCGTGCTCTTGGACGGACGCAACACTAACTCTAAAGAAGGATTCTCAATGGTGAGAGAAGCATGTGGTACGGTGACGTCGGGAATAGTAGTGGAAGTTTTTTCAGTATTACTTCCAACAGGTTCCTTCTGAGGGACTAAGTCATACGATCATGAACGTGTGTTCAAGTTAACCGTCTCACTACGCATCATGAGAACATGCGCGGTGGAGGACGCCTCTCCGTGGGAGGGAGAGGTTTGAGAAATCAGTTGTTGATTCTAAGTGGGGAAGGGATCATTGAGAACTGTGGTAGTAGAGTTTCCTTTGAGAAACTTCTGCACTTCATCTCGGTGAGGACATTCCTTGGAGAAATGGTCACCACCGGACAGTAAACAAGGATACTTCAACTTCCTCTCTTGTTTGGTGTCTTTAGGGGTGAGCTTGGGATCCTGCTGATTAGAATATTTCTTAGGTTTGCCTTTGTTTTTCTTCTTACCACCGGATTTTTGGGATGAAGCTGATTGAACAAAATTCACCTCTTCGGTGGAGGCAGGAGTGGTTGACTTCATGGTGTTGTTTCCAGCTTGTGGTAGGGATGGGGAAGAACCCTGAGGGTTTGACGGTCCACCAGTTTGAGTAGAAGGATGGGAGTTAAGGGAACCAATGATGCCATTGGCCTAAGGTGGATCAGGAACAATTTCATACAACGTGTTGGATTGAGCATAGACCAAGTCTAAGTAATGGGCACGAGAAATAGCCTGTTCCTCAATGATGGCCCCTCCCATGGCCATATGTTGAGCTACAACAGGTAAGAGAGACTTTGTAAACCAGTCAGTTATGAGTTGGTCCAGAATATGAGCCTTAATATGACGTCGTCTCCTCCGCCACTCATGGATATGATCTGAGATATGAGTGGCAGTGTTTTGACGGAGCAAGGTCAATAAGTCCATACTAGTCTCATAGAGAATGGGCAACTGGAAATGGGTCAAAAATGACATAGCAAGAGAGCAAAAATATGGAAAAGAGTTAGGTGGTAATTCGATATACCACTTGGCAGCTGGTCCGGTGAGAGTCCGTTGGAATAACCTAAGATGGATCGAGTCGTCCATCAAGGAGTTGGATGAACACCATAAATGGTATGTCATCACATGATTTTTTGGATCCTCACCAGGTTTGCCATCAAATTTGGGAATATATGATGGTAGTTTCACCGGAATTGGTGGCCAATTGTATCCGTGGAAGATGGGGTCATTAGTCAGACAAGACAAGTCGGGTAGGTCCAATGTAGCCAGGAAAGACAGTTGTTGATTCGTTTGCGGGTACTGATAGTACTGATATGGCATGTATGGACCAGTGGAACCTTGTATCGACTGGTTGTAGGGTGTTCCCGGAGGAAACTGGTCATAAGGGGGTATGCCTCCCAGACCATATGTAGGTACACCACCATAATAAGGTGTTCTGTTTCCATAGGGTGGGGGTCTGCTGCCACCATCGTGGGGGGTGGAGGTCCACCGCCAGCACCAAGGGGGTGGAGGTCCACCGCCACCGCCAGGAGGGGGTGGAGGTCTGTTGCCACCGCCAGGAGGGGGTGGAGGTCACCGCCGCCGTCGAGAGGGGGTGGGGGTCCGCCACCACAGTCGAAACAAGGTGGTCCTCCACCGCCTTAGTCAGACGAGATAGGTCGGGTAGGTCCAACGTAGCCAGGAAAGGCAGCTGTTGATTCAGCTGTGGGTACTCATAGTACTGATATGGCATGTATGGACCAGTGGGACCTTGTATCGACTAGTTGTAGGGTGTTCCCAGAGGAAATTAGTCATAAGGGGGTATGCCACCTGGACCGTATGTAGGTCCGCCACCATAATAAGGTGGTCTGTTTCCATAGGGTGGGGGTCCATCGCCACTGTCAGGGGAGGGGGCAGGTGGAGGTCCACCGCCACCACCCGGGGAGGTGGAGGTCCACCGCCACCACCGAGAGGGGGTGGAGGTCCACCGCCACCACCGAGAGGGGGTGGAGGTCCACCGCCACGGCCGAGAGGGGGGTGGAGGTCCGTCGCCACCACCGGGAGGGGGTGGGGGTCCTCCTCCACTGCCGAAATAAGGTGGTACTCCACCGCCGAAAGGGTGTGGTCCTCCTCCACCACCTCCACAGAAATAGGGTGGTCCTCCACCACCGCCTCTGGAATAGGGTGGTTCTCCACCATAAGGTGGGGGTCCACCGCCACCAAGGGGGGGGGTGGTCCTCCACTTCCGACGAAAGGGGGAGGGCCTTTGCCTCCACCGCCAGGAGGGGGTGGGCCATTGTTTCCAAAATGAGGTGGGCCTCCACCAGAAGGTAGAGGTCCAACTCCTCCGGAATTGAATGGGGGCCTGCCGCCTCCAGCGGGAGATGGAGGGGGACCAAGCGGGGGTGGTAGTACTTGAAGGATGGTTGGTAGGGGTCCATTTTGTAAAACATTTTGGTGCCCCCATAGAGTGTTTGGATTTTTGGGCTAAGGTATCCCGTAGAGTGCATTTCCTAGATTGAATTGTCCCAACATAGGGTTAAGATAACTGTTAGAACATTATTACACCTATGTACATTAATCATTTATTAATGGATGGTTAATTAGTGCCCAAGTGATTAATTATTACATCCCTAAGTTGGTTAGCTACTAAATGGTCAATTGTCATAAGCTAGTTAGCAAATGTGAACAAGTGCTGAGTCAAACTAGCTATTTGGTGCGCTCCCCAGGGCAATTAATGCATTCAGCATGCCTAGAGCGCCCTCCCCAGGTTAATTAATGCATTCAGCATGCTTCTCTTCTACCTAGGGCGCACTTGCTCAGATTGTGGACAATCTTGCCAACTTTGTCATATTTTTGGCCAATTTTAGCTACCAAACCTCTAACCAACCAGTTTCTTCACATGTGTGAGGTCACATGGGCCTGTCCAGTCATTCCCAGCATTCACACAGCAGATTTGAACCAGTTTGGGATGGTTTGGGATATTTTGGTCAACCTAGGGGGGTTTGAGCTATTTCTAAGCTAGATCAGTGTGAACACTCCAGATGGATTCGAATTCTTCCAGATTTGTATATATGGATGTTCTTAACCTATTTTGAGGTTGGACAGTTAATAATATTGACATTATTCACCCATTTCATGTGTATTGTTCTTCATTCATTTACAGATTTATGCTATTCTTGCAAATGTTGTGCAATCTTTCACTAGTGAGGAATCCATAGTAGCTAGGTTCTGCTGTGATTGAGATTTTACAATAACCTGTATACGCTTGAATCCATGGCGGTTTGTTCAAGTGGGATGGTCCCCCAACATGAGATAATCCCATGGTGGATGCTCTGGTGGGTAGGGAAGCTCCAGTGGAAGGACCAATGGGAACTCCTCCTCCCGTATTATGGTTAGGAGATGGGGGTTTTCCCCCAGCTGCAATGTGTTGACCACTAATCAGTGGTTGACCCAATGTAGTTTGTTGATTATCTACTGCGGGATTAACATTACTCGTAAGGAAAGTAGGGGGTAAATATTATCCTCCCCGTGATTTTTGGGGTGGGGAAGGAGTGGGTAATGTTCTCGTAGTAGTAAGAGGAGTGTTGGATTGTTTTCCTTGAACAGGTTGAGTCATTTGAGGTATAGAACTGGTCTCCTATCTAAGGATTATACTTGCAGGAAGTGAGGGTTGACCAGGTTCATAAGTGGGAATGTTGTGAATGGACGGTTCCGGTGAGTCATAAGATAATGTGTGAATCGAGATCTGCCGATATGCGGGTAACGTCGGGTCTTCAACCCTTCGTAAAATACTTTGTCTTTGAAATTCCTCACCCATGGCATGTAATCGATTCAAGCGCTCATGAAAGGGTCCAAAAATTTTGTCAGGAGTGGGCTAACTGGGTGGGGATGTAGTGGAAAAATGGGCCACTTGTTGACCTAGAGATGTTTCCCAAAAGGGTGCAACTGGACCAAAAGCAGCTGATACAGGGTCATCCTAGGGGTGATTTAACCATTCCACCGATCCAGGGTCTCCTAGTAAAATGGGAGGGAGAGGTACGTCTTATGAAGTGGAATTTTCTGCCTCTTCACCCCTTGAGAGGTTGGAGGTGGGTGAATCTGGAGGGAACATGTGTGCCCCAACATTCAAAGTAGGGTTTTCTACTTCAGGTGACATGACCGTGACGTGTGGGTCCATTATTACCTTCGAAATTAGCTCCTGATTAAGGGGATATTCGGGTGGTAAGTTCAGAATCCTACGGGACCTTCTCCAAGGAAAGTCAGCCAGAGTGACTGAAACAGAGTTTCTCCTAGGTGTAATCTAAACAAAAGAAAAGCAGTCCAGAAAAATCTACAAAAACTAAGGCCGCAAGCAAACTTACATGATAGGTGTGGATTCAAAAGTCTAGAACCTCATAGGATTGTCAAGGCTTCACAACTCGCTATATACCGCAGGGTCCAATAGTAAAACGCGACAAGGAGGATTGGGACCATACCCTTGCCTGAATACCTGACTACCTAGACAACACATGCGTAGTAATCTCCCCGAGTGTTGTTCTCGGTGTATTTCTCTACCAAGATGGACAAATGTTTAACTCAGTTGGTTTCAGGAATCCTAAGAGTGTCTCCCGATATACGCAAGGTATGTGGGAGCTCAAATCCTTATTAGTGTTGGCTAATGCACAACCGTACGGCATGAGACCTTCCTATATACTACTGAGTACGTGAAACACCTTTTGATAATTGCCAAGTACGTGAAGTGCCTTTTGATATACCCTAAGGTATGTGAAAGAGCTTTCGATATACTGGTTGGTACGTGAAAGAGCTTCAATATACCGGTTGGTATGTGGAAGACTACAATACCCCTAGGATGCAGTGCAGATAACGACAGCTTCCATGTTTTAAGACGTCGGAAGACATCTTTAACTTAACACAAGTTACTAAATATTTTAACCTAGTTATACCGTTAATTTTATCTAGACTGTTAGTTGAATGCATGAGGTGAGTACATAAATGTAAGCATAATGCAAGCCCTAACTACATGAAAAGATGCACTTTTTCTTTTGATGAAATCTATGTACAGGAAGGAGAAATCTTTTTCCAAGTGGTTTTACCAAAACAACAAAGCTTCAACAAATCTCAATTCTACCAAATTTGATAATGAAAGTACTCTTTTCGTTTTTCCGGGCAAACCATGAAAATCAACAAGCATCAAAACCAAATCTAAGCATTTTCTTTTTATCTTTTTCAATTTAGCGTGAAACTAAAAATGGCGAAAAAGAGAGAATTTATATCTAGAGCACAGTTAGCTTTTCAACTTTCACTATGGCAACCTAAAAGCATGAAAATCAAAAGTACATATAATTTTTTCAAGCATGGAATCACTTTTGCAAAAAAATTGACTATGCTTTGGATTTTTCAAGAAAATGAATGGCTCATAGTTCGAGAAAAATACAAATAATGAACTCTTTTTCAAACTTTCCAAAAAGATCTATGATGAATTCCAATGCATGAACCAATTTCTACAACAATTTTCAAATGCACTTGAAAACGGTAAAAATGAAGTACTTTTAATTTTTTCAATGATATGCCAAGACTACAACTTGATAACAATAATGTTTTTAAGCGTGAATGGCTGAAAAGAAAGATTATTTGAAGCACTCTAAACACTCAGAAATTCTCAAGAAAATGACAAGCACTCTAATAGACTGAAAAACACTCAAGACACTCAAAGAACAACCGGATGCAAGCAAAGCTAAATAACATGTGCAAAAGAGGTCTGGGATCAGATCCGATACAAAGACTAGATCAGGTGAGGAGAGGAGGGAATGCAAGTTCAAGTGGATGAAGGTGGGGAGACTAAAGTATCCACCACTACCAAATCTCAAACTTGTCCAATAATGGAACCCAAAACCAATCCAAATAAATCCAACTACTACCAATGCAAAATCAAGAGATCTCTGGTTGGAAAGTGCAGCACAGAGAAGGTCTTCAAATCAAACAAACTCAAAAGTTAGAGAGGAGATGACCCAAGAAAAAAGATTGACTGCTCGGCACAGCCTATGGTCAGGCTCAGAGAGCCCGTCGCAGGTGGAAAATAGGTGATCTGCGACGATGTCGCGAGATATCAAACTGAGCTGAGCGTTGATGGCATAAGTTGCAGAGCATTAAAATGCACCTGGGAGAAGGACGTCGCTCTGGTTATACTACCCAGGTGCAATGGGGGAAATCCCAATACAAGGATGGAAAAATCTCCAAAAAAGAGCAATCAAAAGGTTTGATAATCATACATACAGACTCAAAGAAAGATAACAGACTCTTCAACAAGAAGATCTGATGGTGAAAAAGGATCAAGAGGCAAAAGAAATGGCTCTTAAAGAAATCAGAGAAAATGACTTTCAAACTGAAAACTTAAAACAATGCACATATGTCCCCAGTATGGTCGCCAAACTTGTTGTTGGACAATGTACCGAAAGCGGACTTAAGGCGTGATCTCCCTAGTTCAACGTGAATCTAGAACAAGTAGGATAGAACATAGAACTGCTTTCCTAGATCTAGTTAAAGATCAAGTGATTAGATGTATTACCTTTATATTGTAGATCTTTCTCCTAGTTTTTGCTCCAAGCTTCACAGTCGTCAGATCTCAACTGCAAGACCTATCAAGACATACAGAAACAATGCAAGCAATAAAACATATCTAAACAGTAACAAATCTAAGTAAACGGTCAAGCAAGTAAACTAAACAAACATTATCAACACAACAACATTTGGTGGAAAGAGTTTATATTATTGTATTAAAAGAGGGAAATACAAAGTAGAGAGATGATTACAACCAAGACATAACGTTGCAATCCTCCTCCAACGAGCCAAGCCAAATCCTCCAAAGGAAGTATGAATCTCCCAATAGATGAGTAGGGATCTCCTAAGCTAATTTCACCAGCATGCAAGTGCTATAGACTTCCTCCCTTTGAAATTGGAAGGAGCTTCATATATATAGGACTAAGAGGATAAGATAGGTTGAGATATAGTGGGAGAGGACTAAGGGATCCTCCCAAAGGGCTAGGGAACCGAATGCCAACTCTCCTATAGGTTAGGGATAGAGATCCGCATCTTACACCTTCAAGAAATGGCTCAAAGATGCCCTTTATCCATTTTAACTCACATCGTCGCGGGCTGCATTAGGACAACCTGTGCCGTCGCATGCTACACAAGGCTGACCTGTGACAACCTCACTAAACCCTATGGAAATAGGTCAATATCTCTTCCAATTTGATTTCTTAGTCATGGGGACTTCAGGGAGGTTTACACTGAGTCTTAAGGTGGCAAGATTTAGGTGTAATAGTAACCCTAATGAAGAGTTGAGACATGTAAAAACCCTAACCCTAATCTGGAGTTAAGGCATGAGAAACATTTAACTCTAACCCTAGACAACTATCATGACATGCTAAATACTACATTATTGAGAAGGAAGGGATTCCATACTTGTATTTATTTACTATTCTATATTTAAGAAAAGAAAATGAGTGAGGTATTATAAGTAGTCCTAAGAAGTAAAAGTCGTTGTATCAACCATACAAGCCACAATGTCCATGGAAACTCCCTAATGAGTTCACCTTTCTTTGTATTTCATCTCATACCTGAGAATAAAAAGAGGAATTTATAGTCCTCCTCTTAAAACTAAGATTTCCCATATTCAATTTCCTAGGGTACATTTTGTTTGCATTGTGTGGATGACATGGTGTTTATTTTAACCTATTTTATTTTAGTCTTATATTATTTTAGTGTTTGATTTGCTAATCTAGTAATCTTAAATTTAAATCTCAAGAAAAATATTGCATAACAAAGATTTTGCATAAGCTTGTAATATATGTTGTGGAAAACTTTTTCTAGTGAAATATCCATGGTATTTTATAGATCATTGCATAACTATAACGTTTTTATTGGGAAATTTTTGGAACTATGGCTTTACTTAGTGAGGAACATTGAAACCATCCTAGTCACTTATAGATAGCTCTTCATTCTATATGGCCAACATATAAGTGTAGGATCTCACATAATCTTGTTTCTTTGTTCATTTTTTATGGTCTTGGGACCAATCTCACAAGTTCCCTTGAAGGGCTCCATTCCATTAGTTGCAACTTTCCATAAAACCTAAACTAGGCCTCAATTTGATGAACTAATAACTACATTAGACTTGGACATTGAAATACATGTGACCTTCCCCACTCGACCCATGGCCAAAACATGTTTTATTAGGTAATGTTTAGATATAGAGTTTCACTCGGTGAGAACTTGTTTCCAATACTCAACAGCTCAATCGAACCAATCCTCTACAGTTTTGGGATCTCCTTGTTGAATGGCATGTTCTCCTCAGTCAAGATAGGTCACTTGGAAAAGTGTTATTCCCGTACTTAAAAGTTTCCTACCTCATACAAATCAATCCACTATTCTTTAGACCTTTACCCAAATTTACTAAATAGGGGGTAATTCATTGGGAATATGTTCAGGTTAACCGATGGACCAGAAGGGGTCAGTGGAATTAGTTTCAAACTTTACTTTCGATCGGGTTTTGTCTTTTAAGGTTTACTTATCAAGTGGGGGGATTTAGAAAGATGAAGTATAAAAACAAATAGATATACTTCAGATTCTCTGGAACATCCCAAAAGTGGATGTTGATATGAAATTTGAAAATCATCATCTTGGGCACCATTGGATAGTGTATAAGTCCCTTTATTGCCAAAATATAGGTGTAGGATTTGACACCTTCTCATGTAATTTTGTTTCTTGATTAATCATTTTTATGCTCTTAAAACCACTTTCAAATTTTTCGTAAAGGGCTCTAGGTCATGATTTGAAACTCATCAAAACCTAAACTAGCCTTATTTTGATGAATCTTTAGGTCGATCAGAATTATAGTGTAGAAATACCTCTATAAATTATCTTCTCCTTATCATTCCATGGCTAAAACATGCTTTATCAAGAAATTTCCAAAGCTAGGATTTTGTTCAGTGAGGAACATTGCAAGAACTTGTTGGATATGGGAGTTAAATTTTCAATCATCCCAGGCACTACTATACAACATGAAAGTCTTTAGATTTCCAAATTATAGGTGTATAAATTTGATAGCATGCAGTTTTTTTACTCCAACCATTTTTTATGCCCTCAAGACAAATTCACAAATGTCCTTGAAGGGATCCAAGCTACACTTGGGGTTCACACAATAAACCTATGCAAAAATAGTGTTCATGGGGTATCAAATAATAACTCTAATTTCATTTCTACCTCACAAAATTTAACTGCTAATACCCCCTCCCATACATGTTTCCCAATAAATAACCCTTATTTTCACCAAATATTGTAAATAACATTTTTTGCAACATTTTTTATACCCATTATTATTTCTACCCCTAGGATGTTGGTCCCATATTTTAAATATGTATCTAAATCCTAGTTTAAAATGTTCTTTATCATATGCCACTTGATATTTCAATAAGGAGAATCAAACATATTACTTAAAAATCATAATATTGTTTCAACTTTCTTTCATTCTTTATATATATATATATATATATATATATACACACACTCCTTCCCAATATGCTTCACTTCCATTTTAAAAACTCACAAAGATAGATCTCCATGTATTGCTATCTCTCCTCCCACCCACCGAGAAAAACCCCATGGCCCCAAAAAAATTGGTTGGTTGAACTACCCCAATATTTATACCTTTGGTTTAGTTTTAAAAAATCCTTCACCTTCTTAATCCCATATAATATTTTGAGTTATATTTTAACTATTTTTAAACTCCCAAAATGAACCCATGTGTTATGATATTGGTCTACTAACAAATCCTCTATGTCGAGCCACAAGTTGCAACTCAGAATAAACCCAAATATGTCTCTATTTGAAGAATAATCGACTATGTTCACCTTAAGACACTAGAATGCCTCTAGGGGGACCTTTCCTCACTTGTCCCATGGCCAGAACATATTTTATCAAGCAATTTCTACAGCTAGGGTTTCACTTAATGATGAACAATGCCAAAAATAGGTGTCCATCCCCTGCTCTATTGAATAGTGTGTTAGTTTGTATGTGGATAAATTATAGTTTTAGGATTTGGAAGCACACAATTTGTTGCTCTATTCAATTTTTATGCCCTTGGGACCACTTTCACATTTATTCATGAATGGATTTGGGCTGCAGTATGTAACTCACCATAAAAGTTAAGTTCAACATCAATTTGATGAATCACCAATTCCAATACACTTAGTAAATTAGAGTACCTATAGGGGCACCCTTCTCCCATTCGCCCCATAAATGGAAAAAAAAATATTAGGTAATTTCTAGACCTAGGTTTTCGGTTAATGAGGAGCATTGAAATAAATTGGATTTGGGGGGTCAAACTTGTAAATCATCATCTCAAGCACTGTTAGATAGCATGCTAGTCTCTAAATGGAAAAATTATATGTGTAGAATCTGACAATGCAATTTTGTTGCTTCATTCCATTTGTATTCCCTCAAGACCAATTTCACAAGTGCCACTGAACGACTCTGGGATTTTCCTTGTTTTGATGTATCATTAACTCCATTTGAATTAAGACACTAGAATTCATATAGGGGTTCCCTTCTTCCACCCATATCATGATTGGAACATATTTTATCAGGTAATTTGCATATCTTATGCCTCACTTAGTGAGGAACATTGCAAAAAGTTGGATCTAGGGGTCAATCTTTTAAATTTCCAACCTAGACACACTAGACACCTTTTCTAGTTTAAGGATGGACAAAATACAAGTCTATCATACAATGGAATATAGTCTTGTTGATATTTTTTTATGTCCTTGGGACCAATTTCACATGTGTACCTAAAGGGATCCAAACCACAAGTTGAAAGTCACCATAACATCCAAAAATGGCCTCTATTCAATGAACCATGACTTCATTGGAATTGTGACATCACAATATCTCTAGGGGCACCCTTATCCTACTTATCGCATAGACAAAACATGTTTTATTAGCCAATTTAAGTATTTTGGACTTCTCTTAGTGAGGAACATTGCAAGAAGTTGAATCTAGGGGTCAATTTTGCAAATTGCCAACCCAAATACCACTAGATAGTAGGGTATTTATTCAACATTGGATATCTAGAAAGTTTTTTCCTCAAGAGACTTGGGATAATTAGAGGGTAATAATATGTTTGGGGTAAAGATGACATATTTTCCATATACCAAGAAGTAAGGAGAGGGTCCTAAAGAACCTTTGGGAGTTACTCTATCATCCCACAAGGGGTTAGGTAATGCATTGTGCTAGTTCCTTTGGTGGACGGTGATTGTTTTCTTTATAACTAAAATTATATTTTTATTAGTGGATTCATTTATGTCATTAAATTCTAGCTGGTAGTTATCTGAATACTACAGATAATTCTTTTTTTCCAAAGAAAACTTAGTAAATATCGAGGAATAAATATGAATCATTATCAAAGACTAGTGCCAAGGGGACACCAAATCTAGTGATTACTTGTTACTCTAGAAATTGGATGAATGCTACTTCATTTACTTCATTTACTTCATTTACAATTGAATGGAATCCCATTTTATGTTTCTAAATAATAAGTTCTAAGGTTTATGTTTTTTAATCAATTCATAATTCACTGAAAATTGTGTCTTAACCATTATAAAAAAATTAATCTTCCCTGTAAGTCAAACAACATTTCCAATTTTAGGAATCCTTTGGAAGAATTGCACTTTAATTTTTTCATTCAATGCTAAAATATCTCCATAATTCTCAAATACTCTTCCAAACTATGTCACTAACTTGTGGGTGTTCAATGCCGATAAACATATTCCAACTTTTGACGATAAACATATTACAATATTAGTTTTGGTTACAAAAATTTTCTTCATTAATAGGTTTGTGATTCGACCCTGATTTTTAAGGTCTACATATTGAAAATATGTAGAGAATGAGGCTAAAAGTGCAGTGGGAGTAACATTGATCAACCCACCAAGGAACTAGATCCTAATACTCAACTATGTTATTCATGCATTCAAACTCAAGTCTATAGTAAATAATGGTGCACATTTTCTATGGATCAATCAATTAGCAGTATTCCCCTGCACCCTCTTGTGACTTGGAACCATCCAAAAATAGTATCTAGATGTTAGTTTCTAAATCTTGGTTAGATGAACTAGCACTATATGCATCTATACAGTATAATTCTCTGAATCATCCCAAGCACAATGGAGTTTGGACTATGTATTTGATTCTAATAGTGATTCTTCTACTATTTAATTCTCAAAATCTGTCCAATAAATTAATTCCCCATAATTGAAAACATGAATTGTATGGATTCATTTGGCCCCTCAAGTTCAATGATAGTGTGTTTCATGTGGAATTCCCATTAATTCTAATTTTATTTTTTTGTCCCTTCCATGGAAACCGCAAATGAGACCAAAATTGGTGAAGTCCTCTATCTTTTGAGAAAAATCTTTGCTTAGAAATAAACCATAAACCTCAGGAATGGAAACCACAATGATATCTATCACTTGACATTCTTTTGAATTAGAATCCAATTTCATTAAAACATCCTTAAGTTCACCCATGACCTCCATGTCTGACTTATCTAATTGAATGATATTGGTACAAAAAAATTTAGGAGTAGCATGAAGCATTTTTCAAACTTAACGGGGAATTACAATGGAAGATGCTCCCAAGTCTACCAATAGTTATGCACACTATAGTTAAATAATTATAAGGTAAGTAGAAGAAGAGGTGTTTGTGATTTTGATTGTTTTCCTACCATTGGCACATTCATAATAGATTTCTACTCTATTTCATAATTTTATTTTATGAGATATTTTATTTTGGTTTCGATAGGTTTTTGTTTTGATGCAAAATTGGATATTATGGTTTGGAGTCATGTGGTGTTTCGAAATTATTTAAAATAACTTCTCTCTATTAGGGGATGTTGTAGATATCATACATGCATGCATTCACCTTTTTTTCTCTTCATGTCCTCGGTAATTCTATATGTCGTTGCCAACATAGGTGGGTTTGAAACCATTGTTTTCTTTGGTGGGATAGAAACTGTGAAACTTTTAGGCATTGTAAGAGGGAGGAGTAATTAAATGAACAAGACATTCACTTCTTAAATTATAATATCTTTGAACTATTTGAGTATCATGTAACTCCTCTAATACCATTTCCTCTTCCCTCTCATACTAAAGTCCAAGGGGCATGTCCTAGAAAAACATGGTTGTTTCACCAGTTTGTTCCTCCTCTTCCACAATTTACTCATCTCAACTTCTTGAAAAGAATTTTCAAATTGTTTCTATTTTTCAATAAGTTGGTTCACTACTAGAATCATGGATTTAATCCATTGAGGATAAGTCTTTCCAAAATGGTTTCCGTGGTAAAAGGCGCAATAATTATCCATCCTTACTTCTTCCAAGTTTAACATAAGATTGGAAGGTTTTGGAGGTTTTGGAGTCATAATAGTTTTTTTTGTCAAATGGTCTGAAAATTATTTGGCTAGAAATATTCTTTTCATATTTATTTTTCAAATCAACAACCTCATTGGATAAATTCTTAATTCAATGAATCATGATTTCCAAGTCTATGGGAATAGTACTAGAATCCAAGGGAAGTTTACGCAATGCAAGTAGTTTCTTGGGAGGATTTGTAAATTCAATATTCTCATCCCCGGGGTTCCCTATCAAACTCATCATTTTTTCTCAATTTTTTTAGCATCTTCAAAAAAAAAGGCTAAAGTGGCCTTCCTAATTCTTTTTCCAAACATAGCAATGGATACATATACAATAGAGGTATATAATATTCAATGACAACTTATTGAGTCGGTACATAATTTTACAATGATTTATTAAGGATAGCAATGAAACTTTGGTTAAAATAAAATTTATTAGTTCCCTTGTTTTCACTTTAACAATCATTAATTCTTCAAGAGTGTAGTGGGGATTGATCTAGCACCAAATTTGTTAATAAATTTATTTTCAAAGTCATTCCAAATTATCATAGAAACTATAGGTAAGTTAAAATACCATGTCGATGCTTAGTTTTTGAAATTACAAGGGAAAAACCTACATTTTACATATCCATGTTCTAAATTTTATCAACCAAATGGCTTAGTATAAGTTTTTAATGTGATCTTATGGGATGTCTGGATTATCTAGTTCAAATTTTGGGACTATGTGCTCAATATTTTTAGGTTGATCATGGAGCTATCCTAGCATATCAAGGCATCCCGAGCTCTCCAAGTAGGAATATGAGGTTGATTTCCTACCATTGGGCTAGCAAGTAGCTATCACAAGATCACATAATCACATCTATTAAATTCAACTTCTTAGGCATGGGGTAAGGAACTTGAAGAATGAGAAGGTGAAACGGGTTAAGTGGTTGGTGGAATTTCATTCAAGGGAAAGGTCAACTATGTCATCTATAGTTTCAACTGTGGTTTGTTCTTTGGTTTGAATGGCGTTCCTACTAGCCCTTCTACATCTAGAAAGTAATTGAGTGTTATGCAATTTTCTAATTTGTTGACCAAATGAGTAATACAACAAATAACATTAACTTCTACACTGGGGACAAAGTATTGGGATTTTATCTATAAGAAATTAGGAGTTTCAAAATCAACAATACTATCTTCGAATACTATTTTAGGGTTTAAATATTAACCTTGGGTGGATGTGTGGATATATTACAAGTCATAGTTTGAAAAAATAGAATGAAAATCATGTAGTTGAAACTTGTCTCTATCCTCCATATAAATTTCCCTCTTAGTGCCAAAACTGTTGATATGCAAAAATTTACCTATGCCAACAATAGGGTTTCTCCCTAGTGAGAAGTCCCAATTATACGTCACACTATTTGAAATAGGGAACTATTATAATCTAAGGGATTATACAGTAAAGAGCTTACTAGTAATGTAGTCATACAATATACAACAAACTAATATACAACCATGCATACATAGAAGGAGGAGAAATAGATAGACGATGATTATGGAAAAAACAATAAGCAATATTTATTAATATAGGGTGAATCAATCCAACCTCGTACATTTCATATTTATGTCTATTTATACATTGCATTCAAATAGGTAGTTGTAATTATCATAACTACCTTGTTTGGTCGACCTAACCAATCAATCAATCAAGTTGACTACCTAGTTGGCTACATATTAGGTTGAATTACCCTATTACATTGGTTGACCATTTGTCCTATTCAACTAGTTGACTAGACCCCTCTGACATGTTTCCCAGTCTCAAAGTTGTATAAATGTCCCAAAGACATGAGGAGGTGTGAATACCAAATTTACAAAAATTTATATTTTCCTTTCTATGGATATCGTTGGTCATGGTTGGTGGTAGTTGGTTCACTGAAGTTCTAGGTTTGAAGAATTCAAATCCTTCCCAAACATGTTGTGGATAAAATTGTACTTGGTTTGGAAGCAGAACATCATTCACTCCATCTATGCAAACTTCATAAATATGAGAGGAAATTTGCTTCAACCACTTTTCAAATTCATCCCACTCTTCAATCGTTTGTTTTGTTGTGATATTCATTTTTTTCTCAACCAAATAATTCATATTCTCCTGGACTATTGTTTCATGAACTACCATTTGGTTAGGGTTATATTTCTCCTATAGGTGGTGTACTTGTTGATGCACATCCCAAATGTGCTTGTTCAATCTAGAATCTTTTGACTACTTGTTTTATCCTCCTAGAACCACTCTTGATCCCAATCCATTAGTCCTACTTCTATTTTACATTTCTTCTTAATTAGGGTTCCCAGAATGTCCCAACTCCTTTGTTCGACTACAACATTCCATCAACTATCTACCTTTGCCATGAGTGCTTGTGCTACCTTTATTTAACTGCAAATATTAGCAAAATATGTTGACCAATTTATTAGAATGGTGTTGACGATTGAGGTAATGGAACCTATGTCTTGTAGCTATTCTTTTACTTTTTCAAACTTTTGATGTCCTTTACCCAAAATTGTTCATGTATGGTCGAACTTTAACTATTGATTCTTAGAAATAATATTTATTGTCAATGGATCAGGTTAATGACTATCCCTTTTAGCTAGTTGACTAGGTCCCTTGGTGGGTTGACCAATGTTACTCCCACTGCACTTTTAGCCGCGGTCTCTACACATTTTCAATATGTAGACCATAAAAATTAGAGTCAAGTCACAAACCTATTAATGAAGAAAATTTGTGTAAACAAAACTAATATTGTAAAGGATCATCCATAGACTCGAGAGTCTATCCCAATTCATTCAAATCATCATTTAGGGTGATTTAAATACCTAGATTTAGAATTGTTTGATCGAGTAAAGGTAACTCTATAGGATTAATCATTGGATTTATGTCATTTTCTACTTCCCTTCTCTCCCACCAAATACTCAAAATTTTAGGAGCATTCTAGTGCTCATTTTCACCATGCATATTTAATTAAACCAATGATGAAAATAAGCATGAGAATTAAATCTCCTATAAATGTCGGTATGCCATGTATACAAGAAATGATAGCCCATAGATAAAGGGATATTGTTCCAACATCGGGAACAATAAGAAGTGGAGTGAACATATAATGATCCTAGATCGGATCCAAGTATCTGACAATATTTCAACACCTGATATGTAACTAGTAGTATGGTTCTTGACCAATGGGGGGGGAATTTATAACATTGTTCATTGTTCATGTTCCATGACTCAATTTTATAGAAGATGATTGGTCACAACATGGAAGATATTTTGGAGGAATATTTTCCTCTAACAGGCATGTTAGGATGTATCGAACATAAGGGTCTTTATAACATAATTGATAATTCTCTTCATTTTCAATTGGGTCTTGCTTTAGCTTCTTTTGGGGTTATCACTTCCTTGGTAGTTTAACACATGTATTATTACTTGCTTATGCATTCATAGCAAAAGACTTCACCACCCAATATGCATTATATACTCATAATCAATACATTGTTGGGTTCATTATGAAAAGAGCATTTTTCTCATGGATCTATATTCCTCATTTGTTATTATAATCCAGAACAAAATAAGGATAATGTATTGGCAAGAATGTTGGAGCAAAAGGAATATATAATGTCTCATCTTAGTTGGGTTAATTTATTATTCGGTTTTCATAAATTGGGACTTTATGTTCATAATAATGTTATGCTTTCTTTCAGGACTCCAAAAAAACAAATCTTGATCAAGCCCATATTTGCTCAATGAATAAAATCTACTCAGGGTAAGACCTTATGTGGTTTCGATGTGTTCCTTTGTTCAACAAGTGGTCTAGAATTATGTGCAGGTAAGAGAATATAGTTACCTTCTTAGTTGAATGTTATTAATGATAAGAAGAATTCATTGTTCTCAACAATAGGTCTTGGAGATATTTTTTTTCATCGTGTTATTGCTCTAGGTATGCATACAACTACAATGATCTTAGTTAAAGTTTATTTGAATGCATATGGTTCCAAGCCAATGCTAGTTAGGAAAGATTTTGGGTATAGCTTTCCTTGCGATGGTTCGAGATGGGGTGGTACTTGAAATATCTGGGCTTGGGGTGCCTTTTATTTATCATTTTGCTTAATGTTGAATACTATTGGATGGGTTACTTTCTATTGGCATTGGAAGCATATATAACTTTATGGTAGGGTAATTAATGTAGCACAATTAAATGAGTCTTCCACTTATTTAATGGGATGGACAAGAGATTATCTATGGTTAAATTCTTCACAACTTATTTATGGATGCAAACATTTTGGTATTCAAACAATTTATCTAGTTGGGCGTGGATGTTCTTATTCAACATCTTATTTGGACTATTGGATTTATGTTCCTAATTTCCTTGCGTGGATATTGGAAGGAACGAGGATCGAAACTCTTGCATGGGCCCATGAATGCACATATTTGGATAGTAGGGACAAGCTAATTTAGTGTGATGAAGGGACAAGCTAGTTGATCTTTCCATTGTTCAATTAGTTAGATGAGCTCACTTTCCTATAGGTTATATATTCACTAATGGATCTTTTTCAATTTCCTCTACATTAGGTAAAAAATTTTAATTATTCTTCACCAATTTCATCAATAAATGAGATATTATTGTATCAATGGCAATACCCCATATTAGAGAAAAAGTAATCAATGTAATATTTCTCCATCTAAAATCATATCTACATTTTGATTCATGATAGGTAATATTACTAACTGAACTATTAGGGCTAGAAAGAGTTTCATTCAGGGAGAGAAGCAAAGAAAAGCATTAGAATGAAGATATCATTTGATTTTTCACTCTTTGGAGGAAGAAGGAAAAGTTTCATCATGGGATGACAAATAGGAAATTCATAGAAAATTGCAATCTTCGCCATGTAATAGTGCAACTACATGTCTCCATTGACATTTTTCTTTGATTAGAAGATCTAGAACCAACTATTGAAACTTTGAATTGTCTAAACACGTAATCTTGGCCCACACATGTTCATTCATACCAGGAGAAAAGGGCCCTTCGGAAGAGCTATACACACCTTAAGGGAGGGAGTTGGAGTTTGAACTTAAAACATCTAGAACATATATGAGATATGAAAGAATTAAGAATACCTACAAAAGAATTGATCCAATCCATAACACTTTGCTACTTTGCTACTTACCAATCATCAAAATGAGCAAGTGCAACATATACCCCCAATCACTAATAAAAATGAAATAGTAATTAATGCAAACACAATCGACTAGATCGTCATGGTTGCGATCTTACAAGCTCCCAATATATTGAATAACTACGCACCAAATACGCTACATCAATTTTAAAATTAAAACAAACATTGATGTTGTTTAGAACATGCTACATGCAAAAGATTTTTTTTATTTTTAAATATTATTATAATAAAGTATAGTATAAATATTCTAAGTTTTCAGTTTTTTAAGAGTATATTTTCTGTTTAGTTTTTCATATTTTGGTTGGAAATTTTAAAAAAATTTAGAACCACATATTAGTTATGGAAATTACTTAATTTGAGTGTCATAAGGGTATTTAAGGGTGCTGAATTTATTTATAAATTCAAAAATACAATTTAAATATATAGAAATTTAGATTTTACCAAAAAAAATTACCAATTCCAATTAAAACTCAATAAATTCGAATATATAATAAAATATATATATTTTTTATTTGTATTTGTTAATTTATATTTTTTTGTTTATTAATTTATGTTTTTTGTTTATTAATGTTCTTATAGAAGTGATTATTTAATAGATAAATCTGTTTTTATAGAAGTGATTATTTAATAAATAGATCTGTTTTCTAACCTTTTTTGTTGGTCTCATGAATTGTTGAAGATAATTTTATACGGCATACCCCAACTTCTCATAAATATTAGAATTTTAATAAACACAGGAAACCACATCATGATTATAAACACCATTTTAAGATAGAAACCAATTATATTTATAGAATCAAATTCCAAACTATTTCAACTATTATTGGTTCACAGTCCAAACACATTAACATCAATGTAGTTTCACTTGTATCTCAAGTGAAACTATAAACAATATAAGCAGTAAGATAAATGTGTAGAAAAGAGAAATTGCTGAGGCTATTCGACAAGGGATCGCCAAATACTGATGAGGAAAAACTGTCCCATAAAATGAAGCTCCATGGTCTGTATTCAGATGAAGCTCCATGGTCTGTATTCAGTTTTTTTTCTATGAAAAAAGCAGATGATCCATGGTCTGCTGCGACAGCCTCTTCATTTTGATCATATAACGTACCTTTCTCTGCCAAGTTACATTGAGGTTTTCTGACTTTGATCTCTCAGATCTCTCAGAGTGTCCATTCTCATTACTCTTCTCAGAATGCTCATCAACTTCTAACCCGGCCGAACCGCTTCTTAACAACTTAACTGCATGCCCGTTCTCTGTTTTCCCTTGCGAAGGGTAGTTTTTGTCGCCCTCATCGTCGATGATTTCCTGTCTGGCAATACTGAGATGAAGAGCAAAAACCACGTTCTTCAAGGCATTATGTGGATCGTTCTTATTCTTTATCAGAATTTCACTGATCTCTGCAGGCGTCAAGGCTCCCCCGGCCTGTATGCTCTGCTCAACAATGGAAAACAGCTCGTGATCTTCGATTCCTAAATAATTAAACGCCAGACATTTGAAAGCTGGGAATCCAGCAGTGGATAGCAGGATATGCATGTCCATTCTACCAGACCGGATCAGCGCCGGGTCGATATTGTTCTTGTGATTCGTGGTGAAAACTATGATGCGCTCTTCGCCACAGCACGACCAAAGCCCGTCCGTGAAATTGAGCAGACCCGACAGCGTCACGCGGCTATCGTCTTGATCATCCCACAATTCCATCGACTTTCTGCTCTCGGATCGTCTGGGTGCCGGAACAGACATGACGGGCGCCCGCGCAGTGAGATCGACAGAGCAATCGATGTCCTCAATGACGATGATGGATTTGTTCGTCGTCTGGATCAAGAGCGCCCGGAGCTCAGAATTGTCGGTTACTTTCGTCAATTCCAGGTCGTAGACATCGTAGTGAAGGTAATTCGCCATGGCGGCTATCACGCGCTTCCATGGGCGCCCGACGCGATGATAGAACTCTTTACCCTGTGCGAAAGAATCGAGGTCCGCCTTGATATTTTCCTTGAGCTCCGGATCGAGCGCCAGCGTCGAGAACGTGGCCGGGTGCCTGAATGGGACCCCGGTCCATCTGCATTCGTGGGATCTGTGGCCATTGTTAGTGTACAGCTTCCGGTCCCGGCTCTGGGTATTGAATTCCTCCGCTCTTTTCTCGAGATGTTTTAGGTAACCCGATAGCACCCGTGTCCGGTCCCGTTTCTTGATTTTGAGCGTGAAGCTCCGTCTTTCTTCGAATAAATCATGGCCGGGCATCTCCACATGATGCGTCCACCAGAGTTTCGATCCATTGAAGGTATCTTCCATGGTGTGGTTAGCGGCGGGCGTGAAGGACAGATAGGTCGCGTTTTTGGCCCGGGCGATGCTCACTCTCCTTGATTGGGCAGCCGCATCGCGGCTGCTTAGATAAGCTGCACGTTTCTGTAGAGCTCGTTCACCTCTACTCCGCATGAGTAGCCATTGAATTCTGGGATCTCCAGATACGAGTTGGGACTGTAGAAATCCTTGAGAGAATCCCACCATCCCTGTAATAAACGGCGTAGCTGTATAGGTAATGCATTATGGACTACTGTCAAAAGGCCTATAAGAGACCAGATTTGTCCTGAAATCGTCATGTTGCCTTGCATTAGACGGGCAAATTCTTGAAACTGACATTGAACTTCGTAATGAGGCATTTTGTACATGTATAAGTCGTTAGGCAGGAATGATAGCTACCACGTTTTTTTCTTGGACAGCTTTTGGAAAGCCTGCGATGTGCGCCGGTCATGATAGAGGTCTTACTCTACGATCTGTACTTACCCGTCTTTGTGGACCTTCAAATAAAAAATTCATTTCAGAACTCTAAACCACTAGCCGGGCGACCGGCTTTATCAACTTTCTACTGAAGTTATGCGGGCTGTGATCATGAATAGTGTTTCTTATTTTCGCTAGAACGTGGATGGATCGATTGCGCTGTAAAACCTACTCTTCTTTCCGCACCCTGTCCCATTCGGAGGGAAGGCTCGAAGGTTTGAACTTTTCCCAGCCGGTTTTTCCTGAGACAGATTCCAGCAGGAATTCTAAGGAATTCCTAAAATTCTAAATTGTTAAATTTATATAATGTATACGTTCTGGATTATTTAATTGTTAAATTTATATAATGTATACGTTCTGGATTATTTAAGAGCACTGAATTTATGTATTTAGTGTTGGAAAAATGTAAGTACCAGTTAGTTAGTACGTACTTTTTTTTCAGTTTGCAATGTCACACAGTCAGTCAGTAAGTCAGTCAGTAAGTTTGTATTTATGTAACCGTGTTTGTATTCTATTTATGTAACAGCATTTGTATTCGATATATCAAGAATTCTTAGGTGTAACTTAATAGCTCGGCATGTCAGGAATTTTTAGGTGTAACTCAGTAGCTTCTAGGTGAAGTGATCTCAAGCCGGTGTTTAGGTAAAGCGATCTCAAGTCGGTGTTTATGCAACTCCTATATGTAGAAGAAAAAACAAGAAGAGATGTGTAAGGGAAGAAGAGAAGAAGCAAAGAGCAAAAGTGAACAGAGGAGAAGTTCATAGCCGTGAAATGTATAAAGAGTTCAAGCTCTCTAAAAAGTGAAAGATCAAAGTAGAATCACATCTCTGTGTAATGTCACAAGTTGCTCATATATATAAGTCCATAGTTTTGTGTATTCATTTTCAAGAAGAGGTACATTCTACACTCCAGTACATTCTACACTCGAGTACTTGATGTGTAACTCTTTCTTATCTGGAGCTGACATATATTTTTATTAAAAAATAATAAAATATTATAAAAAAATAGCATGTCCATTCAAATTAGATTTAAAATATTTAAAAGGGCATATATATAAAACTAAACAAATTACATAAATTAAAATGATTCTTCAACATTTACACTCTAAAAAAAAGTTTACACCTTGAAAAGTTCAATCTCTCTAATACTTAGTAAATCTCCTTTTAAAATTAATCTATACTAATAACTAAATATATTCCTATTAACTTGTTAAACAACACATGTACTCATTTTTCAAACTATCCTTACTTACTATTACTCTTTTTTATATTAAAAATATCACCTTACTCCTTTTCCATGTATCCTCACATGTATATTACCCCTTTTATATGCTATCTCCACTTGCCAATTAAACATGTCACCTTACTCAATATTCAATATTGTGTGGATTATTACACCATACAAACATTCTACATGAAATATTTTGAGCTCATCCTTACTTTGGTGTCTTGTGCATTTTATTGTACCCCACTTCTATTGTATGCACACATGCCCATTACAAAATAATACTGGTTGTTTTTGGTGTCTCGTGCATATTTACAATTTGTGGATATGCCAAATAAATGATTTTGAGTTTCATTTTTATTCGATGTTAAAGGTATTATGTGCATTGAATGTGAATAGTTTCTTGAACTGTTTGGTTAAGAATTCATATCTACTTCTAAGTTCATCTATACTTGGGTTCTTATTGAGTGTCATATACATCATTATTGTTGTGTCCTAACTATAACATATATATAATTAGGTATTAAGCTTTGTGTATGTGAGTTATTTTGTATATGTTCATGACGTTGTAATACTATTATATCTCAAAAAAATATCATTTTTATATAATAAAGTTTTAATGACTTTACCAATGGCTAAGTCTTAGTAGGGACTTTGTTAGTATTTTTATATCTATGGATATAAATAGGGATTTTCCTTCTTGTGTGTATGTTTATGATTTTTTAATACAATCAACTATTTTTTAGCATTTATTAAAGATGTCTTCCTCAATTACTGGAATTGGAAGGTGTAATAGATTGTTCTTGGCTTATTTTAGTTATAATTACTCATTTTTACTTCCCTTTTTTGTTATAACGATTATGTTTGATTCCAAGACTACAACAAGTTACTCTATTGATATGTGTAGCTTGTTTAACATCTTGGTTTGATATTTTGGTTAAAAATCATATCCATGTGTAAAAGGTGCCAAGTCATAGCTCAACCTAGTTCTTTATATACCATTTCCATTCAGTGTCATGTGATTTGTTGTACATCATTACATTATGCACCATCCAGTGTTGAGTGGATTGCTACATCATTGCATACTTGAATATTGTTATAATAGTGTGGGTACCTTACCAAACATCCCAATGTGGTATATTAGTTAAGGATCCATCTCCATACATAAAAGGTTTTGAGTTTCATCCTCACTTAGCACCATGTGCATCATTACATCTACATATCCAAGAATAAAGTTATAATAACATGGTTACATTGTTGAACACCCTAATTTCGTGTTATGGTTAAGGATCCATACCCACAAGTAAAAGGTTTTAACTTCCATCCCCATTTATAGTGTCCTAGGAATTATATTCAATGATGGCCTTTTCCTGTTCATGGGAGTCAATAATGTCTTCTTCGGTTGATGAAGTTAGAAGTATATTTTGCTTCCTTGCTTGTTGGCAGATTGACTTTTCTTGGGGGTTTTGTTGGTACAATAGTACTTGCTAGGAAACCTGGTTGAGGTTCTGCTTCAAGTGAGGTTCATCAAAATTTGATTTTTCGTCATCTTGTATCAAAGCATATAGGTCGTCCTCGGTCAACTAGTTGGATAACTCATCTATTTGTTATTGATGCCGACTGGTCATTGGAACAATGGATAGTTGTTATAAAGTTGTCTCTGCCAAGGAAAACATAGTTATTTATAGAGATGCTTCACACTAATCCTCAATTTCTTTATCTATTAGTGGAGTAAGTATGTCAGAGTGAATACACTTCGCCAGAGTGGGTACTTGAATGATTGTGTTGGTTTGTCGAGCAAGGTCAACAAATATCACATTGACCAATGAGTAATAGTATAAGTCTTTGGCCTCTCTAGTTTTTCCTTGAAGTTACCATACTCTAGTATGGTCTAGCCCCAACTAGATATGGGCGGTCGGTGGTAAGCTGCATCGAACATCTTGTGGGACTCACCAACAGTCATAGGCATTCTTAACAACTTGGAACCAATTTTCAAACAAGATCTTGGGTTTGGTCGATCTAGTCGATGCACCGTTTGGATCAAAGATCCTATAATTCCACATGGAGGGTGGGTTCATATTTGTAAATGCTACCTCACCGAGTGGGGGTATCTTAGTGATTGCAATCCAAAGAGGGGAAATTTTAAGGATCCATAATTTTTTCAAAGTGTAGAAACCTTGGTGAATCATACTAATTCTTAAATTTGAAACCATAAAATGTTTGGCATTTTTCGGTAAAATTATTCAAATTTCTAAGGACTTTTATAGATTTTGGACATTTTTAGCGATTTTTAGAGTAAAAAAATTATCCCGTGGGATTTGGGCGAATCATCTTTCAAAATAAGGAAATCTCTTTTTGGGAAAAAAAAGGTTAGAAATAGCCCATTGGCTGAATTTTGCCCCTAAAATTTTCCCTAAATCCAAATAACAAGGGACAGAAATTAGATTGCATGTCGAGACTCTTAACACTTTTCATAGTTTCTCTTGACAATATTAGCAGCATGGTTATCCCAATTGAATATTTTCCCTTCCATTGTAACTTGCTTGACGGCCTCAAGCATTTCCAACTTGACGTCGGATGGTCGAGTGAATATGGTGAGATAGAGAGATACTATAATAAAGTTCCATTTGATGATCGGATGTATAACTTGGTTGATAATGAGCCCTTTTCAATTCTTCCCTTTTATGGACCCTGTGAATTCTTCAACTAGCTCTAGGGGTTTAGTCAATATGGGAACTGGTTCTCCCTTGGTGGGTAGGCCAATGATGTGACTAATTAGGGAATCATTGATTTCAATGGCCTCATCTAACCATATGTTTCCTTCATGATATCTAGTTACAATGAATTTGGCAGCTAGCTCCTTTAGGTTCTCGAGGTTGGTGATTTGTAGTGCACTGAGGTAGTGGTGAATTTTAGAGATAGCCATTAGGTTGGAATCGAGTCCCCACTTTCCATCTCTAACTACCCATTTCTTTCTCTAGTTTTGTTCATTGGCTTCACTTTCTTAATTATGTTCATCCTTGCTTGTAATGGTGTCATGGATAACTCTTCTTGCTAGTTTGGCTCTTGCTTCGACGACTCTTGTCTAATATTTTGGGTCAAGTACAGAACCACTCTTCTTGGGTACCATTTCAATGAATGGGTCATTCATATTTCTTAGCTCTGACTGTGAATTGGATGGAATAGAGATCGATTGCACTCATTCTAGCTCTTGAAAAAAACTCTGCCAACAAGGCTCAAGCGATGAAAAATTTATAGGTGTTGGATTCAGAGGACAATTAATGCAGGTAGGAAACTGCGGTAATTTTGCTTCTTGTGTGTGATAGCTATTTTATGCACTTGAAGAAACTTGCAGTGAAATTTTGTCTTGCGATATCGTCGCTTTGTGGTCAATCAGGTCAGTTGGCGGGAAAACAGACTTGGTATTCTTGCGGTCAACATCGGCTTTGTGGTCAATTGGATTGGTTAGCGGACAGACAGACTTGGTCTTCTTCCTGCTTGAATTAGGGGTTATTCAATTTCTTTTGCAACGTCGCATGCTCATGGTTGGCGATATTGATTCTTGTGCCCCCTCAATTGTCATCATGGTAGTTCTTGCTCCTACCAAACAGGCATGTCTTAGTTTCAGTATATACTTAATGTATCAAGTGTACTAAGAAGTTAGTTGAGTAAATACCTATTAACTTAATTAGTTAAACTCTTATTTAACATAATCAAACTTGGAAGTACAACAGTCGATCAGTGATGATATGGCCACTAGTCGATAGTAATGCTTCTTACACATGATATTGTTCAAGTTGGGTTCCATTGATAACTTTAGTGAACACTTTACCTTGTGGTGTTTTCATTCTAGTTGTTCTGTTGTAATTCAATTATTTGATGGCATATGGACCTAGAAATGTAGTTTCTAATTTCCTTGGTTTCCTTTTATTTTACTATCATATAGTAGGACTAAATCTCTGACTAAAATGTCCTTAGTTTTAATGTTTCTGTCATGCCACACCTTTTGTTGTTGTTGTTGTAAGTGAAATAACATGTCCCGAGTAGCTTGTATGGCATCGAAATGCAATATGTGTGTGATTAATAGAGATTTTTGTTTAAAATGCAGGGGCATGACCGCTTCTTGACCATAGACTAGTTTAAATGGCGTCTAACATGTCAATATTTTGTAGGTTGTCCTATAGGCCCATAAAATGGATGAAATTTTATCATCCCAGTCATCTTTTTCAATATTGCATATTTTTGTTAATCCCTTGGTAAGTGTTTTGTTAAAAGAATCTATAGCACTATTTGATTGTGGATGGTATGTTGAGCTCTTGTGGTGATCTATCAAGAATTCTTTCAGAAGGATTGTTATGGTTTTGTTGATAAAATGTGTTCCTATGTCGTTGATTAAGGTGAATGGGCATATAAGCCTTGTAATTATGTTTTCATAAATGAAATTTTATGCGACTTCACTAGTATAGGCCTTGACCAGTTCAAATTATACCCATTTAGTTACATATTCAACTACAGTGCTATTGTATCTTTTGCATGTTCTTCGACCGGGTGTCGAGAATGATCTGACGAAGTCCTTTGCCCAAATTTAAAATGTGAGACTTGGATTAACTGAGATTAATGGAATTTTTTTTCTTAATGGCCATCCCATTCTCTGTCTTTTTCCACACTTACTGATGAAATTTTTACAGTCATTGTTAAGTTTTGACCACAATAGTCTAGCCTGAAGAATCTTTTTAATAGTTGTGTTAGCCTGGAAATATCCTTTGGCTAGCCTGTAATGTGCTTCTTCAACAATTGACTCTCTTTCATGGTTGAATACAATTCGATGCATGATGTCTTCTTGTCCTAGATTATATAGGAATCCATTGATTAATGTATACGGGGCAACTTTCATGGCTAAGATTTTCCACTTTTTCTCAGATGTTTCCTATGGTTCTTCTCTATCTTTCAAGAATTGAACTATATCGTCTAATTATTTAGGTACTGCTTTGACTCTAAATGGATGTGTGTCAAGAAGGTCACTATATATTCCTTTGGGGTCCTCCCCTATTTCTATCATGGACATGTGGTATGGTCTGACATTAGTGTTTCTAGGATCATATATGATTTCAAATTCAAACACTTGGAATGATAGCATCCATTGACATATTATTTTGTGATGCAAAGGATTGTTGACTAAGTTTTTTAAGTCTTGATGATTTATAATGAAAACAAAAGCATTAGCTAATAAATAATGAAAATATTATACAAAGCAAATACCATGACAAGTCCTTATCATTCAGTGGTTGAGTAGTTTCATTCAACTTTATTCAAATTTCGACTGGCATGGGCGGTTGGGTAGTCGACCCCATCATCGGCTATCCATTTCAATATTGCACCAACAGCAATGGCTGACAAGTCGATGTGTACATGAAATTTACTAGACCAGTTGGGAAATCAAGCACTTCAACCAACCTTCTTTTTAATAACTCAAAGGACTATGTGCATTCTTGACTCCATTTGAATTCAACATTTACTTTGAGCAGTTCATCCAAAGGGAATGTAATGTATGAGTAATGTCAAATGATTTTTTGATAATACCATGTATGTCCTGGGAATATCCTAATTTGTTTTGGTTTTACGGGGGTTTTAAGTCAATGATAACTTTTATTTTGGTCAAGTCAACTTTGATTCCTTCCTTACAAACGACATGTCCGAAGAGGATCTTAATAGGCATGGAAAATATGCATTTCTTTATTTTTAAAGACAATTGGATTTGACTACATATTTATAGCATTAGACAAAGCCATTTAACATGATCCCTGAGTAAATTGTATATGGTCCAATCGTCGAAGTAAATGGCCATAGTTTTATATAGGTATTCCTGAAAGACTTTGATGACTATTTAAGAGAAGGTTGCAGGTGCATTCTTTAAAACAAAGGGAGTAACTTTATAGGAAAATTATCCAAATTCACAAACAAAGGTTTTTTTGGCTTGATATTCCTTAGCTATGGGTACTTAGTTGTATCCCGAGAATCCATCTGTGAATGAATAGCATTCATGGCCTACAAATTCATTGATGATTTCATCAACAAAATGTGTGGGAAAGGAATTTGTAAGGGTTACTCTATTTAGCCATCTAAAGTCCACACAGATGTGGAGATTTTTAGGATCGTGCTTTCTAGGTTGGATGATCATTGGACTATCCCATTCTGACTAGTCAACTAGGTATATAATCCCTAAATCTAGCATGTTTTCTATTTATTTCTTAACGATGTATTTGTAATTGTGGTGTAAATTATAGGGTCTTGTATTGACTAATTTTGTATCTAGTAAGAGATCTATTTTGATTTCTCCCATTTCTTGGACAAGCCCTTTCAGGTCTCTATAATCTCTAGAAAAGACATCCTAGTATTCTCTGAGAAGATTTTATATTTCTGTAGTTTGTTGTTAATACTAGTAGACTCCTTTTTTGGATAGCTTGGGTCTCTCGTCTATTGAAATGTCAACTTATTTTATTGTGATTTCTCCATTCATCCATTCTAGTGTATGTGATTCATCAATATGTCATTCTCCTTCTTGAATTTTTTAAAGGATGGAGGGAAATATTTTTCTCCTAGCTCTATGTTCTCTTCTTTAACTTTAGTAGATACTTTCATGACTGACTTAACTCGATGTACAATATTAGGATGATCTCTTTTCCATTTGAAGCTCTCGCCTGGGATATTTTTCATTTTCTAAGTCTAAGTGGTTCAACAATTTACATGGTTGTTTTTGGTCTGTTGCTACATTGTTGCTAGTTGAGATTAGTCGATGATTGACTGATTTTTCATCGACATTGTCTTGTCATCATGGTTGGTTAAGATAAATTTGTAGTTAGAAATTCTACTCCTTTAATATGATCCTACACAAGCACAAAGGAAAAGTATTTGATGAATTTTTCATCCAGGGATTGCCAATTAATTATATCACCCCGAGCTTCTTCAATTTTGTACCATTCATTGGGTAGGTCATCTAATGTGTTTGGAAACATGTGCTTCCATATTAATTCATCATGATATCCCAATATCTTCCATTATTTTTCACAATCGCTAATGTGGTGAGTGCGATTCTAACCTTGTCTAAACTTTGGAATTTGTGCTTCTATTGTTAGTTTCTTCCCACCAAAGCACTCGACAAAGTATGTGTAGGTTGTCGTCCATGATTGTAGTTGATATTGATGAGTATCCCACTAGTGAGTAGCTTGACATATGAATGTTTCTACTAGACTCTACAGTCGCCCTTATTATCCTATGTTCATGGAAACTTCATTGATATGTATTGATGGTGATTCTCCTTCTTTATATTGGAGTGGAGGTAGTTTGGTCGATTCATTACTAATTGGAACAAGGGTGGGGTATTCCTAAGCTTTGTTTTCAAACACTTTAGGAATGGCTATGATAACAAAGAATTTGCGCACGGGTGGTGAGGGATGGCTTCAATTGTTTAGCACTCATAGGATTTGGCCCTGTAGTTTTCAATTTGCCAGCCATCAATCTTAGAATTTGAGTTCTATCTGACTAACATAGGAGAACCCAAGTATATTCCTCCGTTTTTATTTGGCTCGATTGAATATTCATTATTTTTCATAACTTGATACAATCATGTTACATATGCTTCGTTTACGTCATGTTCGGCCCAAGTTTTTCCTTCAGTCTAGTCTATGGATATGATAATCCTTTTCCTTCCCCTTTAAGTTTTATCTTGTCTTTTTCCAAGGATGTGATGATTTCATTTTCATTCCCAGAGGTTGACTGACAAATGATGGGAATGATTTATATCCTTATTTGGGATCAATTAATTGGAAGTTGAATTGTGTGGATATACCCATGATTGCGGTGTATGTGTTTTTTTCACACTCCTATGTGCTCAATTAGTCATTGATATGCCATTTTAAGGTAAATTCCAGACTTTGAAATATGTGGCCAACCCATTTGTACCCAGGTGCTTCTTGGAATTACGTTTACTTGCAAGCCAAATTCAAGAATGATCAGTGAAATATGAAACCCTTCGACTTTAAGGTTGACTAAAGGGTCAATGTCAATTTTATCTACTTTATTTAGATGACATAATTTATTAGATATTCTTCCATATACTTGATTGCTTCTTACCATTTACATTAAATCAATTAAGCAAGAAACAACATCATCTTTTGTAAGTAATTGCAGTAATTCATTAAGTGTTTTGTTTCTACTTTCATGAGTATCTTCTTCCCTAGCTAAATCTTCAAATATTTTTGAAGCATCACTGAAAATTTCTTTCTTCTTGTTGGGGTTAGGATAATCAATCATTTTGTTTATAATTTTATTGATATTCATATTATAACCCCCAATCTTAGTGCCCTGTTTGGTTATAACATGCAAATTTCTAGTATTTTTTACTTCATGCTTAGGAACACCAAACAAGATATTAACGTTTTTCTTTTTCGTTATTTTCTTAAGTATGATGGGGTAGTATTCTAGGGAATGATCACCCACTCCATGTTTAGTATAGAACTTGAAATTAGTTTTGTCCTTCTAGGGATAGTATGGACTCATATGATCTTCATTAATGCATATAAAACATCTAGAATTTCTTCCTCAACCACCAAATCAATTACCTCGATTGTTATTTCTTCCTTGACTAGTGTATCCTCCCCAATGGCTGTAGTTTTTATTTTTTGTATTTCAATTATTCTATTGATTATTGTCAACAACTTGCATTTGATAGACTAACTAGTAATTTGGCTTATTCTTCATGTTTAAAGAACATTCAACAGTATTGTTTTTGTTATATTTACAGATACCACACCATTTAGGTTTCGCATTCTTCATATTAAATGAGTATTCCTTCATAGAGCGCAATTGGAAACCTTGGAATATTTCACAATTATGTTTAGTGTGAATGGGTTAGACATCTTGTTGTATGTCATCTTGTAGTAAAAAATTATATTTAGTGTGGCCTTCCATCATGTAGGTCGTACACCATAAATCTGTATTTCTCAAAGTGAGGTGAGAGATAGACCTTTGCATGATTTTGAGCTTCTCTTCCAACTTTCTGTCGAAGGGTGTTTTCAAATGGCCATCGTCAAAATCAATCCGCTAAGCCTTCTTTAGAGCTTCTTCATATGTTGAGAATTCATGCAGTCTTAAGGGTGCTCTGTTTTTGTGCAGCATTCCTACCACAAACCATTGTATGAGAAGATGTTCATCAATTTCATATGATATATGACTAAGCAGATCCTTGAATATTTTATCATACTCCCATACCGACTTGCCTGGAATTTGTGTGATATCCTTGAGCTTCTTGGCTGCAAAATGCTTAATTTCTTGGGTTTGGAAGAATGCAAGAAAGTTTTGCTTGATTTTGTTCTTTTTTTTGGTTTGATTCTCAGTGAAATTCATATACCCAGTGAGTGTTCATTTCCAAAGAGCACTAGCAAACCAATCCATTTGCTGAGCTTCATTGATGACAATAATGGTGTCCCATATGGTCTCATAGATAAACCAATGTCGTTTGGGGTCTTCATCACCCTCATGTAATGGGATGTGAACTAGATGGTTATAATCCATTTTAAAAGAATTATTCTTTTGTTTTTGAGCATTTATTGGAGATGAAATACTAGACTGTGGTGTACTTACTTTTTCTTTTGATCTTCATACCACATTAAACAAGCTTCTTCAAGTTGTATTTCCTCGTCGTGAAAATCAACCAACAAATTGTGAGCTTCAATCAATATTGGTGTTGGGAGGGGGGTACTTCCATGAGATCTAAATAGAAGAGGACAATATTGTTTTTCCCAAACTTGGGTGTAAAGGTAACCCAGTTGCCTTGAAATGGTCTATGGATCATCAATCGATAAATTACTTGTATTACGTATTAGATCATATATAAGAAAAAAATTCTAATGACATACGTATTTTATGGCTTTGATTTCCATCCCCACTCGGTGCCTTACAAATCATTACATATTTATATATAAGAATACAATTCTAATAACATGTTTGCCTTGTGAAACACCCCAATTCAATATTTTGGGAAAGGATACATATCCATTAGTAAAAGGTTATGAGAATTATCCCAAGTTTGGTGTTTTTGTTAAGGATCTATATCCATGGTTAAGAGGTTATGGCTTCCAGCCCCACTTGCTACCTCATGCATTTACATTAGAGTTTGGTGTTTTGGATAAGAATATTCCACATCTGTAAGTAATAGGTTATATATTCCATCTCCACTTAGTGATAGTGGTATCTTTCTAAAAAAACCAACATATTTAGTGATGAAGATCTAATGATGTAGGTACACCCTCAAACACCCTAGTTTGTTAGTATGGATTCATATACATAGGTAAAAGGTTATGAATTCCATGTTCAATTGGTTTCCTATGCATTGTCACATCTATGCATACATTAATAAAGTTCTAATTAAATGGTGTAATTTGACTTACTAATGCAAACCAAATACCTCCAATACTAATAGATTCATACAAAACCAAGCAGCCATAAACAAAACGAATTATTTTCCCAAATAGAGTAATCCATGTGATGCAAGACCAAAATCAATTAATGAAGAGACGGTACTAACTTGGATTAGCTCCTTAGAAGTATTCACTTCATGCTTGAGCTAGAAAATAGAAGGAAGAGAGTATTCTTGCGATAATAATCCTCAAGTGTACCTACAACCAAATTTACCAAACAACCAAAAATACCTTCCTCTATATTCATTAAATATTACTAAAGATTGATTGTTGTCTAACCCTTGAAATCAAATTTTGAAATCATTATTCAATTGGAAAACCATGAACACAAATTATTAACACATAATTTTTTTCAGGGAGAGGAAGGTATAAGGTTTCATTAATCAAGAATATTAATACATGGATAATATTACATATCATGTGTGAATTCGATTCTAATCCATCTCCTTTTGGTTAATTCTCAAGATGGCTCCCATAGTCTAAAAATAAATTATTGGTGTTCTTTATTTCTCTCTATAAGTCACAGTAGCAACTTATGAGCATGAACTATAAAGATGTCTAAAAAAAATTAGTGTTACCTGGTTAGCTCTATTTATCATCAAGTATGGGATTACTTTGAATGGAAAAATATGAGGCTTTCCATAAAGTGGTGATAGAAAAAAATTTAAAAGAGACACTAAAAGAAAAAAATTGGCAACTTTATTAATTTATTTTGGATAGTCAATTTGGTAGAAATACATTTTATTGTGATGATTGGACAAGTTTCATATTAACAACTTTATCTAATACAGGGTATCCAAGGAAAATTTATGCAACCCATTTAGTTAGAGATCGATGATGAAAATACACCACCAAACATGAGTAAGACACCAATGATAAATGTGGAAACCACAACACTAAGTATCTAGATGAACCCCTAGTGCAAGATGCATTAGAACTTATAAGGGGATATATTAGAATAAAGGCAATGGTGAATTTTGTCAACCAACATGAGAGAATAAAGGAGGGAACTTGTAGGACTTAGACTTGACTCAAAGGGAGTGTGGAAATATGGGATAGTTACAAAATAATTCCCTTGGCACTGAGAAAAGAGTGATATAGGAAACAACCATGAGAGATAGATCATACGAAGATGACATAAACATTCTCAAAATGATAGTAAGGAGTAAAATGAGTTCTAGCACAAGTGGGAAGAAGGTAGTTTTGACTAATCAGTGAGGCAAACAAAACTCAACAACCATGGAAACCTAGAGATTGTAAAAAAAATAAGGACACAATGCAAGTGTTGTATTTAAGGGTGAAACTGAGAACTCTCTAAATATAAGAAAAGATTGGATAATTTTCTTTCCTTTTATTTGTTATGACTTTTTTTTATATGTGAGAAAGAATAAAAAATAAGCAATAATATGAAGATAAGGTGGGTTCCATAGTGAAAGAAAAGTAGTTGCAAGAGAACACCAATGAAAATAAGTGAGGAAGGAAGAAAATAAGGAAATGGGGGGCACCTTATGCATATGGATTCTCGCAAGCAAAAGTTGCTTGCATGTAGACAAAGCTTCAAACTAGAATAGAAAAAAATAAGTTAAGTGAAAAAAATAGCATCTAGCATTGATAAATCATAAAAGTAAAGGAGTAATATCTCTAACAAGGAGTGGCCAAAAAAATGACAAGAGCAAGATATGAGTGTCAACAAGCAGTCTCAAGAAGTAGGGATGCTAAAGGAAAAAGAACATGATAGAGTGTTAGAAAGGAAAGTATCACTAGGAAATAGAATCCCATTATAAAATTCTCTACCATTGGATGTGTTCGAAGAAATGGGATGGAAAGTGTGGATATAGCAACAATGTCCAATGTCATAGAGCCTAAGGAAAAAATTGGGTGGCACAAGGATAAAATTCATTGATGCAAAGGGAAAAACTAAATGTATGGTACAAAAAAGGATCATGAATAAACCAAAAAAACATTAAATGGCTTAGTATGTTATATGTTTAATGGAAAATGGAGAACCATGTTAAATAGTTGCTACAAAAATGGGCAAGAGCTAAAATCAATTTCATATTTTTGGCATAACAAGGGCATATCAAGTCCAATGAAGACTAAATTTGGGCTATTGTGAAATGGTACATATTATTGTGGGATGGAACATATGTGCATGTTCCCACATAGCCTTAGTTTCATTTGTTTATTCCTCATAAATGTGAAATTGAGATGGAAGTAATTTGGTGATAACTCAGCCATACACCGTCCTCTTATGATGAAATGTTGACACTATAAATATGGTAGATCCATCTATCCACCAAATTTCAAAATAAAATTTGATTGTTTGGTATTCTAGAATTCTAAAACATAGTCATATATGTTGGGGATTTGGGGGAAAAGAAAGGTTGGAGACCCAACCATATCCAAAAAGTATACAAGGCGAGAGAGTTACGAAACTTAGAGGCATTTTAAGTTGAATCCAAGCAAGAGGCAACCTAGAAAATAAGTAGAGGCCTACAGAGCATTTCAGAAGACAAGATATAATTCTATGTGGATTTGTTATGTTCCCATAACGTCGAGAAGACACAATCCAAAGGAGGAAAACATTTTCAAGGTATAAAATAAGAAGTTTTTATTGTCATTCCTAGGAATTGTCAAGTTGTAGAGAAGAACATCAAAGCCATTGGTAAATATAGTATTTTTTCGTTAATAGAATTGAAATATGAATGTATTACTAAGATTAATTAAACCAAAACAAGAGTCATTTCATTATTGGTTTCCCAAGACTAAGTTTCTAGGGTAAAAAAGTGAGTGGTATTTTTGTGTGAGCCATGGCCTTTATTTTTAGCACTATATGATATTGTTTTTTCCTTTTCCACAATAATTACATTCTAAAAGTTATTTATAACTATCGTATGAAGCACAAATATTAGTAGAAAAAAAAATATAAACATTTATTTTCATCATTTAAAATTTCATAACATCCATGTTGGTGAAATAAATTAGCAATACACCCATGATTTACAAATCATATGGTATCAAATCCCAAGTTTGAAAACATGTGGTGAACAACTTGTATGGAAAACACCCATAGTGGATATTGAGAAAATGGAAAATCATTGTTGCGGACCCTAGAGAGGAGTAGAAGATCAAAAAAGGAAAGGTTTTCTCATGGAGAACATGATAAGGAAGATCCCAAAGATAGTTTGAATTGATTAGAGAATAAAATTTTGAATTGAATGATGTCATAACATAGGTGCTAGTATGAAGGATAAGGAAACTTAGTATAGACTAAGCATGAAGAAGAAAAGATAACCCGAAATATTCCAAATATAAGAGGCTTGGATACCCCTATAATAATAGTTATCTTCCTTCATCTCCCAATATTTCTTTTAAGGTTGAAAAATCAACTTATGATGGTCAAGTTAACATTGAGAATATAAATAGTCGGTTGAAATAGTTAGAAGTCTCCTTTTGATCTTTATAAAATAAAATAAAATAAAAATTACAAAATATTTATTTTTCCCATTTAAAAATGTTCAAACCTGCTCTAGTATGGTGCAGGAGTTATGTATATTCCTTAAGATTAGGAAAAAATTTCATTGTTTCAAAATTGGAGGATTTCAAAGAATCATTCAAATCATGATTTTATCTCATATGCTAGGAAGAAGAAGGACTCATGAAATGGAAATACCTTTGAACATAAAAAGGACAACGTTCAAGAATGCACCCCCGAATTTTGAAAGAAATCCATCATGTTAGGTATCTCTTTGGAAGAGCCTAGAATAGTAGTGAAGAACCTTGGAGGCCTAGCCATCCATATATGAAGGTACTTAGAACTATTGAGTGTGGAAATCATAGATGAGTCAAGTAAGGAAGCTCTAGACATTGAATTGGACTTCAAGAAGGGTCGAGAAGCTACAACAAAAAGAGGACTAGAAGGTAAATGCCTTGTTTGACAACAGTTCACAATGTAATTTAATTTATGAATCCTTTGTATATGAGCTTGATATAAAAACTTATGATCTAGTAAAACCATGTTCATTGGGTTGGATCCAAGAGAAATATACCATGAGAATCACCAAGAGATGCAATATCAAGATTTCCATTAATGTGAATTATGTTGATGAAGTAGAATGTGAAGTAGCACCATTAGATATATGTGAAGTGATTTTTGGCAACCCATATTTATGGGATAGGGATGTGGATTTCTATAGATAAGAGAATAAATATCCTCATGGTTAAAGTTAGTAAGACATACCTCATAAAAAACTCAAAGGGAGAGGAATAAAATCTCTTTTAGTAGTGAAACAAGGGAAAGCAAGAAGATTGATTAAGACAAGCAAGAACTAGGCATCCTTCATATCTGATGGAGAAATGGACTCGAAGAGAGAAGTGGAGACTTTGTGGTTCCATCTCCTTCACTGATACATTTTTGGGGAGCAAAATCCTCTCACCGGGGAGATATGATTTGAAAGAGGATCACAAATAAAATGAAATGGTTTTTTTATGGTTTATAATAAGTTTGGATTACAAGTTTAATGAAAATGGTGAACCATGATACATAGTTTCTATAGAAGTGGATTATGGTGAGATGAAACATATGTACTTGTGACCACCAAAAATTATCCTTAGATTCATTTGTTTACTCTTCGAAAACATAGAATTGTCGTCGATGTAAATAAGTAATCATTTTCAATAAAATTTTGACAGTAGCAAGCATGCAAATGTCTCCATAACCACCAAATTTCAATAAAAAAAATTAATCATTTTCTGTTTCTCTCACAAAACACCGAAACACGGTCGGATCTATTAGGGATTTTGGGGAAAACAAAGGTTACATTCCCAAGCATCTTCAAGAGTACATATAATACAAGAGACTTGGAACACTAAGGGGGGCTTGAAGTTGAAACCAAGGAAGAGGTATCCTAAAGGAAAACTAGAGGTATGCAAAAAAAATTGAGAGAGGAGATAAAATATTGTGTGGTTGGTTTCATACCAATGAGGTGAAGAATAAATAATCCAAAAGAGGAATGAACTGTTAAGTCATAAAACAAGAAGTTGTATTCACTACAAAAAAACCTTTTAGTGGAGTTTTTTGCAAAACCTCCATAAAAAAATGTCTCCTTTTTCTATTTATAGTGGAGGTTACTAGTGGAGGCAGGATGCCAAAGGTTTTTTCATTGCTCCTAAATTGTAATAATGCACCAGCGCACCCAATTTAACATGCACCGAACATAAAAAAAAAAAAAAAAAAATACCTCATCATTGGAGGAAACAATATGTTTATTTTTATTTTACGAAATCACTCGTTAGTGCATTTACAAGACTTTACAATGTACAATGCACCAACTTTTTTCAAATAATTATTAATAAATACATGTTTTTATATTTAAAAAAAACTAAATGGTTTCTTAAAAGGATATATATGCATTGGTGCATAGGTATATATAGTGCACCATCGAGTTCAAGTGTTTAAAATACAATATATGTTTTTTTTCTCTACAAAAACCCCAATGCATTAAAGTGTCATAACTACACCGGGGTGTCTAATCAAAATTTACTTCGATCTAGGTATTTTAAAATTGATTCTACTATGTGTTTTAGTAATTAGAATGCACTGGTGCATCATATCGTCCAGTGCACCAAGCTAGGGTAAAATAAATAAAAAAATATTGAATAATAATTTAAGTTTTAGTTTGATTTTAGTGCTTGAGACAATAAGAGCACCGGTGCATAACATCATTGTACAACCACCCCATCATCAATGTTATTGAGTTGTCAAATTCATCCTTCCCTTTGATTCACCGATAGATTTGGAACATTTTCAAATTTTGAAAAATGGTTTCATAACCTCATTATTTGTCTATGTGGAAACCATTCCTCCTCGGTGGGAAAGACAATAGGTAAAGTGTTTTTTACCTACTCAATTACATTTTTAAAGGATAAGAATTAAAATTTACCTTTAATTTGCAATTGTTTTCAATTTGTCTTTTAATTATTCATTATGTATTCAAGACATTTGGCATACATTGTAATGTGTGGTTCACCCTATGAAATAGAAAAAGATGTGTTTGCTACTCCAAATTATGTTGCAGATATGATTAATATAAATCTAATTTTGGGTGAATTTGTTGCTGATTTATTATGTTAATGTAATGAACTGGTGGGACAAATGATAAGCTGATTTAGCATGCTTGATGTGTACTTTCATATTTGATTTTATTGCTAGTTGAGTTGTTGAATGCTAAATTTCTAGATCTGATTTGTGGTTTAGATATTTCCCCAATGGTTGTTGAAATTATCTAACGGTTATGTATTTACAGAGTGATGATCTAAAAAGCATCATCAACAGTACTTATTACAATGAGAAACACACTAGTAAAATGTATAAATATGTTATATACACATGGTTGTATGGTGTGTTTTATAATAGATATGCACTACATGCGGTGCATATTATCATTGCAAATGCACCATCCACTATTTTTCATGTGAGGCCAAATATATTGGTGCAATTTGAGATGTACATAGGCATTGGTGATAGTGCATCCATATATATTAAGCGCACCACTAATATTCAAAAATCAACACCATTTCTGAGTTAATTAGTGCAGTTCAAAGTCTATTGACCCTCTATATGTGGTGTGTATATTTATTTGAGGTGCACCATTGTTCTTAGTGTGCATGATGATGGAATACTAAGCACCAATAAAGGTGCCTTTTATTTTTGAAGTTGCTCCAGTATTATTAGTGTGCATAAAAAATTGAGCATTGATAATGTTATTAAACCCCACATCATATTAAGGATGTAGTGTGTTTTTAGGGTGCATTATTTGTAGTGTGGTATATGTTGTTCAATGCCACTAATGGTGCATTTTATTTTGAAAGATGCACCACTAGTGTTAAACAATTTTTTGGCAAAAAAATAATAATAAATAATAAAAATGGCCATTTAATCAATTTTTTATGTTATATATGTCTTTGTGTGTTTCTGTGCCTAATGATAGTTGTATGTGAATCATAGACAGTGGTGACATTAGGAGCAAGAGAAGCAGTAGAAGCAAATCAACCCATACAACTCTTTACATGAGTGTGAGGCCCAAGACAAAGAGTAGGATTTGTACACTCTCCCTATTATAGCAAAGACTCATCTCTCTTGAGGAATATTGGCCTCATCAAGTTTTATGAGGTTATATCCCTTAGTGGGAACATGGTTCTATAGAATCATTTCATTCGTCATTGGGATCATGTCAAGTAGACATTTAGGGTAAGTCTCAATCACTTGTACCAACCCACAGAAGAGGACATATACTTCATTATTGGTCTATCAAGAAGAGGGGAGGCTTTTCCCCATGTCCTTGATATCTTGCCTAATGTTGTGGGAGAGGGTCAGTTCTCATACTTCAAATATATGGTAGTGAGGGAATCACTGACCTTATTCACTTACAATTTATTGGTGGAAAGTTGGATTTGCATTCACTCAATGTAGAGGAGGATAGGTGCCTCTCACATTTGGTCTCAATAGTGGCACACTGCACCATTGGTGGCCAGTGAATCAATTGCCCTCTATTGCACTATGTAGATTATTTAGTGCAGAGACCCAATGTGTTAGGTGTTCTACCATTTTGTGAGATATTTTCATTTAGATATGGATCACCATCATTCTATGTTTGAAGGGGCATTTAGTTGAGAGTTATTTTGTTTATTTTTTAAGAGATTTTCAACCACTAGGTCATCATTCAACTTCCTCCCTCCTAGGTTGAGGACCAATGTGCATATGAACATGAAGGGAAATTTGTTTCTAAGAGGTTCCAATCATATTTCCCATGTAGGATCACCCCAAAGGTACTACATATGCTTTCTAGTGAGGATGATCATGCCCTAGAACTTGTGTAGTACCTATATGAAGGGCTAGATTAACGAGGATGTATTAACATTCTATATACCTAGGAGGAACCACCAAATGAGAAAACCATAGGCAATCCTTTATGGATGTAACCCCCATGCTAGAATATTATACCACTAGGGTGAAGGGGACAATTTCAACGCTCCCTTGTCATGTTTCCGATTCCAAAAAGATTCTAAGATCAACCAAGAAAAAAATTGTTGAGTTATCTAATTAATATTTCAATCATGTCATCTTCGGCACTCCCTCTACTACCCCATACCCCATACAACATGGGAATATAATTCATTATCTACTTTCAAATTCCTCATGAATACTCTTCCTCTCCATGATCTTCGGTATGTGCAGTAATAGTCCAAATCACTATCTAATTTCATACTTAATCTTCAGTAGAATTTTGATTCTTAGACACTTCAAAGTTCAACATGTTTTTTATACTTGGACAAATCAATAATCAAGAATGTACCAAATAGGAATTAAGAGGATGTGTCACTATTCAATACTAGTCCCTATTGTGACACAACAACCCTTCTTCCATATATCCATAGTTCATATAAGAGTTTGGTTGGTTTTCTGTTAAATATGTGCACTCTTTCCAATCTCCTCTCTCCCAATCAGAAATTTCTTTTTAGATGAATGAATTATGTGAAGTAAAGAGCCTCCCCTCCACTCTTTTCTTGATTCCATGAAATTAGGATTTGGTTGTTCAATTCAAAAGGTAATTATTGTAATGTACAAGTTAACTAAGTTCCCCACTTTAAGATTTCAATTGCACTTAACTAGTATTGTAATCTAATTGGAATTAACATTAAAAAGAAGTGAGGAAATATAATAATCACATAGAATTTAGGATATGAAAAAGTTATGAGACATATGTAACTAAACTTATAATCAACCCCTTGGATCCCTTACGTTTACCCTTCGTTGGACTCATATCCCCTTAGGTACTCTTTCTCATTGAGCCTTGGAAATTTTATTAATTTTTAAAATGATAATGTTTAAAAGTCTTCAAAGCCGTTGTGGCAAGTCTATTTCATGGTGTAGAGAAAACATAGTAATGAAAATGTAACTATGTGCATCATTTACAATATTTACATAATCAATTTTGAGACATCCAAGGGGTCAAAACCAGGACATTACATATATTCAATATACAACATTTTCCATGTAAAAGAGATCATAAAAATGAAAACAACAATGTAGGTAGAGTTGATATTGGAGCTCAAAAACTAGTTCAAAGTATAGGTAATTCTTTGATCAAATATTCTTAATAGTAGGGGACTTGTGATTTTTTTATTTATTTTTTTGGGCGGGGTTCTAATTTGATGGTTTGTTAATAGAAAGGAATAGCATCTATGTATATTCATGGGACATTTCTTACAAATAGTGAGGTAAAATCCAATCTAGAATTTTATTTCTAGATGAACATAATGGTTATGATTCCTAGGGATATGAATTGATACAATGAACTCAAATTGTTTAGAAATGAATAAAACTTGAAATAACTTAGTGAAAAAGGTGTAGTTTGTGTACATTTTAGAAAGAGTTCAATTGTGCCACAAGGAGTTAGGAGTCTAAGTGGGCATTCACATGGTTAAGACGAAAGATCATAACATTGGCTAGCAATATAATCATGATGTTGTATTTATGTTTTCTATTGGTTTTCAAGTCAATGCAAACTCCATTGGAATGAAAAAAACTATGGGAGGGAAATTAGGGAGCCTAGGAAGTAGAGACTTGGTTTTGTGTCTAACAATTGGCCTCGTATTCAAAGCTGATGTCACTCAGAGAAATGATTGACATTTAAAAATAGAAATAAAGTGAAAGCATAAGATGTAATTAAAATATTCAAATTTTTGTATTCAAGAATAGAATTTTTTTCTTGAGTATATCCCATTGGAAAGCTCCTTGAGTAAATTTACTTCATGGTCAATAAGCTCATATTGCCCTTTCTCTAAAATATGTTTAATATTTGTAATGTACATAGGGAGGATAATATGGTGCACCTAAGGAAGTACCCAAGGGGATAATGAATGTAATGTGAGGATAAAGAATGTAATGTGAATAGGCTCACTTGGTAGTTGGTGGGTAATAAATATGCCCACTATACAGTTAAATAAATAATATAATAATAAGGGGTATTTGGCATAGGAATACTCCTAAGATAGTATAAATACACATGAATATCATTGCACTGGGAAATTTGGATGTTGGATGTTGGATGTAATAGTTGTAGCAAGCATGGCTTGTGGAATGATTCCTTCCATAAGAAATAGTTAATGGTGTTAAACTACCTCAAGGGTTTTATCTACATTATTGTGTCCATTATCTTGTGATCTATAATGTGGATCTCTTGTGTTTTTCTATTATATATTGATATCTATTAAGCTACACAACAATATGGAAAGGACCATGCCATAATACTTTCAATTTATTGAGGCCAACCTTGTTTTTGGCTTAATCATAGATGAGGACAAGGTCACTATTGGCCATTATATATATTCACATAACATTATAGAACCATATAATATAAAATAAAATACATAGAAATCACTGAAAACACCAATTACAGTGGGAAAACCCCTCCTCCTAAGGCAAAAAAACCCACTTCAAAATTTATTATCAGTTCAAATCCAAAGAAAATACTTCAACCCTTAACTTTCCACTATGATTTTCATTAAAAAATTATTGCAAAATAACCAAACAACACTTCACCAAAACCAAAAACTAATTTTCCTTATCTCTTGTCTTTCCAATTCTTTCATGCTTATATATACATAACCCATTGACTTGCTCGGTTACTCCAATAACCAAGCAAGTCCATCTTTTGTGCTTTCTTTGCCCCATACAAGGGCTATTTGTTGGTAATTGGGAGTATTTACCCTTAACACTATGGAACACTTGGTATCCTCCCATATACTCGTTTATTATGTCTTTATGTTGGTTTGTTGTTGTGTTTCTTTGCAAATATCATATCTCCTAGATCACCCTCTATTTGAATCTTCCACATGTTCTATTTATCTTCTACTATAAGGGATTTTGATAAGGTTCTTGATTGGTTTATCATATAGTTTCTAAGGTGTTTTATTCATTTTATCCTAATGCCTTTGTGCTTTTCTACTTCTTATTTTTATCTTATTTGATCTTCTCTACTAAGGGTTTCACCTTCAAGCTACTTTTACATTGGGTAAGGATTATTCTCATATCCTCTTTTATCATGTTGATCATGACTTGGATTCTCAAATAGATTCTATTTTCTATGAGTTATTCACCCCATGAATCATCATTGATATCAAAGTTATTTACACAATTCTTTATTTGACTTCCTATCGATATTATGGCTTCTTCTAAGTCTAGTTCTTATGATACTTCATAAGTTCCTTTTATCTTTTTTAAGACCTGGATCCCCATTTCCTTTTAATATTCTTCCACTACCTGGAATGCCTTATATGTATATACTTCTACATAGTTTACGTGTTCATGTAGTGCCACCATTGTTGCAATTGTTTCTTCTCTGGTAATTCTTCCCAACTCAAAAGTTTTCATTGTAGATACTCTGGGTGAAAATTTAACTTGGTTGTTATTTAACTTTTATAATTTAAAGAGATTTTCTAGATTTTTCCTTAATTTTATCATCTGTGTTGTTATGTATTGTTTTCTTTGTTCCTTAGATATCAAGTCATGTATTGCACTATGCAATTCTCTTATTTGTGTTGCATGTTTCATGTTCATCCTTTCAACTATTTTTTAACTATTGATTATATTATGGTAAGTTCTACTTGTTAGGATAATTAATACTCCATCCTTGTCCTACTTAGCATTTTTTTTTTTCCTAGTAATTGATGATGTCATTTTCTCCTAGTGGTGTGCAGATGTCTTCTAAGACCCATTATTTACCTAATACGTCCTGCATGCATCATTTTAGGACCACCAGATTCAGTTTCCTACATTTTAGGAGCCAACCCAGTGATCTAGTTGAGTCCACCTGAGTTAGCTGACTCTTGTGGGAGGTTTGTGCTCTGATTACCACTGTTTGTGATATAATGTGCCCTTTTCTGAGTGATTTGCATGAAAAAATCACTAATGCGCCCTTCTTGGTCAATTAACTGAGATTTGGTTGAGTTGAGTTGAGTTTGGGTCTTCCGGAGCACTCCAGTGGTGACAATTCCTATGCTAGACAAACTGAGGCTCGAATTACCCTAGGATATTCAAATTATCTCCATTGTAACATATTTGTGGACTATACTGATTAATGGATAATGTTACACATTTTTGCTTCCATCTGAGTTCCAATGCATGATTAATTTTACTACTCTTTTCACTGCAATTTTCATCCCAATTCACCTTTTTTGCTCATTCTTTCACTGTGAGGCATCCTCAGCTCTATGATATGCTATTATTTAGAATTTCACATGGTATAATAGCTCAGAGAGCGTAGGTTGAGCAACTACTTTCAGTAGTGCACCAAAATCCTCTATATTTCCATAGCAAATCATGGTGCCATTGCATTGAATTCATTGGAGAAATCCTTTGAGGTCTAGCCGGATGTGAAGGATCCGAATAAAAGTACCTATTGTCCTAAAGTAGTGAGAAGTAGTAGTTTATCTCCAAAATTGATATTTTTTTGTAGGATATTGAAGGTTTTTCAGTGTAGCAGTAGCAGCAGCTTTTCAGTTTGTATTTGCTCTAGCAATTTCAATGGAGAATTTGAATGTTCCTCTGTCTATGAGGATCCTGACACCCTTCAATTATCTTGATTAGAGGGATGATATGTAGATGGTATTGTGGAATAAGAGTCTATATAACTTGACAATGGGGAAGGAGGTTGAACCTCAGACAGTTGTTGAGAAGGCCAAGTATTTAAATAGATTAGATGAAGTGTTTGGTTTCATGTGTATTCATATTTCCAAATATTTTCTCTTCCACCTTGATGGATTTAAGACTCCAAGAGAGGTTTGGTTGAATATTGAAACCCTCTTCGGCAAGCAATGTGAGTTGAGGGGCCATATTCTGGAGAATGAGTTAATTGCTCTTCAACCCAACAGTTTCGAAACCATACAACAATTATTCTCTAAATTCAAATTCTTCTCTAAATTCTCGAAACAATGTGGCATTGAGAAGAAGGATGAGCAGCTGATGCTATTCATTCTAAGCAATCTTGGTCTGGATTTTTCAATTTTTGTTTCTACCTTCCATTCAGGGAGATTGTCAATCCACAATTGGAAAATTCCCTCCTTAGATGCATCCATTGAATCTCTCATCCAAGAACAAGACAAATTGATTCAAGTGGATGCCTTGAAGGCCTCCAAAAATCAAGCTCTTAGGGTTGGAGAGTCAAAAAGTATGAATGCTTAAGGGAAGAAAAAAAGTAAAGAGAAGAAGCAATTTGAAACCAAGCAAAATGAAAAGTATAATCCATCGGAAGGATCCTCTAGCTCCAAGAAGGATAAGCAAAATAAATTTGAGAAATCCAAGTGTACATACTGCAAGAAAGGTAACCATCCTGAGAGCTCTTGTATGAAGAAGACCATAGAGAAAATGGAAAAAATCCTTGAACAACACAACATTTCCCTCCCAGAAGGTGCGAGGAAGACTGATCCAGGAAGAAAGTCAGAAGATCATGAGAGATTCCATGCATTGAAGGCTGGATTCTCACAATCCCAAGCCTTCCTTATTGATTATGGAACATCCAACCACATGGTTTCCTCCATATAGCCATTTTCTTCTCTATATCTCACCGATGTCCCTAGCATTCACATGGGAGATGATTCTCAAATATTTGCAGAAGGGAATGGCACAATACAACTTGAGCATGGAAATTTCAACAATGTTATGTGGGTGCCTTCTCTAGAAGCAAATATGTTGTTTGTTTATCAGATGACTCACACAGGTTCACCAAAGAAAGTAGTATTTGGACCTGACACAGTTGAGGTTGTAGATATCTCATCTAGGAAGATGATATCCAAAGGTGTTGCAAACCATGCCTCCAAGGCATATGAGTTCTCCTATTTTTTTTCCATGTTCACATCAAGGTTCTCTCTTGAATCATGCAAATGAGACAAGCATATTTTGGCATGAAAGATTCGGACACCTAAACTTCAAGTACTTGCAGTAGTTGCACAAGGAAGAGATGGTTGAAGGTTTTCCCGACATAAATTCTCTCAAGGGATCTACAAAGGTTTCTTAGTAGGGAAGCATCCAAAGAGAAAGTGTGATGTTGGGAAGGAAAGGAGACCCTCCTCCACACTTGATTTGATACAGAGTGATGTTTCAGGACCAATTCCCACAACCTCTATGAATGGATCCAAATACCTTCTGAGCTTCATAGATGACTACTCTAGGTTATGTTGGATCTATTTTCTTAAGAAGAAGTCTGAGGTATTCGAGACCTTCAAAGTCTTCAAAGCCTTAGTTGAGAACACTACTGGGAATAATATCAAAGTACTCATATATGACAATGGAGGAGAGTACATCAAGAAAGAGTTACAGCAGTATTGTGCTTCTGAGGGAATCCAAATGCAACATTGTGTCCCATACACACCACAACAAAATGGTGTAGTAGAGAGGAAGAATAGGTCATTTAAAGAGATGGCTACCTGCTTGCTTGAAGCAAGGGATCTTCCATCAAATCTATGGGCAGAAGTAGTGAACTGTGCCACATACACCCAGAATAGGGTACCCCATAAATCTGTTGATGGGGTCACTCCATTCGAAGCATTGAAGGGACACAAGCCTGATGTCTCTCACCTGAGGGTTTTTGGATCCAAGGCATGGGCCAGAATCCCCTCTAACAAGAGAAAAGCACTTCAAACTCAAAGTAGTGAATGCATTCTTCTTGGAAATGCAGAGGATGCAAAAGCTTACAAGTTGATGATATTGCAACCAAAATATGCTCCATTGAAAGAAGTGTCAAGTTCGATGAAGATCCATTGCAATATCTACAGCCAGTTGAAGATCAAGGTATAACTAATTTACCTATTCCATTTGCTCCTAATGATTTTTTTTTCAGATGATCCACATTCATATTTCGAAGAAGAGGACCAAAGTGAATCAAATCTAGATATTGAGTATGAAGATCAAGCATACCTAGATCCATATCCAGCACCTACTCCCAATCCAAATCCTAAATGGGCTCAAAAGATTCTTGAGGCTGCTGGGAATATTGTTGGAGATCCATCTAACTATAGAAGAACAAGATCTCAATACTAAGATGCAAATATTGCACTATGCCATACAGATTCACTTATCCTTGAGAGGTGCTACATGATGGTGGGATCTGATCCACAGTCCTACAGAGAGGCTTTCCATGATCTGAGATGGAAGAAAGCCATGGATGAAGAATTTGAGTCACTGTAAAACAATGAGACATGGGATCTTGTATCTCTTCCCCTAGGGAAAAAGTTAGTTCAGTGCAAATGGATCTTCAAAACCAATTTTGCATCTTATGGATATACAACCAAGTACAAAGCTCATTAGGTTGCAAAGGGGTACTCACAAGTTCAAGGATTGGACTACAATGAGACATTCGTTCTTGTAGAAAGAATGGATTCAGTGAGACTTGTTTTGGCCAATGTAGCTTCGAATCTGTGGGAGGTACATCACATGGATGTGAAGAGTTCCTTCGTGCATGGTGACTTAGAAGAAGAGATATATATGAAGCATCCTGAGGGGTACACTGATGATCCATCCTTGGTATGCAGACTGAGGAGATCATTGTATGGGCTCAAGCAAGCCCCAAGGGCATGGTATGCCAATATGGATTCTTTCTTACTATCACGGAAGTTCTAGAGATGCAAATCTGACTGCAATGTCTACATGTAGCAGAGGGAGGTTTCCTTCTATTAATTGTTTTGTATGTTGATGACTTGCTCATCACCGGTGGTTCATCTATTGGGATGAAGAACATCAACTCTACTTTGAGTAAATCCTTCTCCATTACATATCTAGGGATGTCGAAATAGTTCATTGGTATTGAAGTAACTCAAAATGATTTAGGGATCATGATTTCACAGTCTAGGTATGCATCTGACTTGCTCAAAAAGTTTCACGTGACTGATTGCAAAGCTGCAACCTTCCCTTTCCTACCTGGCATCAGGTTGGAAGAAGGTGGTTCTACTCCCTTGGTTGATAACACTTTCTACAGCGGATTGGTAGCTTGTTGTACTTTACATATTTGAGACCAGATCTATCATATGTTGTTCAGGGATAATTTTAAGGACCCATACTTATTTAAAAGTGTATAAATCTTGGCGAATCTTACCAATTCTTAAAATGTCAACTATAAAATATTTGGCGATATTTTTCTAAAATTATTTCAATTTCTAAGGATTTTATATAGTTTAAATAATAATTTGGCGATTTTTAGAGTGAAAAAGGTTTACCCCATCAAAATTGGGCGAAATGGGGCTTCAAAAAAATGCAAATTGGCGAATCTTTTTTTGGAAAAAAACATGGAAAAATAGCCCATGGGTTGAATTTCGCCCCTAAAATTATCCTTGATGTTGTTGATGTTGTGGCTAGGTACATGTGGGAGCCACATGGAGCTGCATTGGAAGGAAACAAAGAGGATCTTTCCCTATGTGTAAAGTACGAGAGAGTTTGGTATCCATTATTATGCTTGTGCTCAGCTAGATCTAGTTGGTTTTATTGACTCAGACTGGGCTGGAGACAACACTGATAGGAAATCCTCTTCAGGATATGTGTTCATGTTGGTATCAATACCAATATCTTGGTCAAGCAAGAAGCAAGCAGCACTTGCACTTTCTTCAGCAAAAGCAGAGTATAGAGGGGTTGTGAATGTAGTTATCCAGGAATTTTGGTTGCATGTGATATTGACAGAGTTTGGAATTCGCACTTCACCTTCAGTAGACCTTTTCTGTGATAATCAAATAGCCATCAAGATCTCCAGTGATTTAGTTCAGAATCAAAGGACCAAACATATTGAGGTTCACATGCACTACATTAGGGAGCTAGTGCACAACAGGACCATCTCATTGCATTATTGTCATACAGAGGAGATGATTGCAGACATATTCACAAATTTTTTCACTCATAAGATATTTTCTTAACTCAGATCTCTACTTGGTGTGAAATTTGTTTGAGCTCCCTACTGCCCTATTTTTTAGGGGGGGGCGGGGGCTCCCATGAGGTTTTCCCCATTTCCTTGTTTCATGGACAGTTATTCATTTTTATCATTTATTTTATTGTATGGGTGACCTTTGGTCTCAGTAACCAGGGCCCAAGATGTCCAAGTTTGGATTAAGGGAGGGTGTTAGGATAATTAATACTCCATCCTTGTCCGACTTAGTATTATTTTATTTTTCCTAGTAGTTGATGATGTCATTTTCCACCTAGTGGTGTGCAAATGTCATCTAGGACCCATTATCCACCTAATGCGCCATGCATGCATCATTTTGGAACCACTAGAGTTAGTTCCCTACATTTTAGGAGCCAACTCAATGATATGGTTTAGTCCACCTAAGTTAGCTGACTCTTGTGGGGGGGTTGTGCTCCGATTGCCATTGTTTGTGATATAATGTGCCCTTTTCTGAGTGATTTGCATGAAAAACTCACTAATGCACCCTTATTGGTCAGTTAACTAATAGTGGCTTCATTTAACTGAGATTTGGTTGAGTTGAGTTGAGTTTGGGTTTTCCGGTGCACTCCAGTGGTGACAATTCCTATGCTAGACAAACTGAGACTCGAATTCTCCTAGGATATTCGAATTCTCTCCATTGTAACATATTTGTGTAATATACTAATTAATGGATAATGTTACACATTTATGCTTCCGTCTAAGTTCCAATGCATGATCAATTTTATTGCTCTTTTCACTGCAATTTTCATTGTAATTCACCTTTTCTGCTCATTCTTTCACTGTGAGGTATTCTCAGCTCTATGATCTACTGTGATTTAGAATTCCACACTACTTGTATTCATGTTATCTCCTCCTGAAATCATTTAAATCACATTTTTGTGCTACTACTTCCATCCTAATCTAATGGCTTCATGCTTCATTAATCCTTTCAAAACCTTTATATCAAGGAACATGTATCCAATTTTTTTCTAGTCTTGTCATTCTTTGCTAGAAGTCATGCATCTACTTATCCTTAATATTAACATCTATTTGCACATATTTGTATATTTTATCCATCATATGATGGCCCATATTTTAAATCTATACTAATGTTACACATTTATGCTTCCATCTGAGTTCCAATGCATGATTAGTTTTACTGCAATTTTCATTGTAATTCACCTTTTTTGCTCATTCTTTCACTGTAAGGTATTCTCAGCTCTATGATCTGCTGTGATTTAGAATTTCACACTACTTATATTCATGTTATATCCTCCTGCGATCCTTTAAATCATATTTTTGTGCTACTGCTCCCATCCTAATCTAATGGCTTCGTGCTTCATTAATTCTTTCAAAACCTTTATATCAAGGAACATGTATCCAATTGTTTTCTAGTCTTGCCATTCTTTGCTAGAAGTCATGCATCTACTTATCCTTAAGATTAACCTCTTGTTGCATATATTTGTATCGTTTAGTCATCATATGATGGCCCATCTTTTAAATTTATATATTCTCATCTTTTGATACATCATCTTCTAATTCATGTAGGGTATAAACCAAGGTCCTTGGGTCATTTAGTATGTTTGGAATTCCCATTATTGTGGTTTGAACTCGTGTCCTTATAATATACTAACTAGGTGTGTATTATATATCCTATGTATTTATCTCATTCTTCCATCATAAGTTTTTCCGTTTGGTTGATCTATTGTTCTTGTAATTGTAAATTTTGTATTAACTTTTTTATTTTTCCTAGAAATTTTAATTTTCGTTCTGGACCTACATATGGAGTTATTTATGATGGGGTTGTTTGATAGATTCAATATTTCCATTAGTTTCCAAGCCCTATAACAAGCTCCTTCCTAACTTTTATTATGTCTTGGAGGTTTTTATTTTCTTCTTTCCCTATTAATGCACTTCCTTTTCTAGATTATTCTTCTCTTTTTGTTGTTTAACTTGTTCCTCTTGTATTTTGTGTTCTTTTTCTGTATGTTTCTCTTATTCTTTTGTTTTTCTGACGTTTGTCATTTATTTTCTTATCTTCTTGTTTGATTTCTCTATGCTTCTTCTAGTTTCTTTGATTCTTGTGATTTCCTTTCTTCTTCTTCTTGTATTCATTTCTCCATCTTGTATTTCCTTGTGTATGTCTACTTCTTTGTCCCTGTCCTTTTCTTGTTCTTGAATTTTTTTTTTATATCCACATATTTGTAATTTGAGAAATTGTTATTGGAGTTTGTTTATATCCAATTCATGTTACTCCTCATTGTTCCATTATTCTTTGTGTGCTTAAGTTATTTCAATATCCTTGGGTTGTTCTACCTCATATTACTTCCCTTATTTCCACTTCTTTATCCTCTTCAATTGTTTTCCCATAAATTTTTCTTTCAAATCTACTAGCCCCAAAGCTGCCTCTTTTTTATTTATTGCCTCTTGCATATTCCTTTTTTTCTATTGATTCTTTTTGCTTTGTTTCCTTCTTTTTACGTTCTCTTTCATTAGTTTGATACCATTTGTTTAGTTGGTTTTGGAACTGATTTTTTCCCTTATTTATCGTCATCCGGTTCTTCGAGTTTTTGGTCTATATCTTGGAATTTGGATCTCATTCAATTTTTTCTAAGTTCTTAGGCATTTGCATGTGGTCTCAGTACTACTTGAGTATCTCAACCAATGGGTCATCTTATTCATATGAGGTTATCTCATGTAGCAGTTTTTTATTCTATATCATATTAAGTTTTGATATTTGTATTGGATCTAAAGTTATTTATTTCTTACCCTCTATCCCTGACTTCTTACACCCTCTATTATGACCAAATGAGGGCATTATGGGGTTAAATGTATATGATACTACCCCAAGCAGGGCATATATGGGGTTAAATGTATATGGTATGACCCCAATAGGGGCAAATATGGGGTGAAATGTATATGTATTGAAGTAAGTGTATATGTAGTAGTGGTCATCCTAATGAAGGGACCACATGTTCAATGAGTGAACATGTATATATATAGTTCATCTAGTCATTGTTGAGAGAACATGTGAATAGAATGTATGAATGTATTGGGGTATGTACAGGAGATTCCCTTATTCTTTAAGGATTTATTGAATAAATCATCTCTCTTGACTATCTTTGAGTTGTGCTCCATGTTTACATTAATGTGCACCATGTGCACTCTATTATATCATTCTATTCTAAGTATTATTACCATTTGTCCCATATCATTCTCATTCTTGTCTAGGACCTGTTTTCATGCTTTCTCTAATTTCGTACTTTTTCTCCCACTTTAGGTAGTACTTCCTTTTTATTAGGCCTATTTATGCTTGAACTTGCTCTATTTTTTTGCTTTCCCATTAGTGGTGGTCATGCCTACCTTACCTCATGTATGAGTACTTCTTTCTTCCTATCTCTTTGACTCATGTTATATTTTTTTTGTCTTTTTTTCTTTAGAGTTGTTATGAATTCTTCCACTTCTTGACACATTCCTTTATAAGATTAGGTGTTCTCTTTATATATTCCCACCTATAGTTCAATAGGATTCATCGCCATCTTTATGGGTTTCCTATTGTTTTGCAAGGACAATTTTAGGGGCAAAATTTATCCCATGGGCTAATTTTACATGTTTTTTTCCAAAAAAATGGCCAATTTCAATGTTTTTCCTAAAATGATTTTACCCATATTCCATGGGATAAAAATATTTTACTTTAAACATCGCCAAAAATGTCTAGAAACTAGATAAAATGCTTAGAATTTTGAATATTTTTACAAAAATATTGCAAAACATTTTATGGTTGAAACTTTAAGAATTAGATAAGATTCACTAAGGTTTCTACACTAAAAGAAAATTATGGATCTTGTTGGGAGGAAAATGCACCTATAGTTCAGGGGAGAAACTACCAACTTACAGGTATGAAAGATAGACCTACAAATGTTTTTCAACTACAACAAGTAAGTGAAGAGATTAAGGTTAGAGATATGTGCACCTTATTCAGAAGATTGATCCAAGCCTTCTCCTTCCTTGCTCTTCTATGCTATCCAGTATCGCAATGCCCACACCTGCAAAACAACTTGATACCTTTCTCAAATACATTTGACTACATATATAAGACTGATATCTATGACATAATAAGACATCAAACTATAATCAAACAGTAATCAAATATGAGACACACATGAATAGGTCATATTTGGAAAGGGAAGAATGTCTGATCTTTATTAATGAATGAAGCAAGTACATAAAATTATACCTTCCTTCAAGCTTGGCACTTCAAGAAACCTAGATTCAAGGTCTCCTGCTTCTGTTCTCCAAGGATCCCAACCTCTAATCAACTGTGCTAGGGTTTATCAGAAACCGAGGCACAAGAGAGGGGGATGAGGGTCTCCATTCCTCCATCATAACATTGTTATGGACTTGGTCCCCTCACATGGCCCTTATACCTTCTTTACATAGTCAATGAAGGAGAGGAAAAGTAGTTATAACCAATCAAGAGGTTTCCCAACTAACTCAAACTAACCAAAATTCGAGATTTTGACTAGTACAGGAAAATGCCCTACTCTTCCTACTGCAAACCAGTGCATTTTTCAAGGTGTGCACTACTTTATTGAAGTAGATTCGCGCATATGCCCTACTCTATAGGCATAAGAGTCATGCACACATCCTAGTATGCCCTACTCTATACATAGGAAACCAACGTTTTTGGAGAAAAATTGCCAAAAACAGGGTTTTCTAATGATTTTCAGGAGATGGTTTGGTCTGGAAAAATGTTCCTAAGGGTTATAACCATCAAATGGGTCAGGATTGAGGTAATTTCAACCATTTTTAGTGTCCCAATTGACCCCTCAATCCACAAGTGTCCTATTGTGTGACTAAACTTGATCTCAAGAAGTGTTGTCATGCGACCAAGGGATGCAAGTGTCGTCACGAACGGAGAGGTGTCATTTTAAGCTATAACAGATGCCCCCTATTGTATGAAATCAGAGGGAGTGAGGGAAACAATGGCCGAAATACATTATAAATAACAAAGAGTTGAATCATGGAGGAACCGGAGAAACCAAGAATCATAGGCTCAAATGAAGTGCCTGAAAGCAAAGGCAATGTCAGACAAACTTATCCTTGGGGTAACTATCCATGTTCAAATAGTGGAACATGACCTCCAAGAGGATACAATAATGATCCAAACACTGATGCATATATCATGGCCACTAAAATACAAGTGTGGATCCATGAGGAACATAAGTGTAAACATAGCCACATAAATACAAGGTGGATCTATGTCAAAACTGGAGAACATAGGCATAGAGAACAAGTTGGATCTATGTCTCATCAAGAGCCAAAAAGAGTGTGGCTCGGTCTTGTGCAACTTGGGCGATAACATAAATAAGGTGATGCTATCGAGGATCCCAAGGTCTTCATCCAAAAATAACCCAATGTACAAACCTATCCATGCGAATAAATGAGTTGATGTCGAACATGGGAGGTATCGTTTGATTACCAGTCATTGATGTATACCGTTAACAAACACGAGGGTGTCCACCAATAATGAAAATGGAACCCAAGGTACCTAGTACATTCAAGCAAGTGCGAATAAATGGTCTTGCCGTCGAACACTTGAAGAATCCATTGGATAGGAGACATTGAAGTATTTCCATCTATCCAATAGTGAGGGAAACTGCCATTAATGACTGCAATCCCCAAGGTACTAACTGAAACTCTAAACTTCATTCCCAGAGCACAATGAGTTGAAGTTGATGGGAAGAAGTCTGTTGGAAGGGAGGCCTTAAGGAATCCTCCATCATCCAACACGAGGGACACTGAACAGGTATGAGCTTATTTGGAGTAGGATTGAACACATGATGAAACATATTGACACCAAGGAATGGCCGACACAGGTTATATCCTTGAACAGTGAGCACAACACAAGAGTGACTTAGGCATCTTTTAACACAAAGAGACCACGATACAAATCTGCAATGTAGGAGAAATTAACAGATTCTCCAAATGATTGAAAAACTAACCAAATGGAGGAGTAAGAACTCTGAGATCAGGTTTACCCTAAGGCCAACACTAGAACCCAACTTGTTTGGTAGACTCAAAACAGGTGCTTTGTTCAAGGAGATAGTTGACTTGCTACCATCATACTGAAAGATATTTTAACATTCTTCCCTTCCCTTTCCTTTTTCATTTTTTAACGAGCTTGACAAAGAACTAAATCATGCTCGACGGTATTTTCATATTTAAGGAATCTGAAAAACCTAGAAGAAAACTCCATACACCTATCCGTGGATTTTATATCGAGCCTGAATTGGTCTGTGCTCGACGGTGTTTTCTTGCTTATAGAGTTGAAAAACTTAAACAGTCCTCTATACACCTACTCGTGGATTTTAATATCAAGCCCAAGTAGGTTAATGCTCACCAGTGTTTTCCTATTTATAGAGTCTGAAAAACTTAAACAATCCTCTTTTTACCCTCTCATGGATTTCACATCGAGCCCAAGTAGGTGAGTGCTCGCTTGGTGTTTTCATGTTTAGAGAGGCTGAAAACCCTAAAGAAGGCTCCGAAAGGTCCTTTTTCATAAAGTTAGTCTCCTCCCTCGGAAAAGTGTAAAACAAAGGAAGAAGAACTCTTCTAGCGCATACCAGAGTATACCTAGAGTATACCTTTTCCGTAATTTATCCACCAAGGCCCGGAAAAGGGGTAATTCTATACCTAATTGGATGTCGGTTCAATTATTTTAACGAGCCCGAAAAGACAACTATGCTCGGAAAACTTTTCCTACTTAAGGAGTCTGAAAAGGGCTTAAAAGAACTCCATAGGGATCTTTTCTGTAAAGGTTTAATGAGTCCGAAAAAGTAAACTCATGACCTCCTTACTGTTTTTAATGAGTTCAAAGGAGATACAGGAAAAATGCTCATAAATTTCTTACTGTTTTTAACAACCTCGAAGTGAAGATGAAAGAAATGCTCATAGCCTCCTTACTGTTTTTAACGAGCTCAAAGGAAAGGTGGAAGACTGCTCGTAACCTACTTACTGTTTTTAATGAGCTCGAAGTAAAGGTAGAAGAATGCTTGAAAAGGGAGGAGACGAGTGTCAAGGACATGCGAAACTAGCTCCAAACGCATGGAACAAAGCTATGCCTAATGCAAGGAACATGAGTAAAATAAGGACACTCAGGGTGTGTCTCCTCCAGGTAAAAGGTGTCAAATTGCGAAGGCAAAATGATACAAGGATTAGCGGAAATGAGATCAAAGATGGAGGCTTATATAACGAGCTAAAAGCGTGGAAGCTGGCATCAGGCTCATTAGCGCAAGCGAGATCATAACATATGCATATGAAACTTGAACACAAAGATGGGAGTCTTATCAGGGATGGCCAGAAAGATATGAGGCTTCTTCTCAAAGTCATGGTAAATCTAAAAAGGCTCCCAAGCCTATGAGAAAAACTCAGCATGGGCACCAGAATGGCATAAGGGTGCTAAATAGGGAGACCCATGTTAGGTAGGCTCTGCTATCGGACTGGTGCACAATGCATAAAGAGATGGCTAACACACCAATATCCAACAAGTTCGACCCTATGGTGAATTCGGATGGCAAAAGGTTCAAATGCAGCATAACAGCGGGGAAGCCCAAACCTATATGCAAGGTTCCGAATATACCTGAGAAGGTCACACAAGGTGTCGAAAGAAACCAGTAAGCAAGTATAAATCTAGCTAAGAATCTTGTCTCCAAGAAACATTAGTACCAGGATCATATCTAAAAATATATATAAAGAAAGACTTGATACAAGTCACTGTGGTAGAAATACTTTCAACTTCACTATCATCAACAACAAGCATAAACAAGGCAAAGTTTTCAAATGAAGACTCTATGGTACCCAATCCCGGGGACTTACAATCAACAAGATCGACTTCAGGATGAAGGTCAAAGTTGAAAGACATGATGGAATCTGCAGAAACAAATTCATCATCACGGGAGTTGAAAATTCTAGAAGCAGAATCAAACTCAGTAGGAACACCGATTTGCGGATCTATAGGAGAGTCCAAAGACTCAATAGTAGGAATATCAGACTTTAAGGTCAAACCGGGGCTAGACATAACTGCTTCTAGATCAACATCCAAATGAATGGCAGACTGTACTATGGAATCTAGGAAAACTTCATCAGAAGGAAGTATATCGTCCCAGATAGAACACATATCTAAACATTCAGATGGAGGTGTCACTTGGTCAAAAGCTGGGACTATGTCCCGAGAAGGTAAGCATGAACTCAGAGACTTCTTCTCAGTAGCAGTTGAACTCAAGGAACAATATGCCACATAAGTCCCATGTGACATAGTAGTGCCTAATGATGAGGGATCTGACTGGTCTACGGTTGGGTAATAAGGAGGATCAACGAATGCAAGCTAGTCGATAGTGACGATGCTTTTGTTATGAGGAAAATGCATCACACGAAAGAGCGTAGACACCACAGCATGCATAGCATAAACGTAATCACGCTCGAGGATCATATCAAAGTCCATAGGGTCCTTTAAAACCATAAAATCAACAAAGATTGTTTTTCCACCCAAGGTAACAGGTACCTGACGAAGGAATCCGATCAGTTCACTAGGTCTTCTATCGAAGGTCAATGGCCAATTAATAGCTGGAATAACATTAGGGAAACCCAAATCTCTCCAAGCATACGCGGATAAGATACTAATAGAATCTCCTTCATCCATAATGCATCAATCAACTGTATGGTTCCCGATATCAACCTTTATCTGGAAAGGTGTCGAAGAAGGAAGACAAGGCTCGGCTCGACTATTCCAATCAAAGGAAACAATCCTAGGGCTTGGTAGGGGTTCACATAGAACAAATGAAGTACCCCCTTTTTCAGGAACATCCAAACTAGTAATGCAGAATACTTCAGGGGCAGGTGCATTAGTCTCCAAAGGACTAATGGGATCGGACGAAGATTGCATCGATTCAATCACTTCACTCTCCGAAGGAAGAGTGGAGTTGACCAAATATTGCATTGGTTCAACCACTTTATCAACCGAAGGTTGATCTGACTGTAGGGAATCTATAGACAACTTAGGAACAGAGGTTCCTTCAGACATGGACCACACTCTTCGTGCCTCTGGAATTGCAGGGCATCATTGAGTAAGGTGATCTCCCTGACAAAGTTTACAAGGGAACTTTGGTTTCCGTACTATAGGTCAAGACTCCTTTACAACGTTAGTACTCTCAGCATGACTAGCATTGGCTGATAGCTTTCCCCTAGCATGACTTACAGTGGCTGGTTGCTCAGAATCATAAGACTTTTGAACTAAGGACCACACTTTTTGCACTTCTGAAAGTAGAGGGCACAAGTAAGTAAGGTGGTCTCCCCACAAAACTTGCAAGGGAACTTACACTTCTATTTATTGGGTTTGTCGAGAATGTCAACTCCCTCAGCATGACTTGCAGTGGCTAATCTGGTGTCTCTAGTATGACTCATAGGAACTGGTGACTTGTCTTTAATATGACTAGCAGTGATCAATGACATGTCCTCAACATGACTGACAGTGGTTGAAGACAAACTTTCAATGTGATTTTCAGTGACTAAAATTTTTCTCCCAGCATGACCTCCAGAGGCTGGGTAGGTGCCCCCTGCATGACTTGCAGAGGCAGGGTACTTGCCCCCAGCATGACTTACAGAGGTTGGGTTGCTGCCCCCTTGTTTTGGCATCTTCTTCCTATTCTTCCTCCGTCTATTCCTTTTAGACTGCTGGTTACTAGTATTGCTACTTTCGCCACGTGAGGTAGAAGGAGGAGGAGAAGATGTTACTGGAAAGAAGGCACAGGGTTCTGATGCTCTTGATTTGAGGTGCTTACAAAAGAAACGTTAGGAGCATGTAAGGCATTCGGAGTGGAGAACAACCAAACCGGCAGCCCTATAGTGAATCCAGGAAGATTCAGAGTAGCCATTAAGGGAGTACCAATGTTTCCAATGAATGGAATAGCACAAGAATCCCCTGGAACAAGGGTACCTTGATTGGTGCTTGTCGGAACGCTAGACATAGTTTCCTGCTCAAATGAGCAAGAAGTTCTCTAAGGAAAACTAAGACAAGTAGCACAAAGAGAACACCACTAAAAAAGGTCCTAGGTAAATCAAACCAGGCAAACAGATGCCTTCCGGAGAAGAGCCTGGGATGATGAGGGCCCAGAACAAATCAACGAAGGATGAAGAACAATTACCCGAGGTCCACAATACAATGACTAAGGGTGCAAGCGCTGGAATCACCCAACCGCCCTCCCAAAGACCTGCAAGGGATTTCCTCCCACGTCTGTCCTAGGTACAATAGATATAACCCTCCACCATCACCTGTGTATGATCCTATGGTCAGATACTAAGGATACCACCACACCGAAAACTCCTGGGGGAACAGTCTCTGGTCGAATCAGAAGGCGTGGGCAGGGTAGCTGAGCCTAAAACTCAAAAGAGTCCCCAAATGCAATTCAATCCTGGTATATGCTCGAAACAGAAAGTAGGAGGTGTATTCCCAACAATCTGATATCACAAGACCTACTACATAGATCCCAGGCAAGCTTTGAATGAGGTGGATTTACCTGTGATAGTTGAACTACGATTTTTGCGTAATGTGTGATCTTGGGTGGTTTAAGGTGTTTTAAGCCCAAGATCCTAACCAAGACTAGTTGGTGAAAAGTGTAACCTCGAAAAGAAAATGTTACTAGTACATTTTATCAGGGTTCATTTTAAAGGTTACTTGCTTACTCAAAAAGGTAGTGGGTGTGTGAGTGGTTATAACAGAGATAGAATACTGAAATGAAATGCTTACCACTAAACAAATCTTTTCTTTTCAATGCAAGTCTTAAAGATACAATCTAGAATGCATATGCAAATGCAATTTTTTAGTCTTTTCGAATGCAAAAAAGATAAAAATAAAGTCTAAATGTACAAAATTAAACTCAAAACCTAAGAATGCAGCTCCTCAAACAAATAAGTATGCAAAAGAAAACTTCTTCTTTTTGATGCAAAGCACTCTTAAATCCTTTAAGCCACTTGCAAGGTACTCTATTCAGAAAATAAGTCAAATTTTTTTATGCTTTTCAAAGGTAAGAAACAAAACTAAAATTGAAACTAACCTACCATCAAAGTAAAAGCAAAGAACTTTCAAGTTTCCTTATTAAAATAGTAAAAGCAACCAAAACGACTTTCAGATTCTTATTGATGTAAGCATGCCAACCATTGGGAAAAATGTACAAAAACTACTTTTAGACCCAAACAAAGCAAATGACCTACAAAGAAGTATGGTTTGGTAAAGTCAGATCTGCACATAAACAGTACAGTCACGGTCTTGAACAACAACAGGGACACTTGAGCTTTCACTACAAGAAGAAAACTAAAAGCATAAGGGAGGATAAGAAACCAATCTAAAGAGAAATTTCACTCAAATAGATACAAACAGGGTCAAGTAGACTCAATAAGTTTCAAATCCAGTGGAAATGGAGCAAGCAGGTTTAGTCAGACTCAAATTAGGGTACAAAACACCAAACTGGTCCACAACCCCCCAACTTGGGTCAACAAGCCCCAAAACTTTCCAAACAAGCCCAAATTGATCAAAAGAGGTCCAAATCATGAACATAGGATCAGTACAAGGATAGGAGACCACTTACAGTGGTTTAATTCAGACCTAGGGTCATCAGGGACCCAAAAAATGCAACCACAATCCCCAAATTTGGGTCCACAACCCAAAAACTCAAACCCAGAATGTGTGCGCTACTTTATTGAAGTGGAGTTGCATATTTTTCAAGGTGTGCGCTACTCTATAGGAATAAGAGTCGTGCACATATCCTAGTATGCCCTACTCTATGCATAGGAAACCAGCGTTTTTGGAGAAAAATGGCCAAAAACAGGGTTTTCTAATGATTTTCAGGAGATGGTTTGGTCTGGAAAAATGTTCCTAAGGGTTATAGCCATCAAATGGGCCAAGAGTGAGGTAATTTCAACAATTTTAAGTGTCCCCAAATGACTCTTCAATCCACAAATGTCCTGTTGTGTGACTAAACTTGATCTCAAGAAGTGTCGTCATGCGACCAAGTGATACAAGTGTCGTCACAGGCGGAGAAGTGTAATTTTAAGCTATAACAGATACTTAAAATTTCATTGCTCTTTTGCCTACTTGCTTCTTCATATAATGTCTCAAAACTAAACCTCCCTTCATGTTTAACATTGAGTCATTTTAAATATGATGTTTGTATGCATTCATTGAAGAGTTTTGGTATTTTCCTTGACATTCCCTAATTTTTTATCTCGGTATATTTCTCCATTCTTCTTCTTAGTATGGTTGTTTCCATCCAAAATTTCCTTTCATATACCTTTTTGTCGATATATTGGTGGGATCATAAAATTCTAATTTTCATATGACGAAATTTGGATCAGGTTGGTGGGATTATGTGGCTAACTGTTGTATTTCATATTTGGAAAAATCCTCCCCTACCCAGGTATATGGTGGTTTCCAAGGTGTATCTTTATGCTTCCTATCTGAGAAGAAATTGTTTACAATCATGACTTGTATGTATTGTTCCCTAAGTGATACCCTACTTACATATTTTGATAGGGTTGTGGAATATATGTGAAATCCCCAAACCATCATATATGAGTATACCATCATTTGAAACTATTTTCCAATTGCTTATATCCATAATCTACCCCTTCTTTCAAAACTCAAAAATCCAACATCATATTTCCCTTCCATCCTTTATCACCAACTCAATACATCATCTTCTACATCCCAAAAAAAATGAGAGAGGCATTTTTCCCACATTGTTGTGTAATGGAAGGGAATTGGCATATGTGTTGTTCTTAAGTTCTTTTTAACCCTTTGAAGAGGGATTATTGTTCCTATGAGCTAGAATAAATAGCCATACATAAATAAAGAGTGGGTATAGTCATGTACCCATGTAAGTTGATGGTGAAATTCCTTCGAGATTATATCTTCCCATCCAAACTCCTTTCCACCTTTCATAATATGGGATAAGAGATAGAACCACTCATTTGGCCATGCCTCTCCATGATCCCATCTAAATATTCTACTAAGCAGTTGTACTTATCTCTTATAGTATCCCCACCTTAGTTCACCAATGGTGTATATTGGTATGTTTTGTTTTATCCATGTGTAGATTTCTAGTTTACCTTTGAGCCATACTAGGTGTGTTTTGATCCTATATTTGAATGTATTTTTATCCATTAGCAATGTGCCCCCTAGGCCCATTTTGAAAACTAATCTTATTGAGTTTGATTCTATGGGTATTCTTAGTTTTGTCTTTGCATCCCAAATGGCCCTTATTTTGGGGTTGTTGCATATACCAAGTTTGGTATTACTACTATCTTTAGAATAAATCCTACTTTATATAAACCATATAGCAACATAGGTATTGTTTTTTTCTTGTTCATAGTGTCCATTGTGCCTATAAGTAATTTTTCATCTAGAATCTTATTTTATGTATTTGAAATCGTCATCAAGATTGTTCCACCTCTTCCCTCTTTGCTTCTTCTTCTTCTCTAGTCTTTTGATACTAGATTTATTTCTTTCATTCTTATACTTATGATAGACTTCGTATGTGTTTTAGAGTTGTTGCATTTATGATAATTCACCACTGTACTCTTTTCTTTAAAATTCTTGTCCATTCTTTGCAGGCTTGTCATCCTATCATTTCATATTTTGTGGAGGTTGCATGATTTTAGTCCTAAATGCTCATTATGCCTAGAGATTATTTCATTATTTGAGCATGAAAAGAATTTCAATTGTTCTTGGATGTTTTTTTCCTTGGAAAAAAAGCGTTAAATTGTTCTTGGATGTTATTTCTCCTATGGTTGTATCTATGATGTATGATATTTCCTTTTGTGGTTATATTGGCTTTTGATAGGTGGACCATTACAAGCTCTCACATCCTAGTTACGAAACAACCAATAGGTATGGTCTTCGTTGTTTACTTGTGGCATATCACAGAATGGTCCCCCTAATTAAAATCATTTTATTGTCTTGTCAAATTTCTATATCGATACCCAACATCAACCACGATTTCGTATTGGATTTCCCTCTATCGAGATTCTATGGGCCATAACCTATCCCATACCTTTTCATAATGTGCATTACTTTTGATTTTTCATATTGGGTGTCTCTATCATCTAATTTCCCTTTAGTGGGGCTTTATATGCCTTTACCGATCGCCTTTTTCCAAAAGTTATTTTTCATTTTTCTTTTCCACATAATCTTTTACACGCCTCTTTATTATTGGCATCGTTTTTTACTTAGGCCAAAACTTCTAATTTGGCCTTTCAAATATCCCGTGTTTCTACATTGCCCACTTTTAATTATTTTGGCACCATCATCATATGCAAATAACTTACCAACTTTAAAGTGTAATAAATTGTTACATTGTTTAGTTAATATTCGTTCTTATCAATTGTTACCAAATTCGAATATTGTCAATGAAGAAATTACTCCCATATCGTACCTTATATTTTTCATAATAGTCTATTGCTTACATCATGTTAACAAGGGTATGCATCCTCCTTTTTACTATATTCTTAGTTATGTTTCTCCATTGCTCAATTTCTCATTCGTATTTTTTATGTTCGATATGTTTGTGAAACCCTTTTCGTTGGTCCCTAGATCTTGCTAACACTCCTACTTGGGAGTCCTTTGAAGCCTAAATCTCTTCTAATAATATTCTTGTTATTTTTGATATGCCAATTGTGTGGTTGGAAGTATCCAACATGGAGTTAGATGCTTCCTTTGCATCGAGTCTTTTTGAATTTGGATCCCAACTACTGATTCTACGCCTTTATTGAGGTTGGTAAATAATTTTAGTGGTGGTGGCCATAAATTTGGTGTAGGTGTTTCCTCGATACCTCCTATCAACACCCCCATATTGTCCCTAGAGGGGAAGGTGGACTTGTTATTGTAGGAGGTTTCCTCTTTGCAACAAGAGCTTCATGATGTCAAGATGCTCCTTCTAGAGTTACATGCAAGGATATTGTGTTGTGCTCTAGAAAATCTTATCAATCTTGATGATTGAATGGAAGGAATTTATTTTTTTCTTCTCTTCTTAAGTTTTGTAAATGTCAATTGCAATTTTTATATCTAGTTTGTATCGATATGTAAGAATTGTATTCATGATACTTCTTTGTAAATAGTAATATGGAAATATCATGATAATAATAAAAGAACTAAGAGTCCACTATTGTTTTTACCATGTATTGAATCACATGGTGTATGTATCATATTTTATGTCTTTGGATCCATTTTTATGCGGCTTTTAATAATCATATTCTTGTTTTTTCAATCTTAAAATAATTCCTGATAACTTTGATTTGTACACATTATATGTCATATATTTCAATGTCATTTGTTCGCATGTTGCTCATTTCCTTGTTGTTTTTCCTTTTTCATATGTTCATTTTTTAACCACGAGGTTTTCTTGGTATTGATTGATTTATCCTAAAGTGTTGTTTTAGCCATGTCCTCAATTGGTCCTTAGGCATTCAGATTGTATCTTGATCTCCTTCAAACACTTTCTTTACTTTGTTCTCATATATCTCAACGTTCTTACTCTGCAGTGCAAGTACCCAAAGGTGGCTAACAAGCCTTCTTTATTCAATAATTTGGGTCATATCATTATCCTATTGTTTCTTGATGGACCTATCACTACTTTATCAACCTTGGGGCAATTTTTAGACCTTCCTTGAAATAATTTTACTGGTCATATTCCTCATATATTTTAGTAATTATTTTTAAACCATGAAATAACCTTCCATACTAGGTTTTTCCTTCTTATTTGTTTTCTATATTTATTTTTTATGTCTTGAACCAAATATTCTTTTGAGGATTGGATCACCTTCCATTGGGAACTTCAAACCTATTCTTATCCCTTTTCCTTTTGATGGTTCTTCCAATTTTGTTTTCAATGTCTTTAACTAGAACCTCTTATGAGGATCAGATCACCTTCCATCAAGAACTTTAGACCTTTCCTTGTATTTTCCTTTTGATGGTTCCTCTAAACCTATTTATGATGTCTTTAACTAACACCTCTTATGAAGAACAAATCACCTTCCATTTGGAACTTTTGACCTTTCCTTATCCCTTTTCCTTCTGATGGTTCTTCTGATATTTTTCTTAATGTATTTTAACTAGAACATCTTCTAAAGATTAACTCACATCCCATCAGGAACTTTAGAATTTTTCTTATCCCTTTTCCTTCTTATGGTTCTTTCAAGCATATTTTTGATGTATTTTTCTCATCAAGTTTCCTTCCATTGAGCTATGGATTTTCTATGTTAACCTTAAATGATGGTCACAAGTCTAGGTCATTATCAAAACTATGCCCTTCCATTGGATCACCCTTTATTGGGAACTTTGGACCTCTTCTTGTCCATTTCCATTCTAAGGGTTCTTCCACGATTATTTATGATGGTAGTCCATTGACCCATCACATTGTCTTGATCACTTCCCTTTATGTGCATTGGGAGTTCACCTACTTCAAGCTATTGATGTCTAGATAAATTCAACAAACTCTCCCACTTAGATTAATCATTATTCATAACCTATGTATAAGAGAAACCAATTTGCTCAAATTGTCTATTAAATCAACAAAAGCATGTTCCTTTTCCATACTAGCAATAAATGTAAAATCATATGAGTTAGACAAAGGGTTGTATATTTTTGGATGGGGAACAACTTGTCATTCAGCCTTTATTTTAGAGTATTTGAAAAAAACATATATATATTGTAATTGTAACAAAATTCAACAAAAAACCAAGGTGTTGAGCTATATTTATTCTCCCTCCTAATAGTAGTAGGTTTGAAGTAAATTTCATCAAATCAAATCTCTCATAATGTGGGGGCGTTCCAAAGACTTCCTTCATTTGTTATAGTCCTTTATCATGTTTCCTGAAGTCAATTTTTCCTTCAACTACTATTTCCATCTTTCTAGGATGAGATCTACCAATATATTATGCTAAGGGTGTGGTTGGGGTACCTTACACCCAAAACCTTCAAGCTTTATTTTTTCATGGAACACCCTTATGCAAGATGTATTAACTTAGCTAATGTAAGGTAGTCCATTTAGACTTTCTCTGTGCTAACCCATTTTCATATAGCTTCTTCAATTTATATGGCACCAGCACTCTATAGTTAAGTTTTTCAAATTTGTCATTTTCCCTATTTTCATAGAAAACGACCAATTGACCCTCTATAAATTCATGTTTCTTGAGTTTGCTATCATGATATCTTTCCATTTTTCTGTTTTCCATTATTTGCTAGAACCCTGGCCATAACATGTCTTCATCCAATTTTTCCAATTATTCTAACCCACTCTTCATTTATTTTTAAATTGCCCATGTTTACTCTACTGCTATTATTAGAGATCGTACCCAATATTCCATCGACATTATTGCTTTCCCAAATAACAATCTAAATGGGATTTTCCTGAATCCTTCCTCCATGTTGTCCTATATTCCTAGATTGTTACATGTAACAATTTTAGCCCATTCCATCCTTTTTAAATCACATCCTTCGGTGAGACATGAAACTAATATCTTGTTCATGCTTTATGATTGTCCATTTTCTTTTGGGTGGTATGGGATACTTTTATTGTGTACTATTTTAAAATCATTCATCAAGTGTTTGATGATATTGGCAATGAAATGTTTTCCCTAATCTGATGTAATCTGAATCAGACATCCAAACCTACATACGAGTTCCTTGAATATAAATTTGGTTGTCACTTCAATTGGAGATCTCCTTTTAACTCTTACATATACCCACTTAGTAAACAAGTCTATGGATACAATAATTTACTTGTACTATGTCCCTTTTATGGGTACAAATGGTCTAATAAAATCAAATCTATTGTGCTCAAAGAGTTGCATTGGTAGTAAGTGGTTCAAATAATCATGGTACTTGTTTTGTGGTTTATTTACTACCATTTGGCATTGTTTGCATCCTCTTACTTTCTTGAAACAATCTAGTCCATCAAAGTCATGCACATTGAATTTTTTGGGTTATCCTATTGGCTAAAAAATTTCCTCCTACTATGTCCCGATGTTTTTCATTTACTAAGTTCTCTATTTCTATAGGTTGAGCGCATCCTCTAGTTTTCCATCCATACCTATCCTATACAATTTTCCTAGTAAATGTATGAATTGTAATGCTTTCTAGACCCATATTCCTCTTTATGCCACACTTAACCCTTGTGGTACTTGTCCATGTTGTAAAGAATTAAGCACATCTTGTAGATATCTTGGCGCACCCTAAACTAGAAATAAAATGGCATTAGGGAAGTCTCCTACCTTGCTTTCCTTCTTACCCATTTATTTTATTGAGAAGTGATTAGTCCCTACATGGGACTTCCTCGACATTACAAAAATTTCAAATTCATACTCTTGAAATAACATCAATCCTATACATATGTGTCCCATTAAAATTGGTTTGTCCATAATTTATTTCAATGCTTGATGATCAATGTAAAAATTAAGCTTATTTTCTAGCAAGTAATGCCAAAAACAAATTAAGACATGGATCATACCTAGATCTTCTCTTTAGGTGGCATTGTAGTTATTTTCAATGGTGTTTTAGTTTATTTTGGTAGTAGATGGTATTTTTTTGGCATAATATATGAGGTGGTCCACTGATTTTTCTCTCATCTATGTTAGTATTTTTCCACTAGTGATCTCTGTTGCATCTACATGTATGTGGAAGACATTGTTCAAGTTGGGCAATCTTAAAATCGGTGCATTTATGATCCTTATTTTGAGCTCCTCAAATCCTTGTTGGGACTCTTGTCTCCACTGAAATAGTGTTTCCTTTTTCATTAGTTGTTCCATCGAGTGAGCTATTTTGGAATATCCTTTCACAAATTTCCTATAGTATATAGTATGCCCCAAAAAGGATTTGACCTTTAATGGGTTTGTAGGTGATTACAAATATCTAATAAATTTCATGTTATCAAGTCCCACCACAGTTCCTTAATTTGATACTATGTGTCCAACCAATTTTCCAAAAGGTTGTAGGAGCTGACAATTTTCTCGATTTAGGGATACTCATGTTTATATGCATCATTCATAGATATACTATGTTGTTTCTCAAACACCCAAATAGTGGCCATACATCCAAATATAACTCCAATGTTGTATGGATGAAATATTTAAATATCTCCACAATAATTCTAAAGAAACACGTTGGTGTATTTACTAGCCCAGTGAAAATGCTCCCCGTTCTATTACAAAGGTAGTTACGGATTGGTTTTTCTCTCTCATGGATACCTGATTGTATCCCAAGTACACATCTAGGAATGAGTAAATTTCCTTTCCTACAATTGCTTCCAGGACTTCTTCATAAACAAAATTGGAAAGGGGTCTCTAAATGATACAATGTTCAATCTTCTAAAGTCTATGCAAATCCTTAGTTCTCATCTTTCTTCTTGGCTACCACAACTGGTGAAATCTACTCACCTTCCTTCACTTCATAGATAACTCCATCTTTGAGTAGTTTGTTCAAATCCTCTTGAAATTTTTCCATATAGCAAGTGTTCATTTTGTATGGGAATTTGTAGTTCTATCTTGGATTCTTTGAATTCCCTAGGTATTCCTTTCAGATCATGGTCGTTGTAGGAAAATATGTTAAATAATGTGATCACCTTTGTGTTATCACGTCATCCCAACAATTTCATATTTTGAAGTATCAGGTTTCTTCCCCTTCTTTTGGTCTACCTTTGAGGTATTATTGGTTACCCGCATCTTCTATGGAAGTGCTAGTGTTGTATTGATTATTCTTGAGCCAAACTACTCCTTCATATATTTATCAGGAATATGATCTTCTTGTTTGTCTATGGATAATATTTTAAACACTAACCTTTCATTATGTTACAAGTTGTGCTCTTTCAAAAATTGATGCATTTTTCTCAAAATTTCTTGTAGGGTTGGATTTTCATCAATTGGTCTCTTGTAGGGTTGGTGAAGTGAGTGGGCTATAAGTCCCTCATTTGTGGATGAATGCCACTTATATGCAAATCCACTAATGAATAGTGGTAAAATGTGGATGAATACCTCACCAGGATTTCCACATTTTTTCATTTATTTTTTCTTAATATGGAATAGTCATCGTAGGTAATATAATCTAACTACCTCATAGTATCCATAGTACTTCTCACCCTCATTTCTCAAACCAACATATAAACAACATTCTCACTTATTCCTGTGTGATGTTTGAGCATGCCACAAAATGTGTCATCCACCATTGGAAAGGTATTGGTGTAAGTATTTTTGGAGACTATTGTATTTTTTCTTTCTTTGATGAAAATTTCATTTATCTTTCAAACTTCTCTATATTCTTAGTCGAGTTTCCACCATCCTCATAAGTTTTGATTTTCTACAATGATTCAATTTTGAATATAATTTTTATACAATTTGGGTACACCTCATCATTTTTATATGCTCATTCCCTCACTACATTGAATTCAATGAAACATCCATATTGAATTCATATAAACTATGTCTGTTTCCTTAAGTCATTGTATAGATATTCTCATATTGAGATTGGGTTTGGTTGGTTCATCCTAATTAGTAGCATTAGTTGCTACTTCATCCTATTTCTTTCTTTTATATAGGGGTACTATAACCTTTCATCTATTATTGTCGAGTATAATGGATTGTTTATTAGAGAAAATTATTCTTCTAATGGCATAAATGCATGTTCTCCTAGATCACGCCTTGCATGCTTCTTTAGGTAATTTTGGTACTTCAAATATAACACAAGTTTTAATACCATAAGCATCAATTTTCACTATGGTCATCTAACCCAATGGTATGCAAATGACATGATTTTCTACCTTGATTACTATCCTACTATGTTTCAATTTTTGTTTTCCTAGTTCTTCCCATAATCATGAGGAAATAATATGTATTTCAATTACAGCGTCTACTACAACATTTGTATTTCATTGTCCATTACTATGGAAGGTATTTATAATTGTTCCTAAAAAATGGATCTAATATTTTGATCCGGATTTATGTAGGAACAAAATGAATGAAGAAAATAACAGAGTAAGCACAATGATATTGCAGAGAACACAGTGATACAGTAAACACACACTGCTATTAATTAATGAAATAGAGAGACTGTAAAACTGTTGAGCAATGCATAGCTAGAATGGTGGTAGCTTATCCCTCATAAGAGATGTGGCGGCTACACTCATCCGTGACCAAGTTGACCTCCAAAAAAGAGGCCAGGGGGCCTTATTTATCAAAAACATGAAGCAAGGAACCCTAAACATCCAAAAACTAACCCTAGGAGGTGAACCGTCTCGAAGCTTGTGGCCCCAAGGGGGTTAGTTGGGCAGTCAACTTCCCGGGGTCATAAATTTTGCATACGAACTCTATTTCGGGAAAATTATAGCTCGTTGGAAAGGCCTAACCAAGAACTGCAAGATGAGATCTTTGTCTAAATGTTAGCGTCAGTTAGAAAATGGATTGCAAAAAAAATCATTTAGGGCCTCAAAATGGCCCCGAAAGTTTAGGACTCGAAAAACCATAGAAATTTTGACAAAACAATGATTTGAACTAGAGGAATAGGTGGGTGGCCACCGATACCCATCTAGATCATTCCTCCCCCCTTAAGAAGCAATGTTCCCCATTGTGTCAAGTGCCGAGATAAGATGGGGGAACTTCAGCTGAATTTGGCTCCTGATGAGCCACTTGCCCTGATGAAGGAATTGCCCAACTTTTGCGACCCGATACAGCTGGACACACTGCTGGCGAGTGCCCTTTACCTATGAATCCATGATCTGATCAATTGTTTCCTGCTCCAAGCAGTCGGGGTTGAGTTATGTCGGTGCCAACTGTTCGGACACTTCTGAGGTGTCCAACAATGGTGCAAAATAGGGGCAAAGCAGCTCAACATTGAATACAGGGTGCAAGCCAAGAAATGGAGGGATGCTTAACTCAAAATAATTACCACCGACAGCCTTGGTGATAGTATATGGCCCATAGAGAAGTGGGAAAAGCTTGCAATGAGGTCCTGCGAGCCTTTCTTTCTACAAATGCAATCAAACCTTATCACCCACTTGATACTTGTGTGGCATCCGATGTTGGTCATGACGTTGCTTGTACTTGGTATTGTATTTTTCCATAATGTCATGGACTTGTTGGCGAATGCGTTGGACCTGTTCAACAAATTTGGTGGCTTTATCAGCCTCAGTCTGAGCACGAGAAGATGCTTCCGGTGTGGAGGCAATGGGAAGAGCTACATCTATGGGGGCCAATGGTTGAAACCCCAGGCATGCTTGAAAAGGGCTATGGTTGATAGAGCTATGAAGGACTCTGTTGTAGCTATGTTGAACATACGACAGGTTCTCGTCCCAAGTGCGGGGGTGTTTAGAATTTTGCATCCTCAGAATATGCACAATCATTCGATTGACTACTTCTATTTGTCCATCAGTTTGGGGATGGAAGGCCGTCGACTGTGTGAGCTTGGTATCCATCAATGACCATAGGTTGGAACAGAATGTGCTGAGGAACCTGCTATCGCGATCTGAAATGATAGTCTGGGGAAGCCTTAAATGTACCCAGACACATTAACACATATTTCATTAAATTTGGAATTAAACAGTGGATCAAGAATTATAAAATAAACAAAAAACTCAATTCTAGCATTGTTCTTGTAATAATATCTTTCCAATTTTAATGAAATATGTGTTCATTCAAAGAAGAGTTTAGCAGTGGGTTCGGCAGAGATACTTTTCTTGCAGGCTGAAAAAATGACCAATTTAGAGAAGAGATCCACGACCACAAACACAGTCATTACCATGCTTGGTTGGAGGTAGTCATGACATGTAATCCAAGGATATGGATTCCCAAGGCCCATTGGGAACAAGAAGAAGGGTATACAACCCTTGCTTCTTAATGGATGGTTTAGAGATGGCACAGGCAATGCAGGATCTAATATACATTCTGACATCTTGTCGGAGCTTTGGCCAATAAAAATACTTCTACAACACCGCTACTGTCTTTTCAGTGCCAAAGTGCCCTGCGACCCGACTGTAATGCCCTTCCCAGATCAGCATCACGTGCTCGCTTGAAGGAACACAGAGGTGGCCTAGGTGGCATAATAGTCCGTCCTGGAGATGAAAGTCAGTCACTGGAGTGTTTGCACAGACTTCTCAATAAGTGGTCAAAAATTTAGGATCACTGTCATATAATTAAGACCACCTGGAGGTTTCGTGGCCACAAGAGTTAAGCACCGTGGTGAGTGCGGCCACAGGTGGCTGACTGAGGCAATCAACGACACGATTGGTGCTGCCCTTCTTATATTTGATGTTCGGGTGGAACTACTACAAGTATGCAGACCACTTTTGGTGGTGGTCATTTTGTAATTTCCCTTATGTTTACACGAACTGCAAGGGCTTGTGGTCAATATGAATGATCGTCTCTCTGCCTAGGATGTAATGCTTCCATTGGCGACAAGCTTGGAAAATGGAGTACATTTCCTTGTCAGAGGTGGGGTACTTTCGGACAGTATATGAAATCGTCTCACTGTGATATGCCATTGGATGGCCATGCTGCGTGAGGACTACGCCAACAACATAATCTGAAGCATCTGTCTCAATTTCAAAAGGTTGTTGCAGATCCGGGAGGGTAAGGACGGGTGCTGAACATAAGCGTTGCTTCAGTTCCTCAAATGCTTATTGCTGAGATGGGGCACAAAATAATTTGGCTTTAGCCCCACCTTTGGTCACGTTGCTAAGGGCCCAAGCAATGTTAGAGAATGCCAACACAAACCTGCAATAAAAGTTGGCCAGCCCTAGGAAGTTGCGGAGCTCTGTAATGGTCTTTGGGGTCAACCATTCGTGAATGACTTGGATCTTGGTCGGGTCCACATGCACACCCTGTTCATTCACGATGTATCCCAGATACTGAATTTCCTTATCCCGAATGAGCATTTTTCAAGATTTGCATATAACTTGTGCTATCACAGGGTGCTAAGAACTTGCTCAATATGCTACAAGTGGTCTTCCCATGTTCTGTTGAAGATGAGGATATCATCTAAATAGATGACCACAAAAGAATTGGTGAATGGTCGCAGTATATCATCCATCATCCTCATGAAGTTTGTTGGAGCATTAGTCAAGCCGAAAGGCATGACCAACCACTCGAAAAGGCCTTCCTGAGACTTGAAGGCAGTATTCCAGACATCAGTCGCCTCAATTGGGACCTGGTGATAACCAGACTTCAGATCAATCTTGCTAAAATACTTGGCACCCTTTAGTTGATCGAGGAGATCATCAATCCGGGGAATAGGATACCGGTTCTAGACTGTGATTTTTTGTAAGGATCTGTAATCAATATAGAGTCACTAAGTCCTGTCCTTTTTATGTACCAACACAATCGGGCTCCCGCAAGGTGAGGAGCTTGGTCTAATATGCCCCTTTTGGAGTAATTCCTCGATCTAGCACTTGATCTCTTCATTTTCCATGAGGGAACATCTGTAAAATGGCCCATTAGGCATAGGTGCCCTGAGTATCAAATCAATGGAATGCTTGACTCGTCAATGGAGCGACACTCCTGCAGGGGAAGTGAAGATGTCCTGGTATGCATCCATGAGCTTGTCCACTTGTCTGTGTTGTGTAGAGGGACCCTGTGTAGAGGTGGTAGATGTGGTTGCGGTCTTTCATTTCCCTTCTGGACGAATCATCAGGAGGATGAATTTCTTGGTTTGGGAGATCACCTTCTTGCACTGTTTAGCTATGATGAGGGAGACCACGATAGTGGGAACTACCTCTGGTATCCGGTAGCGTTGTTTTCTCAAAGTAAAAATGACACTACGATGCCTGGATTCATACACATGGCGTTTCCACATATATGGTTGTCCTAAAAGAACATCAGAAACTTCAAGTGGAGCAACATCAGAAATTACCTCATCTTTGAAGGGCTTGATGTTGTACGGTAGGCGGGACTATTGGCTGACATAGATGTCTCATCCGGGGATGAGCCACCCAATGTTGTATGTTGTGGCAATGTTGGCAAGTTCAGCCGCTTGACAACCTCTACTGAAATCAAGTTCTTCTAGCTTCCACTGTCGGCAATCAAATGGAATGGATTTCCTTTTACCCACATCTGCGAGTGGAAGAGGCGCTCCCCTTCTTCTGTATCCTCTCAATCGTCGGGTTGGATCTTTGTGGTGGCAATGGTGACATTGGGTTCCGCATCAATGATCTTCTTTCCATGATCTATCTCTGATTCCGATTCAAATCCTAGATCTAACTCGGGCACTTTCATCTCAGCAAGCAATGATTGTTTTGCACGGCACTCATTAGTGTTGTGCGTGGGACTCTTATGGAGCTCACACCATTTGTTGGTGTCTTTCTTTGTCTTCCAGTTACCCTTCTTCACCCATGGCTTAGGCTGGTTTTCCGAGGGTTGGATGTCTTTTCTATGTCCTTTGTTCTACGAACTAGGGTTTCCCTTACCCTACTTTTGGTTTGCCGACTCGAACTCCCACTTGTTCTTTTGCTTAAATTTTTGCTCAATTTTCACGGCATACTAGTAGGCGGCGCCTAATGACAAGATGTCTAGGAATTCCATCTCAGTACAGATATACCAATGCAGGCCGCTGCAATATTTCAGAACCAAGTGCTGCTCAAAGTCTTTAATGTCGAGCTCTGTGCGCAGGGTATGGTAGTTTTTAGTGTACTCCATCACCGCTTAGTCCCTCTCTTGTGGCAGAGTTTCCCATTTTGTGTACTGGTCATCATAGTTCCCCACAAGGAAGTATTGCTCCTTGAGGGCATCAACTAAGGATGCTCATGTGGGTTTTATCCCAAATAGTGTGGGTTCCTCACCCTCTTTTTGTTCGCGAAGGGTTTCCCACCAATATTTGACATGGGGGACCACCTTAATAAGTGCAAATGTAATCTTCTCATTGTTGGAAAAATTATGGACAGAGAAGTAACCCTCGAGCTGATTCAACCATTTTTCCATAGCATCTGCATCTATTTGACCTTCAAATAAGGGGATAACAAAATTAACGTGTACCTTGAAAGGGGTCGGTCCTCCAAACTGATTGTTGGTCGAGGTTCCTTCCGTGGCGGTCAGTAACTGTCGAAGATATTGTGCAAAACTGTCCATAATCTTGTTCCTCTCTCACGCAAAAGCCTCCTTGAGCAACATCTTGATAGGATCTCTTGATCTGTCATCTCGCTTTTCCTCTGCCATGGGAGGTGGTCTGCACTAGAGAGAGGTTTTTCTATCGAGCTGAACTAATTCAAGACCCAACTCCTTATATCCTGACCTCATCGGTGACATGCACTAAAAAATGGCAAAAGAGCAGTCTGCTCTGATACCACTGATCTAGATTTATGCAGGAACAAAATGAATGAAGCAAATAAAAAAGTAATCACAATGGTATTGCAGAGAACACAGTGATACAGTAAACACACACTGCTATTAATTAATGAAATAGAGAGACAGTAAAACTACTGAGCAATACATAGCTAGAATGGTGGTAGCTTATCCCTGATAAGAGATGTGGCGGCTACACTCATCCATGACCAAGCTAAACTCCAAAAAAGAGGTCAGGTGGCCTTATTTATCAAAAACATGAAGCAAGGAACCCTAAACATCCAAAACCTAACCCTAGGAGGTGAACCATCTCGAAGCTTGTGGGCCCCAAGGGGGTTAGTTGAGCAGTCAACTTCCCAGGGTCATAACTTTTGTATACGAACTCCGTTTCAGGCGAATTATAGCTTGTTGAAAAGGCCTACTCGAGAAATACAATATGAGAGATCCATTTAAATGTTAGTGTTAAGCTAACATTGAGAAAACGGATCGCAAAAAAACATCATTTAGGGCCTCAAAATGGCCCTGGAAGTTTAGGACCCGAAAAACCATAGAAATTTTAACAAAACACTAATTTGAGCCAGAGGGACAGGTCGGTGGCCACCGATACCCATCTGGATCATATTTTTACATACCTGGGTTTTCTCATGATCAATTTAATGGGTTTTCTTTGCATTTAGTAGTTATTCAAAAAAATATTTGATTTTTCTTAAGTATCGCTTGTTTGTGGACAATTTATTCAACTATTGTTTCAAATCTTGTGTATAATAATATTTGTTCTTTATTCTTTCCTTCTCCTTTTCTTTTCACTTATGATCCCTTATTTCTAGGATTACTTCCTTGTAGATTTCCTTGTCTAGTTCATAATCGATGTCATATTCTTCTTTAGACTAGGGTCTAAGGTATCAATTTGGTCATGCCCTAATTGCTACATGGACTTCCTTTGGTTCTATTTATTGATCAATTTGTATCATTATACATGTTTTATTCTAAATTCACTTCAATACTATGGGGAAATGTTTGGTCTCATGATCTCTTGGTCCACAATTTGTTGGCATATTGTAACCCCTAGGATGCTAAAAATGAAATTATTTGTTGTATGTCCCTATGAGAGGAAAACATTACACTAGAAGGCTACCTTTTCTCTTAGTAACATCTATAAATTGTTCTGGTTATTCGGTTGTGCTTGTATTATGTAGACACTAGGGTCTTTTTGTTGTTCAAAGTTGCAATTTCTAAATGATCTCTTTTTGGTATCTATATTCATAAAGCCCCTGCTATCTTCTTGGATTTTTGGGACAAATTTTCCAAGATTGCTATGTTCTATTGAGTTAAATAAGAATTAAATCTTCCCATTTTCCTTATTCCCACATTCTCCTCTAGGTTGTCTTTAGTATTATGATCCTATATTTCCTTTGGTGCATGTTTATTTACTTCCCTCATATTTTTCAGCTCAGCCTCTAGATTTTTCAATTGTTTTTCTTGTTCCTCTTTTTGTTTCTTTTTATTTCGGGTGTGTCATGTTCCCATCAGCCTCAGTTTCCTATTGTGACCACAAGGGATCCTTTTTTTCTTTATTTCTTACATATGACACCAAGAAAATTCTATGGCTAATGTTGAGTTTATTTACTACACGACAGCCTGCACCACATAATCTCGATACACTACATGTATCACACTTTATTCCATACTCAATATTGTGTACACTAATTTAACATGGAAAACTTCTGCACTTACCAATACTTTACCACACACGGTAAACCATACCATCATGTTATCCACTGCACAACTGCCTTTAACCATTACATGTATACCACCGCAATGAATAACCACCACGTGGCAACTTAGCTTGCAACAATAAGTCACTGACTTCCTGCAAAGTTAGTGCTACATGCATAACAGGACTTCATATACAAACATTCATCTATATGCAAGCATTTCATTAAGTGCAACATCACATTTTCAACACTTAGATATCGAGAATCGTGATTACTTCTAGCTAAGAAACTCATATTCACAATCACTACTTTCAACATGCATCATTATCAATTCTAATAAACATTCATACAACATTCACAGATCATTATCAATTCCGATAAACATTCATACAACAAGAAGACATCAAGTAAACACTTACCTTGAGTGAAGCTTCTCCAAGCAACTGACTGCGCAAGAGCAACGTTCCACCCAACCATAGGCACTCTGTCTAGTGTATACGATTTCTACTAAGAGGTCACCCCACATTGGGCATGATTTTCCTGAGGAAAGGAGAACTATCTAGAGCTCACTCATAGTCAAAAATCAGCACAAGGCCACAACCAAGCTAGCCTCTTCTATTTTAACAGGTTGTCCACAGTCACACAGATTACAACACCAAGAAGGTACCCCTTCGCCACTCAACAATCCCTCAAGCATCCCCTTTCTCTAGGTGTTATCCAGTGTGTGCATAGAAAGATCACCCAAAACCCCAGATCATCTACCAACAGGTTATGTCTTCCCAGGGATTACAAATATTGGGAACACACAACCAGATGGCTTAAAGGGATTTACTCCATTTTTTGTCTAACAAACTACTCAAAATATAATAGGACTCACAGACGACTATACTCAGGATGACATCAACAGCAACGAACTAGGACTTCCAAGCCCACGACTAATTACTAGGAAGATTCAACGGTTTAGGGTGCGCTTATGACCACTAGGAACGCGACTGAGGATTCTTAGACAACTACACCACTCTATTAGACATATTCATACAATTATGGAAACAAAATTGCAACATAGGAACTCAACACGAATTCAGGGCACACAAGCATAAGTTAATAACTGGGAAACTTCAATACCACTTTAATGCTCAAAACAATAAAGGAATGCATAGCAAATGCACTCTCAAATTTCCTCTTCGGCCTTCAATCGTGACCATGAAACAGAATTTAGGATCACTCTCCACTTTGTCACTGATCAAGATAGACTTCCTCTCTTGCAATGGTCGACTCTTTCTCCTCTCCACGGGTTGAGAATGATCGATTGATCAATAGGTTGATTACCCACAAAATACAAGGCAAGACAGATTCATACTCCCATTCATGAGAGGTTGAATTACTTGACCAGGTAAACTGACTGACTGACTGACTATCTGAATTATTGTTCCAACCCCCAACTGATAGGTAAATTAAGGATGAGTTCAATTCGACTAATGGATTACCCAATATGTCATCCCCATTCCCAATTCTACAGGGCGACTGACACAAGAAACTCAGACGCACACCTTCCTTTCCCCAAGATAATAACTACCTCAACTACCTTCCTATTGGAAGCATTAAATGATTGGGAAGCATGAGTCAATCTTGAAAATTGATGGCTCATCATTCCTTTCTTGGACACGTGGCTTCCATCTAAAGGCTTAATGGATTAGTACATCCCTCCCCTAATCCTAGGATAATCATGCTTCCTTGCTCTTATTTCCTTGCATAGTTAGTTGTGGATTTCTTTATTATTATCATGCACATGTACATCACATTACAATGCTACTATGCTTGACCAGTGCATGGTTCACTAACCATACTTACTTGTTCATATACACATATATATTCAGGAATTCCATGGTAGGACATTGACCTTAAGCTCCTCACCTTGTTCCTTACAATAATCAATAATATTACATCATTTACCTATCATATGTCAAGGGTCAAAACTAGGGACATTACAGGTTGTCATTCAATGTTTCTCCTCTATTTGGATAGTTGCATTTACCACATCCTTGTATTTCTTTGGGTTATTTGTTCTTAATTGTGCTCAAATTATATCAAGAAATCTTGTGATGAAATATTATGAACCAAATCCTCAAGATAGCATAATATGACAAAGTAAACACCATGTACAACAATGTAAATGTGGAGCACAACTCCAATATATAAGGGAGGTAATTTATACAGTGATTCCTTAAATAATAGAAGAACCTCTTCCAAATACACCAATATATTCATACATTCAATTCACATGTTCCATCAATAATGACTACATGACCTCTATATATACGTATTCACTCATTGCACATATGGGCCTTTCATTTGGTCGACCACTATTACATATACATTTGTTGAAACTCCCATATATACATACATTTAACCCCATATATGTTTACATTGTTGCACATGGAGTGTACTTTGATTTATTATGCTATTCCAAAAGATTTTATTCATGACATGAACCAATCATTTTCATTATTTGTGAAACCTCGTATATCAGGTATTCAATCAAGTTTCATAGCTTAGCATCATAGTGTACAACATTTTATCCCTTCATCTACTTCATATCCTTTAGTTGTACAAATATTAATGGTTTTTCATCCAGGTATGCATAAATCTCTAGGAATTTATCAGAAACTTCTTGCCATGTCATGAAAATTGGTTCTTTTCATATCATGAATATCATGTTACATTTTTCCCTTCAATGATCCCTTAAAAATTTCCCATTTCTTTTATTGGCTCCACTACATCCATTTCCTACCAATGTGTTTGGATGAGATATAAATGAACCTATAAATCTATTTTTCCATCAAATAACCAGATTTGTGATGTGTCTATTTGGAATTTAATTGTAGTCCTACCTCCATTGAAAGGGGCATCACAAGTCTTTCAATTTGTTCCTATCCCTTTGTTCCCAGTTGAAAGGGTCCCAATAACTCACCTAAGGGGATTTATTCTTCCAATAACCTTTGATTTGTTCTTTCTTCTTCACCTCTATTTTGTTTTGGTGTGCCCTAAATCTAGCGATGGTTGTGATTCTTATTTTTGGCATCCTTGTTGCTCCTTGTTTCTTCCTTGGTGAAAATCCTATGCCTTCTTGAGATGGGATTTCCCCACAAAAAATTATCAAAGTTCACCTATCAAATTGGTTCTATATAATGGTATGATTCTTCTATCAAAGTGTAAATTCATGAGTCGGGATGCCCCCAATTGTTGGTTGTAAATATAGTCACAGGTTTAAATTCTTATAAATCGAGTCTACACTACCATTAAGTATATCATAACCTTCACATAAAATTCTAGATGTATATTAATATAACAGAAAAGGAATCCCAAACACTGGTAATACCAATTGTAGTGGGAAAACCTCTCCTCCTGAGGCCAAAAGAACTATTTCAATAATTTTTATCAATTCAGATCTAGAGAAAATACTTAACCCTTAACATTCCATTGTGATTATCATTTAAAACCACTTACAAAATAACATAACAACACTTCATTAAAACCAAAAAAAATCACCCTTATCACTTTTCTATTTATTTATATCATCCTAATATATACATGATCAATTTTATTATTTGGTTAGTCTTATAACCAAGCAAGCCCCTATTTTGTGCTTGATTTGCCCCACTCTGGGGCTATTTGTCGATCATTGGCAGTGTCTAACCCAAACAATCACCCTTGCAAAAGAGAAGGATCTAACCTAATGAATAAACTGAGATTCGGCATGCTTGTTCATGTACTCAATGGAGGTATGGGAATCATAATGCTACTCATCTATATTCTCAAGTTGGATCGTACATTTTTCCAGGGCTAATGAATTAGGAAGAATTTCAACAGTAATTGAAAATGAAGGAATCTCTCATTCAATGGAAAAAAATACTTATACATTGTAAACCAAGTCAAAAGGCATATATTTGGTTGTTGTTTGACATAGGTGGGTTGGTACAACCTCTACCAAAATATCAATGACTAAAACATATATGAAAATTTAAATGCATTCACCCTCGAGGGTGGGGATGGGGCTCCAGTAAACCTAGAAGATAAGAAATACTTAGAAGAAAGAAAGGATTGATTGGTTATTCGAAGGTTCTCTACTATTTCTCTACTATATGAACACACATAAGAGACCTAATGAACAAAATAGAAAGGAAGAAGAGGTGGGAATGATCATGGAGACCAAAAATTACAAATTTTTTGAAAAGCGTGTTCTCTCTCCACAAATGAATTTGATTTATATATGTGGGGTGACATTATTATTATCTATTTCATCATAAACAACCTTTCAGTTCTCATTCACAAAGTGGGGTGACATATATGGTTTTCCCTCAAAATCGTTCAACCAAACATTACTATCTATCTCCTCGTAACGAAGTCACCCTTCCCATGCGGAAGGTCTCGAGTTTATTTAATTATCCATTTGATGGCACACTCCATCAACATCTGCCTAAATCTCCCAACAAACAAATGTTATGTTATATTTTCTACTTTTAATCAATATTTATCTAGGATATTAGTGAAAGAATAACATGCATGGCATAACACAATAGACACAAAGAATTTCCTTGGGGAAACCATAAAGGATAAAACCCCGCAACTTCCTCAGAGATAGAATAGTCGCCAATACAATGTCACAAAACTAAAACCCCAAAACAAAGATGGTCTTCTGCAGCTCTCTCTCTTTCCTCTTATGTGAACTTGTCTTCTCTCTCTCACTAATTTGAATTGAGTGAGTGAGTGTTGTGGACAAATGAGAGAGCTCCACTCTCTATTTATACTTTATCTCTCACTTGACCTTTTCACTTACTAGGTCAGCCCCATTTGTACCTGACTGGGCCAACTTCTCTAGAAGACTCTATTAACCCTAATACAATCTAACTCTGGGGTCTATTGCCCCGACTTACAATGGGATGCTTTTACCTCAATGACCTAGGATTCAACTAAGCATCATAATGACATCCTCAAGTGGAGGAAAAACATCTCCGATGGAGGTACAAATAAAATACAATATAAAATACAATATAAAATACAATATAAAATACAAGTGAATATCTTCCGAAGTTACAATTACATTAACACTCCCTGTTAACTAGGAAGGTATTCTCTAGACACAGTCATAATATGGACACAAGTCTTCATCACTGGATCATCAATGCTAGAACATCATCATCAACACTGGATCATCGTTGTTGCTGCTGCTACAATCCTCATCATATCGATCATCAATTGGTGACATATTTCGAATCTACTCATCATAGGAATTTCTATAGATCCATTTTACCGGACAATCCACTCGAGCGGGCACGAGCAGGATCTCCCTATCTCAATGCAAGTCTAGAACAAATAGAACAGACTACAAAAACGTTTCCTAGATCTACTTAAGGATCAAGTACTAGATGTCTTACCTCTTTGATTCGCTATCCTTTCTCCCGAATGTTGATCCACGCCCCACGGTCGTGAGATCCAAGCTGCAAGACTCGTCAAGACACAGAAAAGAGAAACAAGTAAAGAGCATCTATACAATAAGAGATCTATGTAAACAGTTAAGCAAGTAAACAACACAACATCATTATACATAAGAACGATATTGGTGGAAAGCATTTGTATTACTGCAAATAGAGGAGTACATGATAGAGATATAGGAATACAACCAAAGACTTAACGTAGCAGCCCTTCTTCGACCATATCAATTGCCATATCCTTCCAAGGAAGCATGAGTTCTCCAAGAGGTGAATGGAGTGTCTTGGGAGAGATTTCACCAGCATGTAGATACTATAGCCTTCCTCCAAGGTAGATTTCACTAGCATATGGATACCTTAGTCTTCCTCCTTTTGGTATGGGAATAAGCCTCACTTATATAAGACGAAATGGATAGGGTGTGGATAGGATAGGTTGAGGAAGGGTAGGAGAGAGATAGGGGATCTTCCCAAAGAGTTAGGAGTCGATTACCAACTCTCCTAGAGGTTAGGGATAAGCCCCCAAATGAGCAAGTTTCGAGAAGGATCTCAAATAGGCTATTTTTGCCCGTTAACAGACCTCGTCGCACCCTGTAGTGGTGCAACCTACGATGTCGCACGTTGCTAGTGAGAAACCTGCAACGACCTTCGGAACCTAACACAAATGGGTACAGACCCTCCCAGGATGATTATTAGTCCAAGTGCCTTCAGGGATGTATACACTGAATCTGATGATGAGTAGATTTTAGGTGTAACAGAATGCCCCCTAAAGCATGAAGTTGTTAAGGATGTACAGGTGAAGTGCTTTGATAGAAATAATGGCAACAAACTCGTCGAATGAAGGATGCTGCTGCAGTACAACTGACTCTGAACTGACAATCTCATATGAAGTACAACATGGTTGCCGACCAATACATTGTAGATCCATGGCAGTAATGACTGACTGAACACAATCATGGCTACTAGACACAAGCGTAGATCCACGATGAGATGATAACACAGCCACGACCAATACAAAAGTGGATCCATGTAATATGACTCAATACAAACTCCATCGCAACCTAGGTAAAACATGACTCCCCAAGTTCTTCAAGCTGAACCCGCAATGATATGAATCTATCCATGTGATTACAAATGTCTTGACGTCGAACATGGTAGAAACAACTTGATTACCGATCATTGATGTAAACCGTTAACAAGTGCGAGGGAGATCACCATTAATGTCGATGATTCCCAAGGTATCACAGCACATATCATCAAGCGTGAATAAGTGATTTGAAGTCGAACACGAGATGAAATCTTTCAATCAAGAGTCAATGATGTAAACTCATGATGAAAGCAAGGTAACCTGCCATTGAGGCATGCGGGGCCAAGGTACTTGGTTGGTTTCTAGATTCAATCCTCGAATGATGAGTTGAAGTCGACAAGGATGAATCCGTCGAAGGAGGGCCATGATGAATCCCCCATCAATCGACATGAAACACGACAAAGATGTGTAGAGTAGATCGGATGGTACAGTTAACATGTGAGACTGACTCAAAGTGACAACAACATGACGACGTGTGTACTGACTGTAAATGGTAGATGGTGAGTGTGTTCTTGAACATGGGCATGGCATGACTTGGCAGTATTGACATAATGAGAATGATGCAAAATTCTAATGCAACTGATGATGGAAGCTTTCTCCGAATTACTTAGAGGAGTAACAAGACTCAGAAAGTAAGCGGGGACTCATAGACAAACAGATGACCCAAGTATTGTATGCAAATGCAGATGAGTGCCATGTTCAAAAACGACTGTATACTGCCACTAAGGTATGTAATACAAACACTTTCCTTTTTCCCCATCATGAATGATGAGTGCCTCATGTGGTTTTTACGAGCTTGATGAGGGTAACCAGATGCTCGGTATAGCTCATCTCATAAATGAGTCCAATCCCAAATATTTTCCGAACCTAGGATAGGAGGGGTTCGTCCCATGACGGGCCCTTCAATGTGAAAATTTAATGAGCCCATAGAAGGTAGACTCGGTCGTCATTTCATGTTTAGAGAGTCTGAAAAGAACTAAAGAAGACTCCAACGGTCCTTTTTCGTAAAGTTAGTCTCATCGCCCGAAAAAGGGTAAAACAACGCGGAAGAGGACTCTTCTAGTCATGATTGGTTGGAGTATTCCTTTTTCGTAATTAGGGCCTTCTGGTCCGAAAAAGGGGTAAACTATCACCAGAAAGACGATCGTTCAAATACTTTAACAAGCGTGAACGCGACAAGTTCGCTTGGCGATCTTTTCAATTTTAGGGAGTCTGAAAAGAGCTTAACTATGGACTCCGGGGGGTGTCCTTTTCAGTGGAAGTTTAACAAGCCCGAAAAAGTGATAAATCATAACTCGATACTTGTTCTCATGGTTGGGTGAGTACAAGAACAAACGAAGAGTAAACTCATCCTCATGCAATAATTACGACTTAACCAAAAATAATAATGACAAAACATTGAAAGGGGTGTTCATACCTGTAGTTACCGTTGATAACACGAGAAACGACACAAAAGACCACTTTACACCTCCTGTACACTAGAGAAAGTGTCAAATAGTCCCAAATATAATGACAAACGGTCGAAACTATATTAAATGGCACAAAAGCATCAAAATATTTGAAAAGGAATATTCCATTCTATTTATAAATAGAAATATGGGTCAAAAATAGAAACATTGTTCAAATTGCCAATTTGGGTGGAGAAGTACCAATTTGGAGCCAAAAATTCCTTTGCCGATTTCGGGAGCTACGATCTGCCATTTCACCAGACGTCCAGACCAGGTAGGCCTAAATATCAACCAACAACTTTGTAGCGGTTTACTTTTTGATTTCTTGTTCATTTTTTGAGTTTTTGAGTGGTTTGTAGATGGGCCATTGCGCCCTCGGCTTGTCGCAAGTGGCCCTTTCGGGACTTGCGACGAGTCTAGGTCGTCGCAAGCCTCGAAAACGAGACCTGCGACGGCGAAAACCCAAATCCCAAACACAAAAACTAATCCAAAAAATGAGGTTGTGAATGCTAAGGAAGGTCCTAACAGGGTTTAATTGCCCCTTTTGGCAGGTTACTAGCAAGCAAAAATGGTATTGGAGTGGTGAGAGAGAGAACATGAAGTGGAAGATGAGCAAGCTGCAAACAATCCACAATGTGTGGAAGCTTTGAGAAACTGTGGGTTGTAAAGTTAGTCACAGCAGATCTAATGAACAAATAAATCAGTCACAACAGATGAACATAGAAGAAATGGTGCAAAACTGTGCAAAACATGCAGCAGTGCTCTCTATCCCAGAAAGGGTGAATGAATTACAATACAAACTGTTACAATGAACAGAGCAATTCGAATTGCCTAAGGAGGTCATTCGAATCACTGAATGGAGTAGCTTGACTCAATCTAGGAGTCCTCATCAATCATCGGTGTTGCTCATCAATCACAACAACCAGTCATCCAGGTGTCAAGCTGAGTCTAACTGATCATAATAAATGTAACTGAAGTGTGTAGCACTGATATAGGATCTGGAGGCTCAGTGGGGGCGCATGGGAGGCTAACTGGAGTCATAGCAAGTCACCTAATCGAACTGGAGGTCAATCGGAGGTGAAACAGTCAGTCAGGAGTGAAATCGGAGTGAAATCAATCAGAATCGGAGCTAACTGAATGTAACTGGAGTGAATCTGCAGTGGTAGGTGAACAAGTGCGCCCTTCTCTGTCAGTAGGTGAGAAGAGGGCTCCTTTCAGCTTAGGAGGGCTAAAACTCTGTGGAAAGTGGCTCCCGGGTGCTAGAAGAAGGTGGATAAGGTGCTGGAGGCATCAAACTGGTGACTGGACTGCATATCCTGAAATAGATCATGCAAGATCCTGAAGTAGATATGTATCCCGAAATAGATGATCCTGAAATAGATATGTATCCCGAAATAGATGATGGATATCCGAACACCCCCCCTCAAGCTAGACTATGATGTGCCAACTAAAATAATGTGGGGCCCTGGTAACTAAGACCAAAGGTCACCCCAATACAATAATCCAAAAAATGCTGAAAAATAAACTAAGTGAGGAAAGAGGGAAAACCCAGTAGGAAGAAAGCCCCCCCCTCAAGTCTAAAGCATAATAATGAATCAATCTGTCTCCACCATGATGGAACTCACCCCCAACAGTGAACGGAGGTAAGAGAACTTCTTCTCAGTGAAGCTCTTGGTGAAGATGTCTGCAATTTGCTCATCGGTAGGGCAATATTGCAGAATGATGGTGCGATCATGCACCAACTGTCGAATGTAATGCATATGAATCTCAATGTGCTTGGTCCTCTGCCGCTGAACTGGATCTGTGGAGATCTTGATAGCACTTTGATTGTCACAAAATAGGACAGTCGAAGTAGTGCCACCAAAACCAAACTCGGAAAGAATACCCTGCAACCAAACTGCCTGAATGCAGGCATTGACTGCCCCTCGATACTCTGCCTCTGCTGAAGAAAGTGCAATGGCTGCTTGCTTTTTGCTGGACCAGCAAATAGCACCATGACCAATCATGAAAACATAACCGGAAGTGGACTTCCGATCAATGCTATCACCTGCCCAATCTGAATCAGTAAAACCAATGAAATCTAGCTCAGAATCTGCAGCATAATGTATGCCAAACTGTCTCGTACCTTGCACATACTGCAAGATCCGCTTGGCTGCTCGCCAATGAAGCTCATGTGGCTGCTGCATATACCTTGACACGGCACTCACGGCATATGAGATATCAGGCCGTGAATGTGTCAAATAAAGTAGTGAACCAATCAACTGTCGATACATACTGCAATCTGCAAGCGGTGTGGAATCTCCCTCCTCAAGACTGATTCCTGAGAGGAATGGGAACGGGGCTGCCTTACATTCAGCCATATTAAACTTCAATAACAGGTCGGAAGCATATTTTTGCTGAGATATAGTGATCCCATCGAAATTTTGAGCTATCTCCAAGCCCAAAAAGTGACTCAGCAAGCCCAAATCGCTCATGTCAAAAGCTAGATTTAAGGCAGTTTTTAGCTTGTTTATTGAAGTAAGTGTGCTACCAGTAATAAGAAGATCATCAACATAAAGTACAATAACCAACAAATTACCTTTAACTCGCTGAAGATAGACATTCGGATCAGATTTGCATCTTTGGAAATTCTGAGAAAGAAGGAAGGAGTCCATCTTTGCGTACCAAGCTCTTGGGGCCTGTTTTAACCCGTACAAAGACTTCTTCAATCTACAAACCAATGATGGATATGATGTATAACCCTCTGGCTGCTGCATATAGACCTCTTCAGCAAGGTCTCCATGTAAAAATGCACTCTTCACATCCATGTGATGCACCTCCCAGTGCTTGGATGCGGCAATAGCTAAAACAAGGCGGATGGAATCCATCTTTGCAACCGGTGCAAAGGTCTTTGTGTAGTCCACTCCTTGGACTTGGGAAAAACCTTTTGCCACCAACCTTGCTTTATATTTGCTGATAGTGCCATCAGCAGCAACTTTAGTACGGTAGACCCATTTACACTTCACTAATTTTCTTCCAGGTGGAAGAGAAACTAGCTCCCATGTATTGTTCTTTTGAAGAGAACTGTACTCTTCATCCATGGCATCTTTCCATCTCGGATCTCGATGGGCTGAATAATATGATTGGGGATCTGAACCAGCCATAAAATAACAAATCTCAGGAAGAAATGGATCAGCAATAGAAAGAGCCATACCTGCCCTTTGAAAGTCTCCTCTTGTTCGTCTCGGATCAGCAGGATTTCCAAGATTCGAACCAGCAGATTGTAGAGTATTTTGGGCCCACTTTGGTAACTGAGGGAGATCTGAATGGTCGGATTCCGAACCTGATATGTCATGATCATCATATGCTGCTACAATATCAGAAATATCAGAACTCATACCTTCATTATCGCTGCTCGAATCTTCTTCTGGTGAAGGCGGTGAATCGGCAGTTTTCTCCTCAACTAGTTGCAATTCTTGAAGCGGTTCTTCAAACTGCACACTGCGCTCTATGAATATCTTTTTAGATCTGATATCCATGAGTTTATATGCTTTTGATTCTTCCCCATATCCTATCAATATGCACTCGATACTTTGTGGATCCAAAGCTCGTCTCTTCTCAGAAGGAATTCTAGCCCATGCAGTAGAGCCAAAAACTCTCAAATTTGACACATCCGGTTTGTGACCAAAGAATGCTTCGAAAGGAGTCATACCTTTCACGGATGAATGTGGAACTCGGTTCTGTATATATGCAGCAACATTGATTGCTTCAGCCCAAAGATTTGCAGCCAAACCTTTTGATTCAATCATGCATGTAGCCATCTCTTTCAGTGACCGGTTTTTCCTTTCCGCTACACCGTTCTGCTGGGGTGTGTAGGGAACTGTATGTTGGATCTTGATTCCGCTTTGGGCACAAAGTTGCAGCAACTCGGACTTGATATATTCCCCACCATTATCAGATCTAAGAGCTTTGATCTTGCTCTCAGTGGTGGTCTCAACAGAAGCCTTAAAATCCTTGAATTTTCCAAGCACTTCTGACTTGTTTTTGAGAAAGAATACCCATGTAAAGCGAGAATAATCATCAATAAATGTCAAAACATACCTTGAACCATTTAATGACATATGGGGCAGCGGACCGCTGATATCAGAATGGATCAATCCCAAAATAGTAGAGGCTCTGCTAGCCTTGCCGCGGTCGAATCTGTGCTCGGGGTGCTTCCCAATAATGCAACCGGAGCATATTCCCTTCGAGGAACGGAGTTGTGGAAGCCCATCAACCATGGATTTATTTGATAGCAGCAGCAAATACTTATAATTTAGATGTCCAAATCTTTCATGCCAAAGCCTACTAACCTCATTACCATGTGTGCGAAGAGCAGTGGGCTTTGCAAGCGGAATAAAGTGCGAAAACTCATAACATTTAGCAGTGTGGTTTGCCTTTCCAACCGCAACTAGTCTTCCACTTTTGATATCAGAAATTTCAACTGTATTAGGGATGAATGTGACTTTCTTTGGATCACCAGTATGTGTCATTTGATACACAGAAAGGAGATTCGAAGCTAAAGAAGGCACATAGAGAACATTCTGAAAGCATCCATGATCTACATGAATCGTACCTTTGCCCTTTGAAGAAATTTTTGAGTCATCTCCCAAATGGATGGGGATGGAGCTGTTTGGATCGAATGAAGAAAAAGAATCAATATTTGCAGCCATATGATTTGATGCACCCGAATATATCAAGAGAGTGGGCTTCGAAACCGTTGCCATGAGTGCTTGTCCTCTTTCATGATCGTCATTCCGATCCTTCTTCCTTGCACCGTCAGGAAGGGTTATGTTGTTCTTTTCCAAAAGGAGGGCCATTTGATCTATAGTCTTCTTCATACATGAACTTTCGGGATGAAAGCCACGGTTACAATAAGTACATTTAGATTTTTGGTTACCTTCTTTGCCCTTTTGCTTGGATTTCGAACTGGATGGTGCATCCGTTTGCTTGCCTTTGTCTTTTTGCTTGTGAGGCTCGAATTTGGGCTTCTCCTTCTTTAGCTTTCCTTTACCATTCGAAATCTTGGGTCCTTGAACAAATAGGGCTGAATCTTTGGAGCTTATGGACCCCATTTGAATCAACTTGTCATGCTCTTTCGTAACGGACTCAATGAAGGCATTCGAGGTAGGCATCTTCCAATTCGGGGTAGTTAGCCGACCGGAATTGAAAGTGGAGACAAATACCGAATAATCTTTCCCAAGCTTGCTTAGAATGGAGAGGATCAACTTTTTATCCTCTTTGATAACACCACTGTTCTTCAATTGCAAGTTCAAGTTCTTGAATTTTGTGAAGAATTCATTGATGCTCTCGAAATTCTCAGGATTAAGGCCAATCAATTCATTCTCTAATTGAAAAGCCCTAAGCTCATCCTGCTTGCCGAATAGTGTCTCAAGTTGCTCCCATATGGCTTTTGGAGTCTTCAATCCGCTGAGATGGAAGTGAAGATCCTTGGAGATGGAGAGACAAAGAAGACCGTAAGCTTCATCAAGCTTATTGTAGTGTTTGGTTCTTTCTGCCACATTGTTTGGCTCCAATTCAAGACCAAGAGTGACTCGGTAGTATCCTTTTGAACGTAATATGATCTCCATATCATCTTTCCAATCAAAATAATTGAATGGGGTGAGGATAGGCTTTGAAGAAGAGTATTCCATTGCTAGGAGTGAGTCAAATGATGAAGAAGAAGCTTGCATGCAGACTATAGCGAATGGAGATGATGTAGGGAAGCTTGCATGCAGAATGTAGCGAGTGCACTTGGAGGAGATAATTAACCTGCAAATCACATAAGAACAATCACAATAAGGTCGAACAATCCACCCTTTGAGAGTTGCATCACACCTGGGATTGGATTTCAAGCAATGTTGAATAGGTCCAATGTATCAGATCCAGGAATTATGTGGTAACTCAAGCTTCTGGAGTGGTATTGGAGTATTTTTCAAGCTTTGCATGCACAGGAGCGAATGCCCTTGAGATATCTCATGCCAAACTTTTTGCAATTTTTAGCAATTCAGTCAAATCTTCTTGTATAAACACCTGTAGAAAAGAGATCTTGTCCCTGCAATGGATCTGATACCATGTAAAGTTAGTCACAGCAGATCTAATGAACAAATAAATCAGTCACAACAGATGAACATAGAAGAAATGGTGCAAAACTGTGCAAAACATGCAGCAGTGCTCTCTATCCCAGAAAGGGTGAATGAATTACAATACAAACTGTTACAATGAACAGAGCAATTCGAATTGCCTAAGGAGGTCATTCGAATCACTGAATGGAGTAGCTTGACTCAATCTAGGAGTCCTCATCAATCATCGGTGTTGCTCATCAATCACAACAACCAGTCATCCAGGTGTCAAGCTGAGTCTAACTGATCATAATAAATGTAAATGAAGTGTGTAGCACTGATATAGGATCTGGAGGCTCAGTGGGGGCGCATGGGAGGCTAACTGGAGTCAGAGCAAGTCACCTAATCGAACTGGAGGTCAATCGGAGGTGAAACAGTCAGTCAGGAGTGAAATCGGAGTGAAATCAATCAGAATCGGAGCTAACTGAATGTAACTGGAGTGAATCTGCAGTGGTAGGTGAACAAGTGCGCCCTTCTCTGTCAGTAGGTGAGAAGAGGGCGCCTTTCAGCTTAGGAGGGCTAAAACTCTGTGGAAAGTGGCTCCCGGGTGCTAGAAGAAGGTGGATAAGGTGCTGGAGGCATCAAACTGGTGACTGGACTGCATATCCTGAAATAGATCATGCAAGATCCTGAAGTAGATATGTATCCCGAAATAGATGATCCTGAAATAGATATGTATCCCGAAATAGATGATGGATATCCGAACATGGGTTGCTCAAATTCTTTGAGATACAGGGGATGAGAACCCAGATCCCGTTCCTGACACACATGCTCCAGAGTTAGGATGTGGCACAACAATACTTTGTGATAGGTGAGCATATCCTCACGATTGATATTGAGGATATCTACTTTATGACCATTTTGTCCCAAAGAGGGGACGTTGTACAACTCACTGGAACACGGGGCAGTGATCGTACAGTTGAGGACATGGTGTCGCAGCACTGCATAGCTACTTCTCGTCCCTCCAGCGTGAAGATACTCATCAGAGCTGTGGTGAGTCGTCCCCTATGGACCATACTTCTCACTATTACTAGGGTGGCGGGTAGCCAAGATCCACATACGGCTACTCGGACTCAGATGTTGTATGCGGAGGATTATATGTCCCCCATGGTTTTCAACTGGTGCGAGGGTCTCCTCTCCAACATCCGAGCTCAGCTAACCAAGTGTTGGCGTGGGGAGCTCAAGCAGTTTGGATACGGATCGATCATAGTATCGTTCCTCTTGGAGCGGGTTCATCTCTTGCACCCGCAAGTGGTACTGGATGACAGGGATCTGAGAGATCCTCACATGCTCAGGTGGGCAGAGGTGATGACCCGCCATGGTGGGGGTCTCATCATCAATTTTGGTCCCGAGTTCTTTAGCTGGTTGGAAGGCCAGTTACTTATGGTCGAGGACTTTCCATACGGTGGCATGGACTTTCGAGAGGATCCCGACTTGGTGTTGCCAGAGGGTGCAACATGGGGTGATATCGGTAAGAACAAAACCCTTGTATTTTTAGTTTTGTATATTATATCATTTTTTTGATGTAGTGCTAATAAGTACGAAATATGTGTGTGCAGATGTGGGTCCCATGCGACTAGTAGGTCTCTCCATTCTGCCGAGGAGAGACAGAGGTGGGGAGGCAGTGGTTCCTGCAGGTGCTCATGCCGCCATCGAGGAGATGGAGGAGGTGTACCGGAACCTGTCCCAGCTGACCGTGGAGGTACCCGAGCTAGCTATCGATGACCTACCAAGGCCCATGCAAAGATTTGGAGTTGGAGCGTCCGTGCGCTTCAACTCCTTACTATGCAAGGTGGCTCATACAGTAGAGTGCTTTCTCACCCAGCGTCAGAGAGCTGTTAGAGCTAGGGGTGTACGGGTCAGGCGCCCAGCCTGAGTGCACTTTTATACTTATATTGAGAGCTTAGAGGCCTTAGATTTTGTACTTACTGAAAGCTATGATGCTTCATATTTTTGTAGAGACTCACTAAAAGCCATCGTGCTTCAGATTTTGTACCAGCACTACTTTTGAGCGATTTATATATATATACATTATCGGTGGTTTATACATTATGTGGTCTCAGAATGATTAGTGATATGATCTTGTTTACATGTTTGCTTCTGTACATTATATTTACATGTTATAAATTCTTTTACATATTATGAGTATTATGTGTGTGTGATGAACCAATCCAAAATGAAGTTGGCCATCGAGTCAGCAACTGTGTTAAACTCTCATGGAATGTGCAAGTATTGAACAGATTCAAATGACCTTTCCAGGAGACGTACTCGTCTGAAGAGACGGAGTAAGATGGGATCACGGATGGCATAGACCCGGTTCAGATGGGAAACCACTAATTGAGAATCCATGTGGATGACAATGTGGTTCATACCCAAGGAAATGGCATTAGTTAGGCTTCCGATTACTGCCTGATATTCTGCGGCATTGTTGGTCGCGAACCCTAGGCAACTTCCTCCTAAGCTAATGAGCTCACCTGTTGGGGAATATAGTACCCAGGCTGCCAAAGCAAGGTGACAGGTATGCCGGTTGGCATCGTCCGTGAATCCATAGCACGTTGCCATCTGCACACGCAGACAGAACATGGTATAAGAAGCAGAAACAAGATCGAAAGACACTTGAAAAGAAATGCGTCACACCACACAAAAACACGCCATGTATAGTATATACAAGCAAGTCTATGCATGAGAGATCAAGCGTAGTAACTCTTCAGGTAAAGCCCATTGCGGGGTTCACCCAAAGAGATTCTGTCATAATATTCTAGTTCGTAGGCACCTTTTTCCAACACACGTTTGATTATGTAGGGTCCATGCCACATGGACTCGAACTTCCCAGCTCCTAGCTTATCGTGCTTTTGGTTGTAAGTGAGGACCAGGTCACCCTCGTTGAAGATACGAGGTTCGACTGACTTATCGTACTGGGCTTTGATGCGTCTCTTATGTGCTTCATTAGCAAGAGCGGCATCTCGGCGAGACTCGTCAAGTTTTGCTAAGTGCAAGAGACGTTCTTCCTCAGCGGTAGTGTTAGGAAGAAGTTTGACCGCGAGCTGTAGTGACGAAATTTCGCACTCTATTGGTAAGACAGCCTCCAGTCCATATACCAATTGGAAGGGAGTGAAGCCTGTGGCATTTTAATGGTAGTTCGGTAGGCCCATAATGCTGAAAAGAGCATGTTATGCCAATTGGACTTATGTGTCCCTACCATCCTTTGGATCATAGTTTTCAAGACCTTGTTAATTGCCTCGACCTGTCCATTAGATTGCGGGTAGTAGGGTGTCGAGTTTTCATGGCGAAAACCCAACCTGTCACTCAATTCATCAACCATATGGTTCTGAAAGTGAGAACCATGATCGGTAACTATGGCCCGCGGAACTCCAAACTGTGCTATCACATGATTAAACATGAAGAGTGTGGTGGTTTTGCCATTGTTTTGGTATGTAGGCATAGCCTTGGCCCACTTTGTGAAGTAATCCATAGCTACGATGATGTAACTATGCCCCCCGGCTGAGGTAGGCTTACAGTGCATAAAATCGATGCCCCATTTTGCAAATGGGCCAACAGCAATTACTAGATGTAGTGGGGCAGGATGAGTGTGCTTCTTCGTATGGAAGTGTTGGCAAGGAGGACATTTTTTTATGGCCTCAATACAATCTTTGAAGATAGTAGGCCAGTAATATCCTGCGCGCAAAATCTTCTGGGCTGTAGCCATCCTAGAGAGATGACCGCCACATGCCCCAGCATGACAGTCATTCAGAACGCATTCGGCCTCATCATGAGTGGGACAACGTCGAAGGATTGAATCAACGCCATGACGATACAAAGTAACATTGATGATTAAATAATACTTTGCATGGTGACGAATCTTACAACTGTCGTCGTGAGAAATTTGAGGATCAAAGTGTTGGGTTTGAAGATACAACAAGATATCTCCATACCACGGATCAATCGTACTGATGAGAAACAACGATTCATCTGGAAATAAGTCATTGTGCTCAACTTCTGCATCAGGACGAGGAAGGTCGCAAATGAGCTCGGCAAACACCAAAGACTTCTTAGACTTAGCTTTCTCGAAAAGAAGATCAAATTCTTGCAGTATCACAATCCAGCATGAATACTTGCCCCTAAGCACCTGATGTGTCAATACGTGGTACATGGGGTTCGAGTCAGCAATGATGGTGGTGGTACGGAGCAAGATGTAGTGGCAAAACTTCTGGGCAGCGATGACCGTCGTGAAAGCGAGTTTTTCGACATGTGAATATCGAGTTTCAGCATCAGCTACACCCTTACTTGCATAGTATATCACATGTTCCTGGGCGTTTTGATCCTCCTGTACCAAAACCATGGCGATAGTGGTAGCAGATGCTGCGAGATATAAGATGTAATCTCGATAATAATTAGGTGGTTAGAGCACAGGGGCATTCATGATGGCATGTTTGATACTGTCGAAGGATTTTTGAGCTTGATCGTCCCAAATGAACAGGACGTCCTTCTTGAGCAGTCTCATATAGCTCTGAGTCTTCTCCGTGAAATTACAGACAAAACGTCGTAAATAAGTCGCCTTCCCTTGGAGACTTTGAATTCCTGTCACATCAGTCGGGGGCCGTAGGTTGATGATGGCCTCCACCTTTAAGGGATCAATGTGGATCCCATCCTTCGAAACGATAAATCCTAAGAGGCGTCCGGACTCAATGCAAAAGATACACTTATGAGGATTCAGACGGGTATTGTACCGTCTGCATCTGAGGAAAATGGTCGTCAGATGGTCGATGTGGAACTCGCGCTGCTTTGAATGAGCGGGAAGATCGTCCAAGTAGGGTTCCACAAAGTCCTTAATATCGTGGAAGGCATACGACATAGCCCGCTGAAACGTGGCGCCAGCATTTTTAAGACAAAATGGGAGCTTGCAATAAGCGAATGTACCCCATGGGCAGATGAAAGTCGTCTTATGTTGGTCGGCTAGGTTGATCTCAATTTGGCTGTAACCAGAAAATCCATCATGAATGAGAAGATGACACTTCTGGCACAGTTGTCGATGATCTGGTCGATGAAGGGGGTCGGGTAGTTGTCTTTTGGATAAGCCCGATTAAGGTCCCAATAATAAACACAAACGCGAATGGTGCCCTATTTTTTGTTCATAGGAACGACGTTTGAGACCCAATCCGTCAATGGGACAAGATAAATAAAGCCATCCTTTAAGAGCTTTTCAATCTCTACCTTTATTTCTGCAGTCTTCCGGGGTGTGCCGATTGCAACTTTTGACGTACAGGTTTGATGTCTGGATAGGTTTTTATTTCGTGAGAAACAATTGTGGGGTCTATCCCAGGCATCTCCTCATAGGACCAAGCAAACACGTCTCGAAATTGCTTCAACAAGGCCATGCTAATAGCGATTTCTTCAGGGGAACACTTCTGGCCTATGCGAATGTGTTCCACTATACCAGGTTTCACCGAGATGTCTACCGGGGTGGTTGGCTCCATATTGGCCAAGTTGCCCTCCGTGTCCGTAAGACATGTAAGAATGGGGGAAGGAGGGGATGGGCAGATATCTGGTGAAAAGAGGGTATTGATGTTGTTCTCTATGTACTCCAAAGGAGGAAGAAAAGATGACCTAAGGTGGAGATCATCCCACAGACTATCATCAATATTCATTACTTCCATGATGGACTCATCTGAATGAAAAGTCCGAAGTAAGAAATCAAGTAGAGAGGACGTCCGTCATAGAGAACAAGATGGGGAGGCCATGGTTAAATGGTCCTCCGAAGCTGATTGGATAGCCTCATAAATGCGTTCAGCGGGTGAAAGAGGCATCATGTCTCCAAGCAGGTGTGTTGTGGCTTCATCCGGTACAATCCAAGCATCATTTGAGTGAGATAAAATCTCAGTGGAGATCATGTTCACCGTAGAAACATGATTAGGGGGGTCCGCGGCTGGAAAAACACCCATGAGAGATGAATCTTTCAAAAGGCCAACCCCTACACTCTCATACTGCTTTGACATATGTCCAATGGAAGGAACATGGTTACCAGGATGAGAAGTGGTGTCCGGTGTACAAAAATCTAACTGGTCGATAGTAACAATTCGTCCTTGGTGGGGGAACTGTACTGTGCGGAAGACTAACGAGGCTACCGCCTGCATGGTATAAAACCAATTACGACCGAGTAGGAGATTATAATCTAACAGGGCCGAGACCACTTCCACGTTAACGGTTACAGTCTTTCCGCCCAACTCAACTACAAGAGCTTGTAAGAGCCCATGAGGTTGAAAGCCACGCCCGTCGAATGCTTTCAGCGTGGTAGGAGAACGATTCAATTCGGGGGAGCCAATGGCTCTCCAACAAGCGATGGACATGACGGAAGTGGAGGATCCTTCGTCCAAAAGGATACGATGGGTAATCTTTCCAGCAATGTTCGTAGAAACTTGGAATGTGAGCTGGTGTGAGAGCCTCGACTTAAAGTTGTCAAGTCGGAACATGATGGTGTTCGAGGAATCCGGGTCAATTGCACCAATAGCTGCAAGGAGATTTTTGCGTTGATTGGGACAATTCTGCAAAACTTCTAGGGTGGACATGGCACAAGGAGCTTGGGCTAAGTCCTCTACGATATTGTAATTTTGTGCCGCGTGAACATTAGGATTGAAAACAGCTTTTCGAATCGTACTCTTGGGCGGATGCAATATCGAATCTAAAGAGGGTCTCTCAATGGTGAGAGAAGTCGATGGTACAGTGACGTCAGTTAAGAAGTCAGAAGCTTTTTCAGCATTACTTCTAGTGGATTCCTTCAAAGGGATCGGTTCGTAATATCACGAGCGAGTATTTAAATTGATCGTCTCGTTACGCAGCATGAGAACATGTGCGGTATTGGATGGTTCCCCCTGGGATGGGGGGGTTTCAGCAATCATCTACTGGTTTTGAGCAGGAAACGGATTGTTGAGGACTGCGGGAGTCGGTTTACCCCTACGAAACTTTTGCACTTCATCTCTATGGGGGCACTCTTTGGAGAAATGGTCTTCTCCACACAATAGACAAGGATACTTCAGTTTCCTTTTTTGCTTAGTATCGTTAGGAGTGCTCTTTGGTTCCTACTAGGTAGAAGACTTTTTGGGTTTCCCCTTGTTCTTCTTTTTGCCATTAAACTTCTGAGATGAAGTTGATTGAACAGAATTCACCTCTTCAGTTACAGCAGTAGTGGTTGACGTGGTGGTGTTGTGTCCATCCTGAGCCGAGTTGGATGATCCGACAATGCTAACAGCAGGTTGGGTGTTAAGGGAACCAATGATTCCATCATCTTGGGGTCCCTTATGTGGTTTTGTGGGATCGTTAACGTCCTGGGGTGCGTCAGGAAAAATATTGAACAGAGTGCCGGACTGAGTGTAGACCAAGTCTAACAGATGAGCACTCGCAATGGCTTGTTCTTCGGTGATAGCACCTCGCATGGAAACATCTTTTGCTATGGTGGTAATGAGCGATTTAGTAAACCAGTCTGCTAGGAGCTGATCTGGAATGGGAGCTTTAATGAGACGTCGTCTCCTTCGCCACTCGTGGATATGATCCGAGATGTGAGTGGCAGTATTCTGATGGAGCCAGGTTAAAAGCTCAGTACCAGTCTCATACCGTATAGGCAGCTGGAAATACGTCAAAAATTTCATAGCAAGAGAGCCAAAATCAGGAAAAGAGTGCAATGGCAACTCAATCTACCACTTGGCAGCTGAACCGGTGAGAGTCCGTTGGAACAATCTAAGACGAATTGAATCGTCCATTAAGGAATTAGATGAACACCATAAGTGGTATGTCATCACGTGGTTCTTGGGATCTTCACCCAGCTTGTCGTCAAACTTGGGGATATCAGACGGAAGTTTCACCGAAATCGATGGCCAGTTAGATCCATGGTAAATAGGATCGTTGGTTAAACGGGAAAGGTTAGGTAGGTCCAAAGTATCCGGAAAGGGCAGTTGTGGATTAGGATGCGCGTATTGATAATACAGATGTGGTGTGTAAGGACTAATTTGACCGTAAGGTGTACCAGGATAAAACTGACCGTAAGGTGTAGAACAAACTACAAACACGTTTCCTAGGTCTACTTAAGGATCAAGTACTAGATGTCTTACCTCTTTGATTCGCTATCCTTTCTCCCGAATGTTGATCCATGTCCCACGGTCGTCAGATCCAAGCTGCAAGACCTGTCAAGACACAGAAAAGAGAAATGAGTAAAGAGCATCTATACAATAAGAGATCTATGTAAACATTTAAGTAGGTAAACAACACAACATCATTACACATAAGAACGATATTGGTGGAAAGCATTTGTATTACTGCAAATAGAGGAGTACATGATAGAGATATAGGACTACAACCAAAGACTTAACGTAGCAGCCCTTCTCCGACCGTATCAATTTCCATATCCTTCCAAGGAAGCATGAGTTCTCCAAGAGGTGAATGGAATGTCTTAGGAGATATTTCACTAGCATGTAGATACTATATCCTTCCTCCAAGGTAGATTTCACCACCGTATGGATACCTTAGTCTTCCTCCTTTTGGTATGGGAATAAGCCTCACTTATATAGGACTAAATGGATAGGGTGTGGATAGGATAGGTTGAGGAAGGGTAGGAGAGAGATAGGGGATCTTCCCAAAGAGTTAGGAGTCGAGTACCATCTCTCCTAGAGGTCAAGGATAAGCCCCCAAATGAGCAAGTTTCGAGAAGGATCTCGAATATGCTATTTTTTCCCATTAACAGACCTCGTCGCACCCTATAGTGGTGCAACCTGCGACATCGCACGTTGCTAGTGTGCAACTTGCGACAACCTTCAGAACCTAGCAAAAATGGGTACAGACCCTCCCAGGATGATTATTAGTCCAAGTGCCATCAGGGGTGTATACACTGAATCTGATGATGAGTAGATTTTAGGTGTAACAATCCAGCTCTTTTTCATGATGGATGTAGGCCTAGCCCTCATGTAGTTCTTCATCATCTATGTGAGACATCTATTAAGTAGGTACATACCAGGACCAATCATTACATTGCCTCTGCAAACACCTGCGTATCCTACTGTCACCTCATCGTCTTCAGATCATCTCATCGCCACACAAAGCACAGCCCAGATGCACATCACAATGTCTCCAGTATGGGAGGACTTTCCTACCACCATATGAGACCCATTCTACCAACATGCAAGGACTTTCCTACCAGCATGTGAGACACAGCACTTACATCAGCCGACATGGGAGGACTTTCCTACCACCATTCGGTAAAGGATCAGCACTTACATCAACTGACATGGGAGGAATTTTCAACCACCATTCAGGAAAGGCATAGCACTTACATCAACTGACATGGGAGTACTTTCCTACCACCATTCAGGAAAGGCTCGACGCTTACATCAACGAACATGGGAGGAATTTCCTGCCACCATGCTGGAATGGCTCGGCACTTATATCAACGACCATGGGAGGACTTTCCTGCCACCATGCCAGAATGGCCCGACACTTATATCAATGGCCATGGGAGGACTTTCCTTCCACCATGCCGAAATGGCCCATGTGCATCTACGTCTTCCACACTCATCACTTCCTATTGGAAGGAACCTCGATATGAATAACACCAAGCTTCTCTCTGAAGTAATCGAACTTCACTCTAGCTAGCATCTTGGTCAACACATCGACTATCTGTTCGTTTGTCGCAACATACTAGAGATTCATTGCTCCTCTCTGCACCATATCCCTAATATAGTGATACTTGATCTCAATATGCTTCGACTTGTCATGGAACACCGGATTCTCGGACAGCTTCACACAACTCTGGTTGTCACAGAATATACAAGTCACCTCATCAGGCAGTAGCTTCCTAATCCATACTACCTCACAACTAGCCTAACAAGATGCAACGTACTCTGCTTTGGTTGTACTCAGTGCCACGCACGACTGCTTCCTGCTAAACTAGGAGATCATACCGGATCCCATACTGAAGCAGCATCCTGAAGTGCTCTTCCTATTAGCAGCATTTCCTTCCCAATCTGAATCAACATAACCCTGCATGTTAATCTTCTTATTCGCTTCATACTTGAGCCCATAATCAAATGTACCCTTCAGGTACCTCAATATGTGCTTTGCAGCAACCAGGTGAACTTGTCTCGGATCCGTCAGGAACTGGCTCAATGTGTTCACAACAACCAGGTGAACCTGTCTCGGATCCGTCAAGAACTGGCTCAATGTGTTCACAACAACCAGGTGAACTTGTCTCGGATCCGTCAAGAACTGGCTCAATGTGTTCACAGCAAAGCATATTCCCGGTATCTTATTCGTCAAGTACATCAATGACACAATCATCTGATGATATAGCATGGCATCAACTAACTCTAATGAAGCATCACATAGTAGATTCAAGTTCAATGCCACAGGTGTGGCCATAGCCTTGCAGTCCATCATTCTGAATATCTTCAGAATATCCACTGCATACTTCCCTTATCCAAGGAAGATCCCATCTGCATTCTGCCACACCTCCATACCTAGGAAATAATGCATCATACCCAGGTCCTTCATCTCGAACTCTGCGGCAAGTTTCCTCTTCGTATCTGCAATGAGCCCATCCTCTCCTGTTACAAACAAGTCATCTATATAGAGTATAAGTATCACTGGATTTCCCACTTCAACCTTGTAGTAAAGGTTGGAATCTGCTTTACTCTTGGTAAATCCCAAGCTCATCAGGAAACTTTCCATCATGTCGTACCATGTCCTAGGTGCCTGTTTCAATCCATACAAGGCCTTCTTCAATTTGCACACATGAGTCTACCTGTCATCGGTCTCAAAACCAAGTGGCTACTCCACATACACTTCCTCCTCTACTACACCATTCAAGAACGCAGCCTTGACATCCATCTAGTGTACCTTCCATTTCATCACTGCAGCCAATGCAAGTACAAATGGGATGGAAGTGTATCTGGCTACAAGTGCAAATGTCTCCTCATAATCTATTCCTTCCTTCTGGGCGAAGCCACGTGCCAGAAACCTCGCCTTGTGTTTCTCTATGCTTCCATCTGCAACATGCTTAATCTTGTAGATCCACTTAGAAGTCACGACAGACTTCCCTTCTGGTCTCGGAACTACCTCCCAAACATCATTCTTCATGATCGACTGGTACTCCTCGATCATGGCATCCTTCCATTCTTTCTTCTCAACAACTTCCTCATAGTTGGAAGGTTCTTTTAACGAGGTGGATATACAGGTTCTTGTGGTCCTTCTATTTTGCAGTCTTCATGATCTTCTGAAACTGCTTCTTCCATCACCGAATCTTGAATCCTGGGAACTTCAAGTTCTTCAATATCTTCAATAGGTAGTTTTCTTAATCTTCATCGCTTCTTCTTCAAAACAAGTCTCTCTTGTAGGTGATGGTACACAATCTTTCCTACAAGTCAAGTTCAATTGCATGATTAGAAACATAGCATAGTTTTCAGAACAAATTCTTACGCATAAAGACATAGGTCATACAGTCATGCAATTATCTTAGCCAATGCTTCAATACAACATTCATCCATATCCCGTAACATTCTAGATGCCTTCCATCTCTACCAGAACATTGTTAAGAGTGTGCACTACTCCCAACATGTCAGCAAAAAGGTTTCATTCTAGATAAGTAGCAATGGAATGTTGTACAGTACCATAGGCCACTTACCCATCACATGCATATTAGTAGTATATTTTTCATTAATGCAAATATCCTAATATGCATAATACAAAGCCTAAATCTAGGAACATAAGTATGTACATGACTAAACAATATCATTTAAGTAATCAAATATACAAGAAATGACAATTCAAATACTTATCTTTGTTTGGTTGTTGGGTGGACTCCCTCTTGATCTTTGCTTCCTTGCAGGAACTACTAGAGTGTGTGATAGTGTGCTCCCTCTTGATCTTTATTCATCATAATACATATCGCTCAAAGAATCATCTCTTTCTTCTTATTTGGTTCTTTTCCTTGCAGGTTCATCATCTTTTGCAGTGTGAGCATGGTGCCTTTTCTTGTTGGTCTTCTTCTTGTTGGAGACACTTCTGTTTTTGGGACAATATCTAGAGTAGTGTCCCTTCTCATTGCATGTATAGCATCTAACAGTAGATAGTTCTCTCTTGAATCTTCTAAAGTTATTCCTTTGACTTTGGTGGTGATTATTCTTCTTCTTACTGTGATGGTGCTCCCTCTTGTTATTATTCCTCCTGGAGTGTGTTGTGAGAGCTTGATCATCATTTGTTCCCATCTTCTCTTCTCAAGCTACAAGTTGAGCTTCTTCTTGTGAGAATTCCTCCCACAACCTACTGAATGTGATTAACTTCTTTCTAGCACAAATCCCTTGAATGAAAGAGTCCCATGATCTAGGGATACCATTCAAGGTGGTCATCACAATTTCTCCATCTTATACATTTTCTCCCACCGCTTCAAGTTGCTCCTTGATCTGAGAGGCCCTTATAAAGTAAGACTACATGGTCTCTGCATTTTGTATCTTCACATTCTTCAATTGGTTCCTCAAGGTCATCTTTCGGTTTATATTCTTCCCTTCAAACAGCTTGGTCAAGGCATCAAACATCTCTTTAGGTATCTTCAAGAATGACACATGTGGGATGAGATGATCCTTAATAGAATCTACAATGATTTTCTTGGACTTAACCAATTTATTCTTGTGGATGGCTTTAGCCTCATCTCCCTCTGGTGTTGGAACCTCTTCATTCAAATACTTGTCCAAATCATTTCTTCCAGGACCAGAGCAATCCTATACTTCCATGCTTGGAATTTATCATCTCCTTCAAGCTTATCCTCAAGCTTGGTGTGGTGAGAAATCTTTAATGAGAACTTCAAATGGAAATAGCAAAGCTTTTAGGTCTTACCACTTTAATTTTTCGAAACTAGTTCCGGAGTTGGCTGACCTAGAGTTTGTTAGAGAAACCCTAATTTTTCAAAGTTGGAATCTTGAACTTCTGATTGGATGGAAAGATGCACCTCCTCAAGGCAATTTTTCCAATGTTCTCATTTTTCCAAATTGATGAAGAGAAGCACTAAAAACTTGATGCCCTAGTTTCTTCAATTTTTACTGTAGATTTGTCAAGTCTTAATTATGATGTATATCCAAAATTTATGATCCCCAAGGTATGAAACTTCGTCATGTGATAGCATTCTCTGTCCTCTATCCAACCCCACAAGTTAGAGCAGGATTGGATTCACCAAGTGGAACTTATGCTAAGTTTGCCACGATGACTTGTTTATGGACTTTTTCAGCATAGAGAACTTGTACGGAATTCCACGTGTCACTGTTCATCTTTGGGTTCTCAAACTCACACCCAAGAAACTACAGTCCATGCAATTTCTGGAACATCTTACGAAATTCGATTTGGATCTTAGTAGCCCGAGATATAGCATTTCTCCCTAGGTCACCTTTTTAAAACTGAATTCTAGAGGAGGTTGAAACCCTAATTTGAATGGATCATATCTCCTAAAGTAAAATGAATATGAGGCTGAAACTCGCACACTTGAGGTACATGAATATTTCATGTTCGGCCTGTCCAAGTTTCAGATCCTTAAAATTCTCCAAAAGTGATTTATAGCGAAAAATCCAAGATGACTAGTTTCTGGAAATGGAAACCCTAGCTTCCCGCAGCTGCACAATGTCTTCTTTTCAGATTTGCTCTGATACCATGTTAGATTTTCTACTTTTAATCAATATTTATCTAGGATATTACTGAAATAATAACATGCACAGCATTACACAATAGAAACAAAGAATTTCCTCAGGGAAACCATAAAGGAGAAAACCCTGCAACTTCCTCAAAGATAGAATAGTCACCAATACAATGTCACAAAAGTAAAACCCCAAAACAAAGATGGTCTTCTGCAACTCTCTCTCTCTTTCCTCCTATGTGAACTTGTCTTCTCTCTCTCACTAATTTGAACTGAGTGAGTGAGTGTTGTGTACAAATGAGAGAGCTCCACTCTCTATTTATACTTTATCTTTCACTTGACCTTTTCACATACTAGGTCGGCCCCAGTTGTACCTCACTGGGCCGAATTCTCTAGAAGACTCTATTAACCCTAATATAATCTGACTCTGGGGTCTATTGCCCCGACTTACAATGGGAGGCTTTTACCTCAATGACCTAGGATGACTAAGCATCATAATGACATCCCCAAGTGGATGAAAAACATCTCCGACGGAGGTACAAATAAAATACAAGTGAATATCTTCCAAAGTTACAATTACATTAACATGTTAAACTCTGTAGGAACTCAAAGTTGTTAGATTGTAATTCCCTATGCAATCACAAAGTCCTAGATCACCTCTCAAGTGAGTTGTTATTCTTATCACATTATGAGTTGTCATATCTATCCATTGATGACTTGTCAATCAAATCTAGATTTATTGGTGACTATGATCCATGTGTTTTATTTAATCGTCATTGGTATGAAGATCAATGTTGAGAGGAGCTAAAGCCTTTTCTGCCAATTTTGTGTTGTGCTTGGTTGTTCTAGCCAATTTTGTGTTGTGCTTGGTTGTTCTATAGTACCAAAGCCATGGTGAGAGAACACCGATAATATCAGAGTGCCTTTTAGTCTTAAGGGCCTAATGTATCCATGGTGAGAGAATCATAGGTTCATTGTGAGAATTGTTGAGAATGTGAATCCATGGTAGTAACCCATTAGATTGATCGGGAAGGACATATGCACGGAGATCTGCATCCAATTGAAGCCACCACTGCCAACAAAGGTATTCTAAATTTCCTCTAAATATGTTCTATTAGATTGGCATGATAGATCTAGTTTCAGAATAATATAGATCTAGTTTATTGCATAGATGTGGTAAATATTGTTATGATTATAGCAAACCTGGTTTATGAGTGGCATAGTTCCGGTTTAGCCTGGATTTATCCGTCAAACAAAGGAATGTATTCGAGGTATCTCTTTTGTTATTTATAATAAAGAAAAGGGAAGTGTTGCAATTGTGTGTTTCTAGATTTGCAATTTGTTCATAAAATGGGTAGGTTCTCCCACAAATGACAGAAGGAAAATAATTGTGTGATTACTCATATCAGCACAACACAGTTTAAGTAGATCTACATGAGATGATGGTGCACCTGATAGCGTTCCATCCATCATTTCAGTTGGGAACCTGTGCATAAAATCAAGGGGTTTTGCGCATATTTGCGCAAATCGTTCTACAATTATTGTCAAACGGCCACTGAGCGAATCTATTTTTACAAATGAAGCAAATCATTCGATCTACATGCTCAACGAATCTTCTCATATTGATCTTCCCTAGTGTGATCCAATCACTTAATCTATTTGATGTGATCTATCAACGAAACAATGGTATGATCTCTGTGTCTCATGATCTTCGGTGTGAAGTGTGCTACATCACTTGATATGCTCCCTCAATCAAACAACAATCTAGAAGCATTAGCCGTGATATGATTCCTGAGTGATCCAATTTTCTTCATCATCTCTGTATCATTTTCTAGGGTTTATCATTTTCTAGGGTTTATGATGTTGGTTGTGCAGTCAACTCCGCTACTAAAATGCCCAACACAAAGGCACTTACAGATCTAAAATTCTCTTATTTGATTTGCTAAGAGAACAGCACAACCACCGACCCACTCTATGAATTGGACTACATGCAAAATCAGTCGTAGACGGATTGAGAATCCTCACGAGATATCTTCTCATTCCAAATGATATGATCTGCCTCTACGATCTATGATCCACATGTCTCCTTCAATCTACAACCGGCGATCTTTCGACCAAGAAGGGCGACCCGAAAGTAGAGATCTATGTGATCCATCGCTCCACAAGGCAATAGAAGAGGGACTAGGTCGGGCAAAGACTGTGTCTCGACCGTGCTAGTCTTGAAGGCATCGAATGTAGTAAAAGGAGGCAAACAATAAATCTTTAGGAAACTTGAATCCCTGTGTACAAGAAGAAGTTGATCTAGATCAAATATGTTTGTAGAAATGGTCAAAGGATGGAATGTGGAGATGGATTTGGCATAAAATAGTGCACATGTAGCAGCTTCAACCAAGAAAAAAGAACCCACGCCCCAGCTAGACGGTAGACAAAAACAAAACCTTCATGAGCATGGAAAGATGACAAATGCATCCATTATTACCGTGAGTTAAATCAACGAAATGATCTCATACAATTGCATTTTTTATAACTGCACTCCATTAATCTCATTTTGCCACATATATCATTTCTACTACACATGCACCGAGTGAAAGCTTATTTAATTTATGTTATGGTGGGCATATATTCAATGAACTCAGTGGAGGTACTTGTGTTTCAGTGGATTTTCTTTCTTTTTAAATAACCAAATAAGGAATGGAAGGGAGTAAGTTAAACGTTATAAGTTTTGAATTGTTAAATTTGTATATATATATTTATTGTTAAAATTGTATAATTGGGGTGTTTGGGGGGTTTTGGAGGGTGTTGAATCCATTTCTGTAATCAAAAATGCAATTTCAACAATTATTCATTGCTGGATTCTGGCAAAATGGTCTAGAAAGTGCAACACATAGAACAATTAGCTTGCTCTAAATTGAATTGAAGTGTCCACTACTTAAAAAGGAGTTTTTTCCATTAAATTTTAGTTTTGAACCAATTTTTCACTTAAAAGGGTCAATGAATAGTGTTTGGAATTAAAACAATTGACATTATTTGAGTTATTTGCCAAGCCAATTATTGTATTTTTTATTGGAATCCTAAATCTATCCTGAAATAGAATAAGGGGGTTTAAAGGAGATTTTTGTGTGATGGCCAAATCCAACATTCGGACGTTCGATGATCATATTTTATGTCTAGTTTGACCCTCCATTGTAATTTGGAAAACAAAACAAACACACATGTCCATGCCCTCATAAAGAACAATGTTGCATGTGATGGTTAAAAATTAAAGTCCTCTCACATTCAATTGGAAAACAATTCATAGACATTTGCAATATCCGAAAAATTGTAAAGCAAGAGTTTTTACACTAATTTTATTATAATAAATCATTCTATAGAATTCTAAAACCTTGTGAAAATTGTAAAATTGACCCTCTTGAAATTTGAATAAGGAGGTCAAGTGCATCAATCAATATTAAAGCATTGTAATCACAATTTTGGGATGCATGATCGGTTGTACACAATACCCTAAAGATGAAATAACTCAATCAAGCATAAAAAATCAATAAGAGCAAGCGAGCGTGAAAACATGAGTTCAAGCAAGTGTGAAAACACAAGTTCAAGCAAGTGTGAAAACAAACAAATGCAAGAAAGCAAGAGCAATCGGGCTTGATAAAATTGCAAAATCTTCAATGGGTAAAGGAGGAAAGTGGTTACAAAATGCAAATCAAGAAATTAAAGAGCTACAAGAATCCTTAGATGATTTGGAAAATAAGGTGATTAATCTTCACAAGCAACTTGATATAAATAATCAATTAATTGAATTTCTTCAAATACAATTGATTAAACAGGACAAAGAAATGATTAATGCAAGTTGTGACACAAGTGACCTAATTAAGATGGTTGATACAACTTGTGATTCAAATCTTCTAATGGAAAAAGTTGATGCCACTTGTGATACAAGTGATCTAGAACTAGTTGATAAAGATACTACGATTGAGGATTCCTTAACTAGTCATGAGAAGGAATCATTCAATGAATTGATAAGTTCTAAAAATGAGTTAGAAGAAGAAGCTCAGATTTGTTTGAAATTATTATTCAAAACATAGGTTTAGGATGTTAACTTAATAAACTTTATTGTAAAAGGACACCTACACACTCACGTGATTATGTGATGTGTCCTTATTCAGTTTTAGGTAATGGAATTTTAATTATTTCTTTTGGGTTGTTTAAACTCATTTCGCATGAGGTAGATTTGGTTCATAGCCCTCATGTGTCTTATGTAACCATTTTTCTCCATATCAATCAAACTTGTGCCTGGGGACACTTTGTCAAAGTGGTATCAAAGTGCGGTTAGACTTGGCTTGACTCGATTGGAAGATGTTGAAGGTTGAAATCTACATCTCCCATTGAAGAAGGTGGAGGAATTCTTCAAGGATTTTTTTTCAAGATCTTGGAATAGCGAAATTTTAATTAAAAGTTGTAGTTTCCTATTCTTTTTATACTAATTCAAAATAGTGAATGGAAAAGAAAATGTTTTGAAATCCTAATTGGATCAAAGTCACCATTTTATTACAATAAGTGTTTTAATATTTGCACTCTCCATGTTTGATTGACTCAAAATTGATTGTGCTCTCACAACTAAGGCAAGGATTAAATGTATTTTATAAGTGTTTTAATATTTGCACTCTCCATGTTTGATTGACTCAAAATTGATTGTGCTCTCACAACTAAGGCAATGATTAAATATATTTTATAGTTAAACTTTCATTGCAAACTTTATTTGCCTCACACAAGCCTCCTTTAATATTTGCACTCTCCATGTTTGATTGACTCAAAATTGATCGTGCTCTCACAACTAAGGCAATGATTAAATGTATTTTATAGTTGAACTTTCATTGCAAACTTTATTTGCCTCACACAAGCCTCCTTTAATATTTGCACTCTCCATGTTTGATTGACTCAAAATTGATCGTGCTCTCACAACTAAGGCAATGATTAAATGTATTTTATAGTTGAACTTTCATTGCAAACTTTATTTGCCTCACACAAGCCTCCTTTAATTAAACCGTTCAACTCTGGTAAATTTTATTTGCCTCATGCTCACCTCAAAGCTCAGTTTGTTCATTAAAAAGGTTTTAGAATATTGTATATTAAAAAGGTTTCACTTTATTTTTTATACTGAGGAATTTGTTTATTTATTTTTAAAAGTTTATATATATTTGGAGTCATAAGGGTTTTTATTTGTAAAAAAGCCAATATTAATTGGTTTTATATCAACTAAATTTAACAGATGTGGGGTTGATGTATTTTTTCTCACATTGTAAAAACTGAAATCCAAGAATTGATTAGAGCAAAGTAAAGCTCAATGAATTTCTTTTTTACGAGGCTATAAGAGGGTCAAGGCCAAGCCCCTATAGTTCTCTTATTTTGTGGCGTGCGGTAGTTGTATTCAATGCATGGTTTCTCTTCATGGTGGTTTTGATGGTGGAATGTTTTAATAGTTTTGAGGTGCAAACATTTTTTGAGATGGCAAAATATTATTTGCAGTGCATTTTTATTTGTGGTGCTATAAGGAGCTTGTGGTGAAATAAGGTGATATTTTTTATATTGGAGTTAAAAAAGAATTTGTTTTTTTGAATTATAAGGTGTTTATTTCATCATACATATGTTTTGGTCTTCTGTCAAAATTTAAAGTGCTTCACAATGTCCAAAGTTGTTTGCTTATTTAATGACTCTAACAAGTTCGAGGGGTCAAAAAATTATAAATTTTGGAGTCGACATATTCAAAGTACTTTAATTTATAATGAATTGTGGAAGCGCATCTACAAATCAAAACCAACCAAACCTTTTGATGTTGATCAATTAGCTAAGTGGGAACCGAAAGATAATCTAGAGCTTTAGCGCTTATCCAGAGTACTAATTCTGATGATGTTTATGTTCACATAGAAATTTATGCTTCTACTTGGACAACCTGGAAAAATCTTAAAGACTTGTTTGATTCACAACCGGAAGCCAAGAAAATTGATCTTCAATTAAAGTTATTTCAACAGAAATTAACTCATGGAGGTGATGTTATAGAGTATATTTCAAGGTATTAGAATATCAAACACGAAATAACTAAAGCCATTAGAAAAAAATTGAGGTCTAAAATGGGCATCCTAAAGAAAATAACAAAATAATAGTTAAAATAATGAAATAAGTTAAAATAATAAAATAATATTTAATAATTTTAGAGGAAGAAATAAAAAAAATATATTTTTTTCTCGTAATTTCAACATATCTCCTTGTGTTTTTACTCAAATTTCAAGCGGGGGCACTCGTTGGATGCGGAATTAAATTCTGCATCCAACGAGTGCTCCCGCTCAAAATTTGAGTAAAAACACAGGGAGATATGTTGAAAATACGAACAAAAAAGTAGTTATTTTTATGACAAATATCTCAAGTCAACCATTATGGTTGACTCATTTTATTGAAATTTTATTGGTTCTTGAATTCCAACTCATCAAGAAATTATGGTTGCCTCGTTTTCTTATATGATGGCTTGTTTTCTTATAAGGCCCATTATAGACCTCGAATTTCCTCTAATGAGGTTTTGGCAAAATTGAAGATAGTCTAATGGTCACTATTTTGGTTAATGAACTCCCTGAATCATACAATCACTTGTTGGAGACTTTACAACTCATAGATAAATTGGACAACATTACTTCTGACAAGCTTCGTGAGCTACTAGAAAACCATAATAAAACTTTTGGTAAGTCAAAACAGTCATGAGAAGATGTATTGGTTGCTAGCACGAGCAAACAATTCATAGTGTTTATCATATCTGAGGCAATGATCAAAAAGGGAATGAAAAACAACAAAATTATTTTAAGTATTCGAATTGGGGTCATGGTCCAAGGTCGTGGCAGAGGAAGAGGCCAAGGAATAGGCAAAGGTAAAGGTGATATGACTTGGAATAAGATCAATTCAAAAGAAGAAAGTACTCAACATTCACAATTGAATGGAAGAGGAAGAGGTAAAAAACAAGTAACTTGCTTTCGATGCAATAAGATTGGACATTATGCCTCTAATTGCAAAGTTTCTTATGATAAGATTATAAAGCAGAAAAAAAAAAAATTCATCAACACAATATGCATATACAGAGAGTAGTGAGGATTGTGAATATGTTTTTTAATGCAGGCCTAGTCCTGGACCTACCTTCCCCGAGGATAACTACAACTTAGTGTGCTTACAATCTCAAAGACACACTCTACAAGGTACAAAAAAAACTTTCATAAACCTCCTAGTCTCTACCTTTAAATTTAGCCATCTAATCAAGTTTATCTTCACTCTGTACTTACCTTGCCTAAGCTTTATTCATGTGCTTAGCACTCCACTTTCTTCTATATGATTCTTCTCTTCCTAAGGCTAAAAAGCCTCGTTTCATACACATCATTCAACCAAACGCTGCTCTTCCACTCTCCTTCGTGTACTCATAAGACCTCACATATGCCTTGCGGCATATTACTATACAGAGGTGCTTAACAATAACATAAGCTCTTTCTCTTGGTGCACATAAGACCATTGTCAATGAGGTTTCGAATGTTCTTCTCACAACATTCATGCTCCGTTCCAGGGTTAATGGCCATTATCTTGTTTCAACAAGATGGCTTCTTTACTTGTGTTCTTCAAGCATGGACTCCACAAAGATAAACTGGTGCTTCTCAAAATATGAAAAAAATATAAATAATATAATATCTAAGCACTCATTCTCTCTCATTCCACTAACCTTCACTCATGAACTAATCACTCATGCCATGCGTTATCTCCATTCATTACCATTCCAATGGCATACCATCTTAATATTAACTCTAGACATAATAATCTTTTATAAATGGTTTCCAATCCCCAAGAATGGAATTTTCAACGCAGCAATAAATGCATATCCAAAATTCTTATTTTTTTTATTCACCATTGATCCTTAGTGACTCTGCGTGCAAGGCATTAAGGCTTTGCCTGCCATTTACCAAGATTCAGGCACCATACTCTATCTTCCCTTTCGACCTGCATGTACAAATATAGCTAGCCACAGAGCTATCATTATTCACCATTTTTGTTCAGTCAATTCACAAAGATTTCAAAAGAACAAAACAGGCATAGCGTGATAAATCTCTTTTTTTTCATTACATCAATAAAACTATACATACAACTTCCCAACTCTCATACGCTCTGTATATGGCATAATAGAGCATTCAATGGCCTCTGTAGGGTTTCACATGTACATTACAGTTGTACATAAAACTATAAACATTCACTGGGACTGCTCAAGCACGCCATACATAGAATGCAAAGAACCATCAACGCCCAGAGTGGTGAATCTATCATCTTCATTAATACAAGAAAGCTGTACATCTATTACAAAACCTGATCCCTTCTGGTTATAGTTTGATATGCTTTTAATGGTCATTTTCATAGGCTGAACCCCTCCTGAGTTCTCACAGCGTTCTCTCTTCTCCCCTCGAGAGTTACAATTTTTTTACTCCTTTCCAAAATAGAGTTTTTCTAATTCTTTTAACAAACTCCTAAAACCTGTAACTACCTCCTACAAATCAGCCATCTATCCCTTAATCTCTGCCACTATTTCTAAAATTAGACTCTCGGCCCTATCCTTCTAATGACTCATAAAACTAACAGCTATCAACATGCATTTACTAATTATTACTCTCTCGACTCACATCTCGAACTTAGCATCTTCTATCCTATGCTTGCTAGGAAATTCAACTTAAACATTTACATGAGTTTTTATTTTTCAAGGTCTTTACAATTGACCCTCTTTGGCCTGATGTCTAGACCTTTAGGTTTGACCACACCTTTAGTGCTTTGACTGGAGATCTAATGCTCTTGCATCAGACTCCCAAAGTAGAAAGAAGACATGATCACCTGATCATGCACCTTCAGTCTTCATCATTCTTCAGCTGCAATCTTTCAGGCTTCCACACTTTGTGTTGTAGTACTCCACTGTCCTTACCATGATGGTTCTTCACTTTCCAATCATTTTCACAGTGGACTGCTTTCTTCATTCTGTTGTAGCTCTTCTTAGGTATCTGCATTAGCTTCCATAGTTCACCTATGGTCTTTTCCAATTCAGTTTGCTGCTGCAAACAACTCTTGTCTTCTTCACTATGCCACTACACTTTGCTGCACTTTATCCATTCATCTCGAACCTGCAGATTGTCTTCTTCTGCACTTCTTGCTTCAATTTCTGCTTTTTCTCCTGAGCTTGCTTCAAATACTGTCTTAGATATTTCTGTAGATATTGCTGCCACCCATGCTTCCTTTATGCTTATGTAAGCATCTCCCTCTGCCATATCCAATTCCTGCTCACTGTCTGTAGGTTGACTTTCAAAAAGTAAATTATCTTTCAATTCCCTAACTGCAACAATGTACTTGCTCACAGTTCTTTGTATACTTGCAATCATATCATAGATATGTATACTAGTAGCTGCTTCTGCCTCAACTGCAGCTTGAGACACTCTTCCATTAATGTTTGCAATTCCTTCCTTTTGCTCAAATGATTTCAGCAAGTATTCCAACCATTCACTTTGTACTTGACTCATCTCAAGCACATCATCAATATGTTGTAATTCAGCTTCTTCAAACATTGTATCTTTATGCTTGGTCAGGCAACTTTCAGCCTCCTTCAATACTAAGACTAATTCTCCTTTAGATTGAGACACAGCTGCCTCACTTTCATCCTTATGGTTTTCTTCTTCCTTTATTAGAATAAAATTCTGATCCTCCATCTCTGTGACAGCCTTAGAAGTCTGTCCTATAATCTTCTTTTGGCCACTTAAGAAATCCAGTTCCTCTCCTTCTTCACCAATAAGAGGTTCTATCATACGAGACATATCTATCTCATTTCCATTGGAGATACTGCCTTCATTAAGTAAGGGGTTTATGAACTCTTTTTGCTGCAATAGTTCCTCTTTGTCCTCTTCAGAAAGACATTCCTCATCATATCTTGCTTTGAAACTTTCACCCTCATCCAAGATAATCCCAAAAGATGGTTTGTCTCCTGTAATACCTTCTTGTTGTTCCAAATCCTCTGTAGGACTCAGAAAGTCTTCTATAGTCTTCTTCTCGGCTTCCTCAAGCATAACATTTGATTGCTTGATGTCCTCCTTTGCTTCCTCTTGTTCTTGGCCAGCATCATAAGCTAAGCCTTCTCCACTTTCAGCTTTTGCTGCATGCTGAAAAGAAACACCTTCTCTCAACTGTGCATGTGCATTTGAATGAGACTGAGTTGTCCCATCTTCTTTCAAAACATAAGTAAGATTCTGTCTATCTCCTTCATTCTTTGTGACAATGTTAGCAAATTGTCCTTCTTCATTCTCTTCATTCTTTTCACCTGCAAACATACACAAGATGTTAGTTTTAAAACCATGAGACCTCTTGGCCTCACTTGAAGTTTCAGCCTTCAATTCTTCTCCCTGATACTCACTTGCCTTGAGTATGTCATCCTCCCACTGAGCATTCATCAGTTGCTATTTCTTCTTCTGTAGCTTATGCCACTTCAATTTCTTCCTCATAAGGAAACCATATCTCTAGTCTTCCTCATCCTTCTGTAACAACTCCATCAATACTCCTATACGGACTTCTATCTCAGCCTTCTCCCTCTCATATTCTTCATCACTCATCTACCTCCACATACCACTGGCTTTGGCATCTTCCTTCTTCAATTTCTGGCTGTCTCCTGAACCTCTGCTATGACTTTTGATAGTCATCTTCTAAGAGCTGCTCTCACAACTCTTCTACTTTTGAGAACACAGCTGTCCTCTAGTATTTCAACCTCAGTTGAAGTACTAGGTTCTGGCCACACCTCTTCTTTCTCTCAGAAACCGTCGCTGGCTTCCTTCACCACTGTCTTCAAGACTATGATTCCTTGCTGAGATGTCTTCTCTTCTACTGCTACCTACATATCAATGATATTAAAACAAAGACCATTCCCAAGCTTTTGAAAGCTTGCTGCTGCCAAATTTCTATGGCCACTCCCACACTCCTGTTCAGCTTCAATCTCTTGCCTGAACTTGCCTTCTCCTTCCTTTGCATGCAACTATACCCCCAACGTAGCTATCCTCCACACCAAGAAATCCACTGTTCAAGCTTCCCTTCCTTGCTCTGATACCAATTAATGCAGGCCTAGTCCTGGACCTACCTTCCCCGAGGATAACTACAACTTAGTGTGCTTACACTCTCAAAGACACACTCTACAAGGTTCAAAAAAAACTTTCATAAACCTCCTAGGCTCTACCTTTAAATTTAGCCCTCTAATCAAGTTTATCTTCACTCCGTACTTACCTTCCCTAAGCTTTATTCATGTGCTTAGCACTCCACTTTCTTTTATATGATTCTTCTCTTCCTAAGGCTAAAAAGCCTCATTTCATACACATCATTCAACCAGATGTTGCTCTTCCACTCTCCTTCGTGTACTCATAAGACCTCACATATGCCTTGCGGCATATTACTATACAGAGGTGCTTAACACTAACATAAGCTCTTTCTCTTGCCGCACATAGGACCATTGTCAATGAGGTTTCGAATGTTCTTCTCACAACATTCATGCTCCGTTCCAGGCTTAACGGCCATTATCTTGTTTCAACAAGATTGCTTCTTTACTTGTGTTCCTCAAGCATGGACTCCACAAAGATAAACTGGTGCTTCTCAAAATATGAACAAAATATAAATAATATAATATCTAAGCACTCATTCTCTCTCATTCCACTAACCTTCACTCATGAACTAATCACTCATGCCATACGTTATCTCCATTCATTACCATTCCAATGGCATACCATCTTAATATTAACTCTAGACATAATAATCTTTTATAAATGGTTTCCAATCCCCAAGAATAGAATTTTCAACGCACCCATAAATGCATATCCAAAAATTTTTTTTTTTTATTCACCATTGATCCTTAGTGACTCTGCGTGCAAGGCATTAAGGCTTTGCCTGCAATTTACCAAGATTCAGGCACCATACTCTATCTTCCCTTTCGACCTGCATGTACAAATATAGCTAGCCACAGAGCTATCATTATTCACCATTTTTGTTCAGTCAATTCACAAAGATTTCAAAAGAACAAAACAAGCATAGCGTGATAAATCTTTTTTTTTCATTAAATCAATAAAACTATACATACAACTTCCCAACTCTCATACGCTCTGTCTATGGCATAATAGAGCATTCAATGGCCTCTGCAGGGTTTCACATGTACATTACAGTTGTACATAAAACTATAAACATTCACTGGGACTGCTCAAGCACGCCATACATAGAATGCAAAGAACCATCAACGCCCAGAGTGGTGAATCTATCATCTTCATTAATACAAGGAAATTGTACATCTATTACAAAACCTAATCCCTTCTGGTTATAGTTTGATATGCTTTTAATGGTCATTTTCATAAGCTGAACCCCTCCTGAGTTCTCACGGCGTTCTCTCTTCTCCCCTTGAGAGTTACAATTTTTTTACTCCTTTCCAAAGTAGAGTTTTTCTAATTCTTTTAACAAACTCCTAAAACCTATAACTACCTCCTACAAATCAGCCATCTATCCCTTAATCTCTGCCACTATTTCTAAATTTAGACTCTCGGCCCTATCCTTCTAACGACTTATAAAACTAACAACTATCAACATGCATTTACTAATTATTACTCTCTCAAGTCACATGTCGAACTTAACATCTTCTATCCTATGCTTGCTAGGAAATTCAACTTAAACATTTACATGAGTTTTTATTTTTCAAGGTCTTTACAATTGACCCTCTTTGGCCTGATGTCTATACCTTTAGGTCTGACCACACCTTTAGTGCTTTGACTGGAGATCTATTGCTCCCGCATCATTTTTATAGCACTTCAGCAATCAGAAGCAACAAGCTTAGTTCAAACAACTTACTCTTTTAGAAGTGATTTTGAGGATGCATGGATCATGGACATGGGACTTAGGAGCCACTCAACATATGACATACAAGAAAGATTTATTTTGGAATTATCAAGATTGCCATTTGAATTAAGTCTTTTTAGCAGATGATACCCCACATATACCACAGGAAAAAGGGTCAATTAAGGTATTTTTACCAGGAATTGGGGAAAGAATTATTTCTAATGTTTGGTTTGTTCCCACCTTTAAGAAACATTTGTTCTCTTTGGTTTTGATTCATCAGCTAGGACATCAAATTGTGATGGAAGATGGGATACTTAAAATCAACTCAAGTAAGGATGCTTACAAAACAGTGATGACAAGTTATGAGGATGGAAAACTTCTAGAATGAAGGGCACAATCATTCCAAGAGTGAAGGAATTTGCAAGTTCAGTTGAGGCTAGTATTACACCCATGAGATTGTGGCACATTTGTTTTGGTCACTTAAATGTTGATAGTCTTGTTCAACTTAAACAAGAAGGAATGGTAAAGGGATTACCCACTTTTCAGAAGGAAAATCCAAGATGTCAAGCTTGCATTTTTTTTAAAACAGAGAAGGTTAGCTTTTCCAAAAAGCACTTGGAGGGCAACTAGGAGATTACAGCTTATACAAAGTGATATTTGTGGGTCTTTGGACACTTCACTTCGTGGATGCAAGTATTTTTTTGCTCTTTATTGATGATTTTAGCATGATGATTTGGGTGTATTTTTTGAAGGAGAAATAAGAAGCATTAGCTAAGTTTCAGTCTTTTCAGAATTTGGTTGAAATTGCAACTAAGGAAAAAATTGCCACTTTGAGAACTGAAAATGGTGGTGAGTGCACATCAAATGAATTCTTAACATATTGCCAAGAAAAAGGAATAAAGAGACAATTGACTAACTTCTATACTCCACAACAAAATAGAGTAACAGAATGAATGAATCAAACATTATTGGGTATGGCAATAGCAATGTTATTTTTCGAAGGATTAAGTTCAAGTTATTGGGTCGAGGCAGTACATACAACAATTTATTTGAGAAATCGGTCTCCCTCTTCATCTTTGGATGGAATTACTCCTTATGAGGCACGGTATGGATTCAAACCTATGATTAAACATCTCAGAGTTTTCAGTTCAGTTTGTTATGCCCCCTTGTTCGAAAAGAAAAGTGAACAAAGTTAGATTCTAGAAATATGAAATGCATTCTAATTGGATATTCTGAACAGAAGAAGGGGTATAGACTTTTATCAGATGGAAAATTTATTGTCAACAGAGATGTTATTTTTTATGAAACAGAAAGTCTAAGTGCAGAAGAAATTGAAAAACAACTTAGTCACTTAGAACAAAAAGTATCCAAGGAACATCAACGAATGCAACACTTAAACAAATCAAGGGATTATCAGTGGTTTGATATGACTTGGACTTCAAATGAACAAGTTGAAGATGAAGATTCAATAAATTATTTACAAGTTAACTTAGAGGATTCAAATCAAGTAAACATTGATAATAGTTCTATGGAAGATACTTCATCTCAAGTTGCACGCAAGGCACCAAAGTGGGAAACTAAGTTACTTCAAGAAGTTAAGTCTGATTAAAAACATAAAACAGGTACGAGGAATTCTCAAATGAATCAATGGAATTTGGGTTCACAGAATTTTGCCCTTTTTGCTAATAAACCATCCACTTTTGTTGAAGCAGTTGAATATGATGAATGGAGGGCAGCAATGCAAAGTGAAAATGATGCAACGATAAAAAATCAGACTTGGAATATCGTTGAATGTCTAAAGTATGTTAAACCCATTGGTGGCAAATGTATTGATTGTGAAGAAACCTTTGCTCCAACAGCAACGTGGAATACTATAAGGTTTGTGCTAACTTTGGCTACACAAAATGGATGGAAATTTTATCAAATGGATGTACAGAGTACATTTCTTAATAGTGATTTGCAAGAGGATGTTTATATGACTCAACCTCCTGGTTTTGAAGTTCCAAGAGAAGAAAGGAAAGTTTGTAAATTGGTTAAGGCATTGTATGGGTTAAAACAAGCTCCCAAAGCTTGGTATGCTAAAATGCATGCCTATCTACGAAAAGTTGGGTTTATCCACAGTGAGTCAGATGACACTTTGTATGTTCGAATCCAGGAAAACAACTTAATCATTTTGGTTCTGTATACTGATGATTTGTTGATAACAGGTAATAATGATGATCATATTTTTTAGGTGAAGCAAGAACTTCAAAGGTTTTGAAATGACAGACTTGGGTTTACTTCATTACTATCTTGAAATTGAAGTTATTGAAAGAGAAAGAAGTGTATCATTTCTCAAACTAAGTATGTTTTTGAATTATTGAAGAAGTTTGGAATGGCAAAATGTAAGCCAACTATTACCCCCATGGAGAAAAACTTAAAACTTTCTAAGTTAGAAGGGGGGGAACTTGTCAGTAATACCAGGTATCGACAGTTAATTGGAAGTTTGATATGATTGACCAATACTCGGCTAGACTTATCTTTTTCAGTCAACATTGTTTCTAGGTATATGCAAGAACCCAGGGAAAGACATTGGAATGCAGCAAAAAGGGTACTAAGGTATCTTCAAGGAACAAAAGATTTTGGACTTGAGTTTAAAAGGAACAAAAATTTTAGACTTGTTGGATATTCATATGCATATTTTGTTGGAGATGTTGATGATAGAGCATCTGCTTTGGGTTACTTAATGAATATGGGATTGGCTACTATGTCATGGAGTTGTAAAAAACAAGATACAATTGCAAAATCTATAGCAGAAGCTAAATATATCTCAACTTGGGAAGCAGCTTGTGAAATTGCTTGGCTACGAAGAATTTACAAGATCTTAAAGTTGTTCAAAAGGAATCTACTTCATTATTTATCGACAATCAATCAGCCATCAAGTTAGCAATAAATCCAGTTTTTCATTCGAAAACAAAACATGTTGATATTAAGAATCATTATATTTTGAACTCTCGTCATCAAGGAAATAATCAAGCCAAAATATTGTCCATCGGAAGATCAAACTACAAATCAAAGGGGGGATTGTTAGAAATTATGATCCAAACATAGGTTTATGATTTTAACTTAATAAACTTTATTGTAAAATGACACCTATACACTCACGTGATTATGTAAGGTGTCTTTAGTCAATTTTAGGTAACGGAATTTGAATTATTCCTCTCAGGTTATTTAAACCCATTTCGCATAAGGTAGATTTGGTTCTTAGCCCTCATGTGTCTTATGTAACCATTTTTCTCCATATCAATAAAACTTGTGTCTGAGAACACTTTGTCAAGAGCGACAATAACAACAATGAATGTGAATTTGAATTTGAAGAAAACATTAATGAAGGACTTTATCAAGTACAACATGATCTTTCCAAGACAAACATTAGACCATGGAAAGAATTATAATCCAACAAAAATCAATATGGCTTAGGATATGAAAAATACGTCTTTCGTATTTCATATTACTCCAAACCAATTTAGTTTGTGAATGAAGGATATTCTTAATGAAGATTTGAATGCTCTAGAAGCTAATGAAGAAGTTATTCAAGCAATTGAAGACAAACAAGTGGAAGAAACTCTTGAATGCAGACATTGTAATAGAATTGTCATTTGGAGACAGCATGTTTTGATCTCCATATAATAGTTTTACCAATAGCACTTGTTTGAGACTAGTTTTTGGACTAGTCAAAAGCCTTAATTTCCACATACTGTAACTCTGAATTTATAGTGAACCAAGAATTGAAATTTATACAACATAACTTCTCTATGTCTACTAATGCACCTAAAGCTTTCAATATATAGGAAATGTTCCATTAAAAATTGTATAGCAAAAATGGGTTTGATACCAAATATTATTTAACCAAATTCCAAAAATAACATCTAAAGAGAGAGAGATTAATTCTTGAGGATGTACTAAAGAGAACGAATAAGAAGCCCTTTTCATGAAAAAACCTCTTTTTACAATATATCAAATGCAAAATATTATATGCTCTCTAAATATAGGTCTCCTTGGTATTTACAGGAGACAAAGGGTACAATTACAATCAAAGCCTTATCCTACCATACAATCACAATTAAAGTCATAGCCAACCAATAAATACAACACTAATATGATAATAGAAATGTAATGTCGCAACATGTAGAGATTATTATTTTTTTCAAATATAGGGTTAATCCCCCACTAGTGGGAGAGGTAGTTCTATGACCCGTTCCAAGAGAAATGCCACCACCTCTTTGTAGAAACCAATTGACATTACTTGCCCCAAGGAGGATATTGGAGGCATCGGTGGTGGTGATGATGATCGAGATGAAAACAATCCACCACGAGTTAAAATGGATAAAGAGCACATGGTTCCCAAAAGAACAAGTTCACCCAGAAATGATCATATATTCCAACCTGGGATGGTCAAAATCATTGATGATGTCATGGAATTTGTGGACCAAGTTGATTGGATTCTTTCCTTCGCCGCTGTACAATTGGGTAATAATACTCTGGCTGAAGGGAGAAGCTTTTCTTCAAAACTTATAGTCTCTAAAGATAATTCATTTCCTTTACATCACGTCAACTTTGATATGCAAGCAAAGAGACTACAAAATGGGAGTGAGGATGAGAGAGAAGAAGCTCCTAGAAAATATTTCTATGACGATGGAAATTGAGGAAATTTTAGTAGGGAGCATTTCGATTGCATGATTCTACCAGTGGGATGCTCATACATTATGTTCAAGAGAAAATAGATGAGAATACCAAGCTAAAAAGAAGGATTGCCAAATTATTGTCTTCCTTGATTCTATGGCATTGTTCATGACACCATTGGATAGGGGAATGCTCAAAGAACAACTGAAACACAATGAGGACGTAATTTCCAGAACTAAGAAGGCTCGGGTATCATTGCAAGGTGTGAGATAAGCAATGGCTACCAATTTTGAATAGAGGGAAAACATGATGATGGCTCTTTGGGAGCTTGCGAATAAATATTCCGTTCTTGCCACTAAGATTGTTTCTAAATTTGTCACATAAACTGACAATTATAATTTAGTTTTACATGTTCAAATCTCAAACCGACATTTGCCAGATCGGAGGAAAACATAAATGCCGACTTATTCTATACAAAATTTCCTGCAAGAAAATTTCTTATCAAAAATAATTTTATAAGAAAATGGATTAAATGTTTTCAAAATACAAGATATTTTGATATTTTGTTTATGTAATGTATTGACAAATGTCACTAGTTTTAAGGAAAAAAATAATTGGAGATAATAACAATAGAATTTTTTATCGTGTACAGAATTTGTTTTGAATATTAATATAAAATAATTTAATAAAAATCTCAATTGGGTTAGTCACAGATTTAAATCCAATCAAGTTCTTTGGGGTTACCAGCCGCTATCATGGCTAGTGGTTGAGCCACTCCATCTGGATATTCTGGGAAAAAGAAAGATCCTGCAAGCTTTCTTTGAACAATAAAAAACCTATAAAAGTTTCTGGCCAGATCCTCTCCATTCTTGGTTATATGCACTGCAATTAGAACTGATCAAAGCAATACTCAGACAAGAATCTTTAAAATATTTCAAGTCGAATGCTGTATGAAGGCAAGTTTGAAATAAAGGCAGCTGGAGTAAAATCAACAAAACTTTCTGGCAGAATTCTGTGTAATTTTAAAGAAGGGTTTCTCAAAACCAGGATGAAGCGCTGAATGTATCGCAAAAGAGAGGAACATATGAAACTTAGAATACCTGGCTTATATTTCCCCACACTTTAATTGAAAAAAAAGGCAATCAAAGCAAGAATAATATAAAATGCTGTGAATCTCTTAATATAAGTGGATGTAACTACTACATCAAACTCATGAGGCTCACCACATAAGTATAGAAATAATTATTTGCATACGCATCGGAACTTTGATCGATTCATATTGAATGTAACAAATCCTAGACAGCTCCTCGGAGATAATTCCTAGAGCTAATATTTGCTTTTTCCTTGAGATTTGAACACTATACAGACAATTGACCAAGAACTTCAGTTTCTGATAGTAAAAATAAATAAACACCGGCATTTTAATATAAATAGCTAAACCGTGATATACATACTACAAGAAAAAAGCCAGGGAATTTGACTCTGAAATCTTGTGCCTTGATTTACTTTGCCCAGTTTTTACTTAAAAGTGCATTTTATTCAATATGCAAAATTCAGAAACAATGCCCACAAAGAACAGGCTTTGCCACTGTTGCTCAGGGTGGCATTTAAGTTGTGTCACCCACAAGCCAGCTGCAGTATACTGCCATACTATTCTTCTTGAAACATGTGTGAGAACTCAGGTGAAAAACAAGATATTGAACACCTTTGGAGATCAACATATAAGTTGTTTTGTCTCCATTTATATTTTTTGTTCATCTTAAAAATTCAGATAGCAGCCTAACTATCTTATTGCTACAATTTGACAACCTTATTCATACATCTCAAGCATCCAACCCACTAAACTTTGTCGAAGCCTTTGAAGTTTGGTGCAAAATCATAAATCTGGAAAGAATAGCATAAGCAAATACTTCAGGATAGCTGAAGCATTGAGAAATAAGTTAATAACCCTTCACAGATGATCCAGAAAGAAGCATAATCTCTACTATCAGATCTGCACCAGTACCATTCAAAAATAAATACATGCAAATTGATGATCTAAAAGCATGCCTACAAACCAATCTACAAAAAGGAACATGACAGAGTACTTTATTCTGCTTTCGGATATATGGAAAACTCCTAGAGCTTCCCAGTTACAACTGTACTTTACAGAGTATGTATCCAGTTATCTTTAGGTTCATATGCATAAATATTTTTCAAACCAAGTAAATTGTTGCTCATTAATGCGCATTGTCTTCTTTTTGTGTAGGAAGATGTCATATATTATTATATAGACCAAGCGAAGTCTATTGACTGTGCAACATATGCAGCTTTCATGTACTGCATGGTGGCAAAAGACACTCATAATGCAGTGTCAAGCAAGGCATACCAATCTAAAAGAAAGTGCCTATGAATCATTGGCAAATGGTTATATTTGCTGTAAAGTACAGTAAACCTGAAGTCTATCAAAATCAGCCTGGCCATAAATATTGAACTATTCTATCAATAACTGAAATGTCTTGTCATTGTAACTCCACATTTATTGAAATTAGAAAGAAAGCCTCGTTATATGAAACTATTGAGATTGAGAAGCTGCAAATGATGGAAGTCGTGCTTGCCACCATTTGATCACCAATAAATAAATTTTGTTAGAGCATGGGACACAGCTCTCAAAATTATGTATTTAAATCTTTGGGCATATTGTTAAGCAGGTATATTGAAAAGTTACAGTGTCCAAGTACCACTGAGTCAAGATTGATTAGGGAAACTTGCAGGAATTTTTGTGGACTGAATGAAAGGTGGCATCATAATGGATTTCTGATCATTCTTGCCCATATAACTAACCTATCCTTAGCGCGTTTAAGGCAAATACAATTATAGATCATCCATTAACATATGAACAATCAATACAAATAAATACATCAAACAAAACACCAGATTCAAACTGCAAAGCATTTATCAGGAGCTTTTCCATTTACATCACATTTCTAAAAAGATACAAAAATATCAATTTCAAATTACATCAAGTATAGATATCCTTCATATTCTGACTCTTCTGCTTCCATCTCAATCTATTCTGCTTCCTCTTCCAATACCTATTGATCTTGCATAAAATCCAACCACAAGTCATATGTTGCAATTCCTCTAACGACCCAGAACCCAACTTTCTGTTAGGATCTGCAACACAATCTTGCAGTGTCTTTTATATTTTGCACTTGACTAGCCTGCAACCTAACCTCGCTAGTTCTGTCAAGGGCCTACAACACAGCCTTGCAGTGCATCCAATTATCTGAACCCTGCTAGCCCACAACATAACCTTGTAGGACCTGCATGTGCTCACGACCTAGCCTTGTGATTCCCATGACTTTTCGTATGCCACAACTTTCCCACAACTTCAAACTTGCAAGCTTTTCTTGCAGAGCACATCTTACCTGCAACATCATTCATCCCTTCACAAAAATGATTTTTTATCCATTCATGTCTCTTTTGGGAACACCCTTCAGCCCTATTGCAATGATGGGACCTTATTGCACATGTTGAGTCTTCAAAATTTCTACCTCAAACACTTCTTTGGCAGGTAACTTTTCACCATATTGCTTATGCTGTTCAGTCTTCCCAAAATACTAGCATTTCTGCTTAGTGCTACGTCTGTCCACATGTGACCAGACTGGTCTGGAGGCAAGTTGTATCACTTGCCACAATGATGACTGTTTGTGAGCACTATTATGGCACGCATACACATAAAGGAAGACATGTTATGGGGTCACAGATGAACTAAGTAGAATTAAACTGGCCAGAGGATTAACTTAAGAGTATTCATTATTTTGTTATGCTGCATGAAATAATAGTTCTAGAAAACCATGCACAAATAAACCATCATTCCAACACAGAGACACAGTGAGAGGGGCAGGAATGCCTTAGCAACCGGAATAGAAAGATAAGAGAAAACACAGTAGTCTAGTATCAACTCTCACCTGATTATCTTCTATCAAGGAATAATCATTCATTAATATAAGTTTAGTGCCGCAAGCACAAAGAATAAAATAAATACAGATTAATTAAATAATCATGCACAAAGCTCTTTAAAGTTGATTCAGATGCAATTACATTAAAAAGGGGCATTGTTAGGAAATTAGACATTAGGGCTGGCTTAAGACCAAATTGGTCTAATGTACTAGTGTGTTTCTTTAGTGTGCTTTTGTACTCGGTGGTCACCGTTCTAAATTTTACATGGATGCCCCGACAGTCCTATTCTTTATATACACACTTGATGTGTAGTATCACCTCTTCAGTCCATGAACTCTATTTAAAGCAGTGTGGAAGACATCTGCAATATATCGCAATGTCTGGCACTGAACGATATATCGCCGAGCAAAAATCGAGATTTTTACCCGATTTTTTCGAAAACATCGCGAGTCGATACAAAAAATCACCTAGCCCACGGACAGTCCGGCATAAAGCCCAATTTTGGTGTTTTCTTTGGTCATTTTGCTTGCTTGTTGAGGGGTTTGGAGAGTAAAGGAGCTTGCTATCATTTTGCTTGGACCCAAGGAGTAGGTTCATTGTGTTTCCATCAACAATCACCAAGTTATTGTGGATTGGGGATTGATTCCCATCAGTAGTTTCTCAATTTGCAGGTATGTAAATCATTTTGTAACCATTTGCTCATCTTTTTTTGGGGGGGGGGGTAAATTTTTTATAGGTTTAGGGTTCTTATCAATGTTCCCTCATATTGCCAAATTTTAAAGAGAGATCTACTACCATTTATGCAAAATATAGGACTGTTTTGTAATTTGCAGCATTATTTTTGGGGGGGGAGCAAATTTCAATGAATCTTACTATCTACTATCTTCATTGTTCAAGCTTGAATCTAAACTTCATTTTTCATTTTTTTTTGCCCCAGGTTGAATCATTGTTGTGTGAAAAATCAAAATGCCTAAAGCTTTGGATTCTACGTGGGTATATGGTGAGCCCTTGGAGGGGTTTAATAGGCAAAAATTGACTTGCAAGTTGTGTGGAAAGGAAATGACAGGGGAGATGTCGATTGAAATACCATGTTGCACAAATTCTCGAGCATGAAGTGGGAATTTGTGAACAAGAAACCCCAAAAATTGTTCAAATTGCCAATAAATCACTCCATGATATGAATAAGAAGAGAAATGTGAGGGCATCAATGAGGACTAAGATGGAAAGAATAAGAACCACCAGTGGAAGTGAGAGCTTTGCCTTAGCTGCACCTTCCAGTTCCACAATGCCCTCAACGGCCTCAACTTTCTTTGTTCCAAGAACCACTGCTGGTGCACAACCTTCTACCAGGTCAATGGTTAAAATAAAGGAGAAGGCAGAAGCAGACAAGCTTGTGGGTAGGTGTTTTCTATCGAGTGACATTCCTTTCATCATTGCCAAAACCAACCCCTTCTACCAACCTATGTTTGATGTTGTCGCTGTTGTTGGCCCGGGGTATAAGGCCCCCACCTTTGATGACTTGAGAGGGCCTATCCTTCAAGCTGAAAAGGTTGACTGCACTCAGAGATATTGGAGGAGTTTAAGGAGTGATGGGGGCTCACAAGATGCACGGTTATGTCAAATGGTTGGACTGATCAGAAGGGTGGGAGCCTTATTAATTTCTTGGTCAGGTTCCCCAGGAGGGTAATGTTTATTAGATCTGTTGATGCATTTGCACATATCAAAGATGCAGTACTATTATGTTAGTTGTTGGATGGGTTCATCCAAGAGATCGGTCCGCAGAACATTGTCCAAGTCATAACAGATAACGCTGCTAATTATGTGGTCGCTGGCAGGTTGCTTATGACGAGGCATCTGACCTTGTTTTGGACTCCATGTGCTGCACATTGCATCGATTTTATGCTAGAGGATATGGGAAAAATTCCTTTCATCTGAGATATTGTTGATTCATCCAGGAGCATCACAAAATTTATATATAATCATACATCCGTGCTCAACTTGATGAGGCAATTCACAAATAATAGGGAGTTGGTGCGTCTGGCAATCACACATTTTGCCACAAGCTTCATTTCACTTCGATCTCTCTTGGCTTGTATGTGGGAGATTAAGAGAATGTTCCTTTCAGATGATTGGCATGCATTGTCATTTAGCACAAAACTGGAGGGGCAAGCCATATATAGGCTAGTGTCACTCCAGGAGAGCTTTTGGGCAGGAGTGGAGGAGGTGTGTGCCATTATTGAACCTTTGGTAATAGTTCTTCAATTGGTTGATGGAGACAAGCCCGCAATGGGCTACTTGTATGAGGCCATGGATAGGGCCAAAGAATCCATCTGTGCATTCTATGAGGACAAGGGGGATGAAGGGTATGAGAAAAGATTATTGATATGGAAGGTCATTGATGAGAAATGGAACAATACACTCCATCGCCCCATTCATGCTACAGGGATCTACCTCAACCCCACATTCTCTTACTCTTGTGGTTTTAGATTTGATACTGAGGTTATGGATGGATTCCTCACATGTGTTTAGAGGATGGTGCCAGATCCGCAAGAACGTGCAGAGATTTCTAAAGAAATGGAGATATATAGGATGGTTGGTGGGACATTTGGCTTTGACATAGTTGTTAATGATAGGAAGACCAAAATGCCTGGTAAGCTTCAAGTTCATTTTATTGCAAATTTCAATGTCTCTTCTCCATTTGTTTCAAACTTTAAAATTTCAATGTTATTTCTTATGTTTTTAACTTTCTACTTTCTCTTATTTGTTCTAACTTCTAGATACTTGGTGGACAAGCTATGGCCGAAGAGTACCCCATTTACAAAAGCTTTCCATTCGGGTGCTAAGCCAAACATGTAGCTCGTCAAGATGTGAGCACAATTGGAGTGTGTTTGAGAAAATACACACCAAGAAGCGCAACAGGTTAAAATAATTCAAATAAAATTTTGAAATTATTTTAAATTATAAATTTATAATTTTATGCATATTGCCATGTCAACTTTAAAGTTTAAATTATATATTATAAATTTTGAATCATAATTTATAATTTATGGCCCTCATACAGGTTGGAAATTTCACGCCTTAATGACATGGTCTACGTCTGCTACAACCTTCGATTATGGGTGAGGCAGCTTCAGAAAACACCAAATGTGGATGCCATTTCATTGGATGGGATTGACACCACTACTGCATGGAGGGTGGAGAGCGAGGCACCTGTCATGGAACAGGACCTTGATTGGTTACATGAGGATTTGGAGGGGGGGTGATCCAGGTGACAGGGGGAACGATAGAGGTGGAGGATGATCTAGAGAAGGCACCTTTACAGGGGGTGGCTATTGACCCTGGGAGTGCCAGTGCACCACCACTTTCACAAACACCGACAGAGACGGTGACAACAGAGCGAGCTACACTTGGACATAGCAGTGGCACTAGTACTACTAGTAGTAGAGGATGCCAGGCTCTAGCTTCTTCCTCTTCTAGAGGACGTCAGAGTGTAGGTTCTCCTTCTGTTCAAGCACATCAAAGTCTGTTGCCACCTGTAGGACCTTCTTCAGCTAGAGGAAGATCCATTACCAAAGCCTTCACCTTTTCCTATAAAAGGGGCAGAGGGAATCGCTAGTTTATTTTATTTTATTTCATTGTACTATGTAGTATGTAGATATTAGTTGATAGTTGACTCATAATGATGAGATACATTTATCATATTTTTTATGATATTTTGAGGCTCTGGAGTTAGTACACTCATTACTACTCAAGAGTCGAGACTCAGGACATGATTTAGTATTGATGCATGATATATCATTAGACATCTTATACATCATATATATATATATATATATATATATATATATATATATATATATATATATATATATATGTGTGTGTGTGTGTGTGTGTGTGCGTGTGTGTGTGTGTGTGTTCATATTTGATGTTGTTGTTGCTTTAAATGTTTACAAATTTGAAAAAAACATGAATATTTTTGTATTTTTTTGAAGTGTGCCGATATTTGTCGATATATTCCGATTTTTTCCCCGATGTTGCCGATAAGTTGTGTTCTGGACCCTCGGCGATATTTTCGCCGACATGATGTCTTCCACACTGATTTAAAGATCATGGAGACTCATTTGTCGATTATTGCCAAACAACGGTGTGATGTCGCATACAGAGAGTAGAATGACGCACTAAATGTAAGCTCCTCCTTATGCAATAACATAGATGTTCTACTGCTCCATGGATGTTTCACTCTTTGAGGGTTTTACCACACAAGTCTATTGTCTCTATCTTTGATTTGTGTGGGTTATTTATTTGTGGTGTTCATTCATGTAGTTGTCCACTTGGTGTATTCAACGTGGTATCAAAGCCCCTATGAGGTTAACTCCTTGTTTGAACATTGACTATCCTGCGACAACTACAAATGCCTTTTGAGTGCATGTCAAAGACCTATTCACTTTTTAGATGATAGGAATACTAGTTTTGTTCAGCATTTGAAGTGATTTAGAAACCTTTTCTGGCTTTGGAATCAAACCTCTAGAGCTCCTGTTATTAGTTCTTGAATATCTAACATAATTCTTTTGTTTTGGCAAAATCTGTGCATCATAGAGAAGACCTAACCACTGCATCTAGAATATTTGTTCAGTCATATTTGCCTTTTGTTCGTCAAAAAAAGCCTCCATTTGCCTCATATATGAAGATTTCCCTTTGTTTCCATTTGTTTAAAAGGGGTAAAAGAACTTAGGATCATTTTTAAATTATTTATGCCATTGTACTTGGTTTATTTCCTCACTTTTGTTGCTTCTCTGGTGTTCTCTTTGTGGTTTCCTAGCTTGTTTTGTGTTTATGGTTGTCCTGTTTTGCATGAGTTTAGGCACATTCTTGTGGTTTTTAAACACTTTTTATGGTTTCTCAACGGTGCTTTGTGGTTATCTGGTGTGTTGTTTTGCATAGATTCAATGGTTCTCATGACCCTGAGGCCCCTCTTTGCAATTCTTGGAGGTCCTCATCCTTTTTCTTTTTGTTGATAGTTGAGCCTCTATTCATAGACTTGGGACCCTTCTCATGGATGTTTGCTTGCTTCATGGCAGAGCAAACCTTCTAGTATGCTCAACCTCCAAGCTACTACAGGCTTCTCTTGAAACCTTTCCCTCTGTGCATGTGTCATCCCTTCTTCTTGGTGGCAGCCCCTTCTTTCCGATACACTCTTGTTGTGTATGCCACTCTCCTCAAGCCCTCTTTCTCATGAACCTCAAATATCAAAAGGCCCTCCTTGATCTCACCACCCTCACGTAGATATCCCACTGAAACAATTAATTACAACAGATCTAACATTCTATAATCTCTTATTATGGAGTGTTTTACATAAGAATTTTTAATATTAGTTGCTTAACACTGAAATAAACTAAAACTAAAATGAAAGAAGAAAGCAAATAACACACCATCCACACAATCAACACAAGATATACCCTAGGAAAACACAATATAGAAAAAAACCCAGCAAGAAGGTGAGGCCTATGTGTTTGATTTTGTCTACTCAGCTATGAAATGCAAGTACAAAGAAAGTACACTCACTATGGAGTTGCAACAAAAATTGTGGCCTGAATTACTGCTACAACACCTTCTACTTCCTTTGTTATGCTTCAATATCCCATTCATAGATGCTCTGGTCAACTATGGAACAATAAACAATACAATAAGAAATGGAAACCCTTCCTTTTCGTAGTGGTCCAATATTTAACATAGTCTAAAAGTCATCTAGGGTTAGGGTTAAGGTTTTTGCATGCCTTAACCACCAATCAATGTTAGGGTTTGGACCCTCTAGAATCTTCTCGAAAAAGTTCACACGTGACTAGTTCCACATGTGTGACTAATGGAAGCTAACATGGCATCCATTGGATACCACGGTGGTCAACGAGATAAGTCAACTTGAGGGATTCCTAACTTTTGCATGCAAACTCCAATTGAGGTGGATTTTGCGTAATTGGAAAGCTCTTGATATGTAGAACGGCATTTGATACAAGAAACAAAGCTCCCAAAGTTTTGACCCCAAAAACAATCATTTAAGGCCTCAAATGGGCTTTGGAAGGTTTTAGACCCCAAATCACCAAATGGGGCCTACCCAAAAAATGGGCCCTACAAGCAAATAGCTCCAATTTTCTTATCCAAAAAGTACCAAAATAGATGACAAATTATAAAATGATCCATTTTGGATCATACCTCCCCATTCAGCTAGGTTTTGGTCCCCAAAAGCTTTTATTGAAGAAGGTGAGGAAATTTTCCCTCCATCTCCCCCCTAGAGTACCTTTTGGCATTGCCTGGAAATTGTTTCAACCCAAACTCCAAAAGTTCACATTGACCCTATCTAGTTGTTATAGACTTCTACTACAAAACTATATCTTCTGCTAACTTTGCCTGAGGTTCCGGTGTTAAGTCCTCTATGGTAGGTAAGACTTGCTCATCATTTTCATAGTCATTAGGGGAATTTTGAAGTCTAAAATGGGCCTCCCAAGAGATATAATAAAATATTATGTGTTAAGCATTTTGTGGGGAAGGTATATTTACAACTCACCTTTTACACTCAAATCAATGTAACCATGGTTGAATTGAATTCAAAAGATGTCTATAAATAAATTTAATAAAAAATCCCTTTGATGTGACTAGAAATATGAGTACTTTTGAATAAATAACTTTTAAATATCATATAATGAATGTACTTATAAAGTAAAATATTCATAAAAGAAAATAAAGTATATTAATTTTGAATTTTTGAAAATAATTTACTTATTTGATGTTTAAAATATATTTATGAAATCATATATTTTGAATTTTGAATTTTGAACATAAATGAAATTTATATAAATAAACTAAAAAAAAAAAATCGGTTAAACCAAAGACATACAATACCTCATGTAGCTCAAGAGCCTCTCTTACTAGCATGGGGAATGAGATAGAACCCATCTCAATCACTAGCCTGCTGTACTCGTTTTTCTGCACCTTATTAAGGCAATTTCAGTTTAGAGTTGTATTGGGTTGCATGCACAAAACATAGTACAGATTCTCCAATGTTTTCCTTTCACTTTTTCAGTTTTTATGCAATTTCTAGCTTGCTGTTTTTTCTATTTGAATTGCAGATTTAAAACAAAACAGCGAACTTTATTTTGATATGACCTATAGTTGACTCCTCAAATCACCTAGACACCCCCTGGATTTAGCAAGCACTAACTTCAAAGTGAGGAAATAACTGAGGTAATAATGGTTTGTTTCCGAGTATTATCCAAACTCCCTTCAGCTTCTGTAGGGTGGGAATTTCCAAGTGATAACAGTGAACACCAAATCTTCTCTCTTCTGACCCTTCTCGGAACAGCACCAAGTTGATCTCTCAACTTCGTGATCTTCATCAAAAAGCTCACCACATTGTCAATTTTGCTCATGTAGGTACCGGTGAGCTTGCTCTTCAGAAGCATTTTCCAAGAGCAGTTGACACTCTCGTACAACATGACCAGGGCATCAAACATCTCCTTCAGTCTTCTTCTTTGTGATGTGGATCAAGTGATCCTTCACCGAATCAAGGACAATTTATTTTGACTTTGCGTGAATTCTTAGTATGTTCTGCCAAGTCCTAGGGAACAGTGGGAGGTGTAAATTTTCCTTTAAAATCCAACTAGGGCCAAGTGCATGCTAGTGTAATTGCAACCAAATAACCACACATGGATTTCTTCACTCATAAAATTTGCAGCGGAATTAAAACACTGAGAGATATACCAATCAATCACATCAATAGAAATAACACAATAATTTTCAGGTATAAACCCCCGAAAAACCCAAGATGGGAAAACCGGTGCAGCAGTAGGAGAAATATTTTATTAGAAAATATGGAGCTCTTTTACAAATCAGAAATTCGATTTTCAGCCAACAATGGCAAAATCGAAAAACATAAAACAACTGAGAAAAACCTGTGGGGTTGGCATGGTAACCGAGCCAGCTGAAGCTGCTGTACGGCCTGTACGGAATCCGTACGACCTGCTGTACGGATCCATACACTGTACGGCCCTGCTGCTGTTGTACTACGAACACCTCTGCCTCTTTCTGCCCTATCTCTCTCTCTGCTGATTCGAGTGTCTTCTCCGAATCTTACTCCTCCGTCTTCTTCGTAAAACTCTCTCTCTCTCCCAAATCTCTATCGGAATGAATGTGTGTCCTCTCAACCAATTGACCTTTTCCTTATAACTCAATGCTAATCGAATAACCTAATCTTACTATGGATCAATGGATGAGATCCTCCAGTGAGTTCAATGGCCAAGATTAGATCTTGCCATTCACTTTAATTTTTCGCTCATACTTTATAAAAAGTAATTTCATTAAGTCAATAATTAAATAGATCACTTTAATTCATTTTCCCAAGTAAACTTAGGAAAAGTTAATTAAATACATTTTATTGGCTTCCTCAATTTTCGTCTTCTGCATGCAAGGACACATGCATGCAGGAAGACCTTCCTCAGTTGTCATAATCTAACACTCCCTCTCAACGAGGAAGGGATTCAGTAACAACCCCAACTTGTCTCTGAACTTCACAAACTTGAGTATGCAAAGTGCCTTGGTGAATATGTCTGCCACCTGCTCATCTGTCTGAATGTACTCCAACCGAATGGTTCCTCTCTAAACACAATCTCTGAGGAAGTGATACCAGATGTCAATGTGTTTACTCTTGTCATGGAACACTAGATTCTCAGAAAGGTTGATACCACTCTGATTATCACAGTGAACTATAGTAGTCTCTATCTCACTCTCGAACAATCCTGAGAGCAACTTCCTCAGCCACATCCCCTCACATGCAGCTATGCTAGCTGCCATGTACTCAGCCTCAGCTGAGCTCAATGCAACTGACTTCTGCTTCCTGCTAAACCAAGAGACGACTCCTGACCCAATGCTGAAGCAGCAACCTGAAGTGTTCCGATCCTCTACATATCCTGCCCAGTCAGCATCTGTAAACCCTGCCAATTGAAAACTCCCACTGCGCTCATAAACCAATCCATACTCCATTGTACCTCTGATGTAGCGAAGTATGTGCTTCGCAGATGTCCAATGCACTCTTCGAGGTTTCACCATAAACTGACTCAAAGAGTTGACTGCAAAGCTAATGTCTAGTCGAGTGTTGACCAGATACATAAGCAACCTGATAAGCTGCCTATATAGTGTTGGATCAAACTCATCTGATCCCGATGCATCAATCTTCCTCCAGTTGGAAACTAGAGGTATAGCCATAGATTTGTAGTCGTCCATCCTGAATCTCTTCAAGATCTCTACTACATACTTCCCCTGTCCAGTGAAGAAGCACCCATCTCTCTGACAGACCTCCAAACCCAAAAAGTAATGCATCAACCCAAGGTCTTTCATCTCAAACTCTACTGCAAGATTGGGCTTGCAGTCCCTGATCAGCTCCTCATCTCCTGTAAGAAAGATATCATCCACATATAGAACCAGTATGAGAGGTACCTTAGCTGCCAACAAGTACAGGTTATGGTCTGCCTCACTCCGCTGGAACCCCATCTCTCGTAGATAGTTGTCAATCCTCGAGTACCATGCTTCAGGTGCTTGCTTGAGCCCATAAAGAGCTCTCTGCAGTGTCTGCATACATGAGACTCTCTACTCTCCACCTCAAACCCCTCTAGCTGCTCAATATAAACCTCTTCCTCAATCACTCCATTGAGGAAGGTTGTCTTCACGTCCATTTGATGAACGCGCCAACCCATCTCTGTTGCCAATGATAGGATAGTCTGAATAGAAGATTACCTAGCGACAAGGGCAAAGGTTTCCTCATAGTCAATACCTTCCTTCTGCGAATACCCCTTCACCACGAAGCGTGCCTTGTACTTCTCCACACTTCCGTCTGCTGCATGCTTTACCTTGTAGATCCATCTAGAACCCACCACCTTCTTATCCTGTGGCCTCTGAACAACCTCCCATACCTGATTCTTCATGATTGAGTCATACTCCTCAAGCATGGCCTCTTGCCACACATCATGTTGTGTAGCCTCCTCGAAACTAGAAGTTTCAGAGTCAATCAACTCTATCATTAGTGCCATATAACTAAATCTATCTGGTGGTACGCTATGTCTAAAAGATCTTTGTGGAAGGATCACCTGTCTGGAATCCTGAACTGTGGACCTATACCACTTAGGCTGTGGCCTAGTGTCTGCCTATTGCAGCTACTGGATGTCCTCTTCCTGTTGCTGCTCATCCTCCCCATCCAAGATAGGAGGATCCTTTCCACCTGACTCCCTCTCACTACCAGAGCCAGTGCCCTGTGTCTGAATCTGTACCCATGACTCCCCTCCAACTTGACTCCTCCTGAGTCTTCTGCTGGTTGCTCCTGTGCTGGTAAGTCCATAGATCTTCTCAAGGCTCTATCCTCGTCAAACTGGACATCCCTGCTCACAATGATCCTCTTGCGAGCTGGGATATATACTCTATAAGCCTTGGAAGTCTCACTATACCCAACTAGAATCCCCTTCTCTCTAGAAGGATCTTACTTCTTCCTAGTGTCAGCATGAATGTGACAATAGCAAATACTCCCAAATATACGCAAATGACTCACGTCTAGTCTAGTACCTGTAAATACCTCTTTAGGTGTCTTCCTCCCCAATGCAGTGTGGGGACACCTATTCTGGACATATACTGCAGTCCGAAATGCCTCTGCCCATAGGAATAGAGGTAATCCCTGATCAAATAACATGGCCTTAGTTGCACTCACCAGTGTCTGGTTCTTCCTCTCCGCCACTCCATTCTGCTGCGGGGTATGAGGAACAATGTGTTCCTTCCTGATCCCCTCTGATGCACAGTACTCCACAAACTCTCTGTCGGTGTACTCACCATCATTGTCTGGTCTCAATATCCGGATCTTCTTCCCTGTTTGGTTCTCCACAAGAGTCTTGAACTCTCGAAACCGATCGAAGACCTCTGACTTGGCCTTCAGAAAATAGATCCAGGTTTTCCTGGAATAGTCATCAATGAATATGACGCAGTAACTGTAACCACTGAATGAATGTACACTCATCAGTCCGCATACATCCGAATGCACCAAGTCTAAGGCTCCTTCAGACTTGTGCTCACTATGTGGGAAAGGTCTCCTGATGTTCTTCCCCAATGCACAACCCTTGCAGTGGTTGTGCTTGTCCTCCTGAACTGAAGGAACTCCAATGACTGCCTGTCTCAGGTGCCTCAGTGCACCATGGTGTAAGTGTGCCATCCTCCTATGCCACAACTCACAATCACTACTGTTACTGCTAACTAGAGCCTTTGCAGTCTCAAACTGAAGTCTATAAACCTTCCCGCTCTGAACCCCAATCACTCTGTCCAATCTCTGATATGACCCATTAGGTCTAATATATACTTTCCTGTCACGGAAAGTCACTAGAAAACCCTTGTCTTCTAGTGTGGATATTGATATGAGATTCTTGGTCATCCCTGGGACATATAGCACATCGGCAAAACTGATAGGCTTTCCAGACTCCCTTTGAAACGATACAGTGCCAACACCCTGCCCCTGATACCGCGCATCATCTCCTAACACAATGTGCAGATTCACTCCACCCTCTTGCAAGCTCTTGAAGAACCCTTTGTGTCCTGTCATGTGACAAGATGCACCGCTGTCAACATACCAAATACTGCTGCTTACAGAGATTGCCATGCAAGCTACCAAACAAAAGTCCTCCTCAAAACTCTTACTGAAATCATCCACCTCTGCAGATCCTGCCATCTGAGTGTTGTTGTTCTTCTTCTTTTTCTCTGGGCACTGGGAAGCAAAGTGACCCTACTTGTGACAAATGAAGCACTTGACTTTTGCCATGTCCAAGTTCTTCTTGCCACCCTTCTTCTTCTTTGCCTTCCCCTTACCTTTGCTTGTTAGGGCTAGAGCCTCTTCATCCACGAACTGTGTAGTACCGCAGGATGAAGCTGAACCTTGACCCATCCGAGTCTCTTCTTGTGCGAAATCATCCCACAATCTCTGCCAGTCAGGGAGATTCTCCTGAGCCACAACGCCTTTAACAAAGACGTCCCATGGCTTAGAGAAGCCATTGAGAGCTATACGAACAAGCTCATCATCCTCAGTCTTAGAGCCCACTTCTCCAAGCTCATCCCTAATCTGTGTGAGCCTTGTAAGATAAGGCAGCACTCCTTCACCCTTGGCCATCTTGGTACTACACAATCTCTCCTGCAGCACCATCTTCTGGTTTTCATTCTTACTCTGGTAGAGACTCTCCAAAGCCTTCCACATCTCTGATGCGGTTTTCTTCCCAGATAAGTGAGGGACTATGTGGTCCCTCACCCCATCTAAGATGATTAACATTGCCCTGGAATCAATCTTCTTCCAAGCAGCTAAATCTACCGGATCTGTGGGAGCAGCCTTGGTACTGTCAATGTGCTCTTCAGCATCACTGACATCCAAGATCCTGGTGATCCTCTCTTTCCAAGTAGGAAAGTTTTGTGCCCCCTGGAATCTATCCTCAACTCTCAACAGTACGGCCATAGTGAATAGTGCCAATAAACCCTTGGATAGATATGCAATGATCTATCCAAGCACTCTGCTACTATCTCTCAGTCTGCTCAGAAGAGCTCTGATACCATGTAAATTTTCCTTTAAAATCCAACTAGGGCCAAATGCATGCTAGTGTAATTGCAACCAAATAACCACACCTGGATTTCTTCACTCATAAAATTTGCAGTGGAATTAAAACACTGAGAGATATACCAATCAATCACACCAATAGAAATATTTTATTAGAAAATATGGAGCTCTTTTACAAATCAAAAATTCGATTTTCAGCCAACAACGGCAAAATCGAAACACATAAAACAACTGAGAAAAACCTGTGGGGTTGGCACGGTAACCGAGGCAGCTGAAGCTGTTGTACGGCCTGTACGGAATCCGTACGGCCTTCTATACGGATCCGTACGTTGTACGACCTACTGTACGGCTGTTGTACGGCCCTGTTGTTGTTGCTGCTGCGAACACCTCCACCTCTTTCTGCCCTGTCTCTCTCTCTCCTGATTCGAGTGTCTTCTCCGAATCTTACTCCTCCGTCTTCTTCATAAAACTCTCTCTCTCCCAAATCTGCTCTCTCAATCTCTGTCAGAATGAATGTGTGTCCTCTCAACCAATTGACCTTTTCCTTATAACTCAATGCTAAGCGAATAACCTAATCTTACTATGGCTCAATGAATGAGATCCTCCACTAAGATCAATGGCCAAGATTAGATCTTGCCATTCACTTTAATTTTTCGCTCATACTTTATAAAAAGTAATTTCATTAAGTCAATAATTAAATAGATCACTTTAATTCATTTTCCCAAGTAAACTTAGGAAAAGTTAATTAAATACATTTTATTGGCTTCCTCAAGTTTTGTCTTCTGCATGCAAGGACACATGCATGCAGGAAGGCCTTCCTCAGTTGTCATAATCTAACAGGAGGTTCAACTTCAACTTCCTCCAAGAGATTATGCAACCTACACTCCCATTGTACAAAGTTGGAAGTGTCTTCCAACATGTGACACTTTTGGACACTGAAACTAGCCATCTTTGTGACCCCTAAAAGCACACTAGAACAAACAGATCTAACTCAAAAGAAACCAAATCTACAACCTATCTGAAGTGTAAATCACCTATCTCAAGCCAATAACAACCTTCCAATCACTCGAAGATCTCAAGCATCTCACCCAAAAACCTATTGTAGGCCCAAATCAAATTCACTCTTTGAAGCTCAAGCACACACCTACTAAAATCCTCCAACGACTCCCTCTCACAAGCAACAACCCATTCTGTACATGGATTTGGAGGATTTTGGTAAAAGTGCTATGATATCATTTTAAATTTCAAACCATGGTAGGCAAATTCTACCCTAAGAAAAACTAGCCCTAAACCTAGATAGCTTAAAGCACAAAAGCTTCAATCAAAACCAAAAATTTGAACTACATTAATCTACAAATGTAGAAATATCACTTCTCTAACAGGCTGCCAAATTAACTCAGATTAACAATGTTTAATAACCCATCTCATTCTACCATAGACAGCTGAAAATGAAATTTCACTCATAAACACATCTGAACTGGAAGCACAAGAGAATTACTTAGAAAAATACTGAGAACAGATAAAACATAACAGCCATGCACATAAATATTTCAGACTCGGATATTTTAGCCAAAATGGCCCAGGCAAAACCCTGAAGCGAAAACCTATGAGAGAGAGGTCTTTAATTTTATTTCTTCAGCAAAATAAAAAAAATTGCAACAGCAGAATTACAACTTATCTCAACAACAAAACCCAGAAATTCGGTCTTGGAATTTGTGCCAAACCAGCAATGTACGAACTATACACACTGTACGGACCTCGAAATTTGTGCCCAAGAATTAATTTCTTGCCTCGAAAATCGTGCCTATCTTAGACCTCAATTTTCATGCCACTATACGAAATTGTACAAACTATACGGAATTAATTTTTTGCACCTGCCTCGAAATTCGTGCCTCTACCTAGAAATGCGTGCCACTATTTTTCTTCTCGAAAAATGTGCCCAGAATTTATCTACTGTCTTGGAATCCGTGTTGTACCTAGCTGCTATCTCAAACAGCCACTTTCTCCCTCTCAAACTCCAACTGGAACTTGCTTTCCATCTCTCTTGGAAAATCTCCACTTCTCCAACTCTCTTGGAATGTGCCTCTCACCAAAAACTCTCTTCTTGGATGTCTAACAATGGTAGAGGGAATGCCTTTAAATTCAAATTCCATGTCTTTTGGTTTGTCTCTCAAGGGTAGCTGAATGGTCATCTAATCCAAGGGCCCACATTGGCTTAGATCTATGGATGAGATTAAATGCTCGTAATTCTCTCCATAAATTACTTATATTCAACTACCACTTAAATAAATCAAAAGTCACTTTATAACAATAAAGTGAATTAATTGTTCATCCCAAGCAATTAATACAAGGGTCATGTCCCCTTTTCCCTCATTAATCACTTAGGCATAAAACAACTAGGAGAACACTTCCTAGGTACAATTTCAACACTCCCCCTTACCAAGGAAGATGTTCTCACTGACAACCAACTCATCTCTGAAGAAGATAACCTGCTTCCCCACCAAAGTTGGTAAACTGCTCATGTGCTTCTCGCACAATATTGAAGATGCCCACCCTTTCTAAACTTTGCTCTAGAAAGGTCAAATCAAGTGTCTCTTCATGTAAGACATCATCACATGAAGGACATCATCCTAAGCTACAAAGCTCAGTGCTTTTACTTCACACACGAAGACCTTCCGGCATATCCTCTACCAGAACCTCTCTCCAGTCTCATACTATCAGCAGTGGAAGCTCCCCCTGTCTCTATAATCTATCCTGCATCCTGCACTGATGCCTCATGTCGAGACATCTCATCTCGCTCATCCATCAGTGACAAGTCATACCAGCTGACCCTCTTGCCAGCGCTGGAGGAAGTAGCCTCTCGCTGACTCCTCTGAATAGAAGATGAACTACTCGGTACCACAATAATATCTGGAGCATCTTGCTCTCTCCTCTGAACTGCGGACTGACTACTCGGTGCCACATCAATCCTCGAAGCATCTCGCTCACTGTCTGTCTCAGACTCGGGATCTGTTATCCACCCAGATCCTCCAACTGTAGGCTGACCACACACTACATACTCTCCATCTCTCCGATGACCTATAAGCACAGGGTCAACCAGATCCACTCCCAATACATAAATGAGGATGTGTTCACTCTTGAACAATACTGCATATCCTGCTCCCTCCAAGGCTGGAATTGAAAGTTTGTTGTCCTGCAACCCTGGAATATAACGTACTCCTGTAATCTCCAGAATCTCTCCAAACTCAAGCTGGAACTGTACTCATCCCAAACTTCTGACTTCATGCACTGTCCCATCTCTATCCTATACGAGTTGCTCTAGAATAGTCTCAAAAGTGAGGAAGGCATCTCGCCTCCCAGTCATGTGACTGCAATAGGAACTATCCACAATCCACTTCCGAGTATCAGCTAGTCCGCTACTGTCGCAACTCGAAATAGTAGTGACAAGAGAGAACTCTTTCTCGAACTGTGTAGCAAAACACTCAATCTCTGTTGTAGCTACAACCTGCTCCTCTTTCTCCTGCTTGTCGTTCTTCTTCTTAGGACATTGGCCTGCATAATGGCCAAAATCATTACATGCATAGCACCTGACTCTGCTCAGGTCCCTCTTCTGCTCACCCCTCTACTGCTTAGCCCCTCCTGGGCCCTTCTTGGACTTCTTTTCTTTAACTGATAAGGAAACGTTCTGCTCATCAGTATCCTGCTCAGTCTTCCCTTGAGACCCTTCTCGAATCTCCTCCTGAGTAAAATCACCCCACAGTCTTTCCCAAGAGGGAAAGTTCTCTCTGCCAACTACACACTTCACGAACACATCCCAATCCTTAGTGAAGCCTTTCGGGGCTATCCGCACTAGCTCGAGATCGGGAATCACCTCACCAACTGCACTCAGTTCATCTTTTACCTATCTAAGTCTAGTGAGGTAAGAGGCTACATTCTCACCTCTCGCCATCTTTGTGCCATGAAGCTTATCCTTTAAAGGCATTTTACAATTTTCATTCTTGTTCTCATACAAATTTTTCGAAGTATCCCACATCTCCTTGGCAGTATGTTTCTCTGCCAAATAAGGAATGAGGTGATCTTGAAACCATCTAGAAGCAATCTCTGCGTTCTAGCCTCCTTCACCTCATGTATGTCAAGGGCTATAGGATCAGCTGAGGGAGGAACCACTGTGGTACTGATGAAGGTCCATAACTTGTTCTCTTTGAGAACCGCTATCATCTGGGCTTTCCACTACAAATAGTTGGAAATCCCTTCCAACAGATCTTCGTACCGGATGCAAGCCATCATTCACTTCTGCACACTCTGCCCTGATGTCTGAAAAAATTATGACTGTCAATCTGCCCTTAATAGGGCTCTGATACCATGTAGAAATATCACTTCTCTAACAAGCTTCCAAGTTAACTCAGATTAACAATGTTTAATAACCCATCTTATTCAACCATAGATAGCTGAAAATGAAATTTCACTCATAAACACATCTGAACTAGAAGCACAAGAGAAGTACTACAAGAAATACTGAGAACAGATAGAACATAACAGCCATGCACATAAATATTTCAGACTCAAATATTTTAGCTAATATGGCCCAGGCAAGACCCCGAAGGGAAAACCTGTGAGAGAGAGGTCTTTAATTTTATTTCTTCAGCAAAATAAAAAAAATTGCAACAACAGAATTACAACTTATCTCAACAGCAAAACCCAGAAATTTTGTCTTGGAATTTGTGCCAAACCTGCAATGTACGGACCTCGAAATTCGTGCCTAGAAATTAATTTTATGCCTCGAAAATTGTGCCTATCTCAGACCACGATTTTCGTGCCACTATACATAATTGTACGAACTGTACGAAATCACTTTTCTGCACCTGCCTCGAAATTCATGCCTCTGCCTAGAAATGAGTGCCACTGTTTTTCTTCTCAAAAATGTGCTCAGAATTTTTGTACTGTCTTGGAATCCGTGGTGTACCTAGCTGCTATCTCAGACAGCCACTTTCTCTCTCTCAAACTCTAACTGGAACTTGCTTTCCAACTCTCTTGGAAATCTCCACTTCTCCAACTCTCTTGGAATGTGCCTCTCACCAAAAACTCTCTTCTTGGATGTCTAACAATGGTAGAGGGAATGCCTTTAAATTCAAATTCCATGTCTTTTGGTTTGCCTCTCAAGGGTAGTTGAATGGTCATCTAATCCAAGGGCCCACCCTGTTTTCGGTTTTTCCTTTTTTACTGCTGCTATTGTCGCCTACTATGGGGTATGAGGATTTGTTGGATTATGGTAGCGACCATTTGGAGGCCAATGAGATTTGGGCCTCGCCAGGTGGAGGTCTGCAAGCTGAGGTGGAGGTGGGATCACTGTTGGGTGCAGTGGATGCTACAGGAAACCAGTTGTCGTTACCTTATTCTACTAAATTTTCCTCTGTGAGCCTCAAACATACTGTTTGGTCACCGAAACGGCTCAAGGGGCATCTCTTTCTCGGCGGGGAGTCGACGGCTGTTTCACTGGGTGCGGCATCGTGGGGTTTTGAGGGACCACATTGCCCACTGTTCACTTCTTCTGCGGCGCAGCAGATTCCGGGTGAGTCGTATGCATTTTTCCATGATGCAGGGGTTGGTTTCTATCAAGGTTTGGACGCACTTGGTGGGGCTTTTCCGATGACATTTGAAGGTTCTGCGCTAGGCTCTGCCACATTGAGTGATTCCAGCTTTTTGGTGGATATTCTAAGCACCCCTAAACAACGAGCTTATTCAAGTCCTCCGGCATGCAGGGTTTCGGATTCGGCTCGCAGGTCGGCTGGGGGTCCTAATGGTGGGGAATCTTGTTCCAGGTTGAAAGTTCACAGGAAGTGGTTGAAGAATAAAGGCAAGGGGGCGAATTATACCCTGGGGGAGGACATTGGTTTTCATCATCTCTTGGACATGACTAAATGTACTCTGGTGTGAAGGGCCTATGGACGTTCCTTTGCTTTGAAGACGGTGGTTGGGTGGGCCGAAACTCATTGGTTGGGTCAGCATGGTTATGTTCCGGAGGTGGTGGCTCTTTCTCGGAATTGGTTCGCCTTCCATTTCACACTGGAGGAACATGCATTATGGGTTCTGAGTCAAAACTGGAACCTGGACCATGCGCCCTTTTTCCTCAAGCACTGGGATCCCCTTTTTGATGCAAGTCGGGAGCGGATGGATACTATTCCTCTCTGGGTGAGGCTGTTGGGGTTGCCACTTCATTACTGGTCGGAGGAACATTTTATGAATATTGGCAATTTACTGGGTACCTATCTTGAAGATGACTACTCTTTCAGAGAATCAAAACAGCACAAGGTCGCTCTGATTTTGGTAAGTATTAATGTCCGGGATGGTTTGTTGGAGGGAATGGATTTATGCTAGGGTCCATATGTCTTCCCGCAGAGGCTAGATTATGAGAATGTGCCCTTCCGTTGTCGGAGGTGCCATGAATATGGACACCCCACTACTGAATGTAATTTGCCGTTGAGGACTATTGGTGGCTTCCGTCGGAAGCATGGAGGGGTGGAGAATGTTTCTTGCTCGGCTTCGATATCTCCGCCCCAAGGGATCTCACCCCAGGTTTCGGATGGTGAACAGGAGCCTCCCTCGAATTGTTCTCCTTCGGCTCAGCCTGAGGAGGTTTTCGGTGGACCACGCTCGGCTCTGAGTCTTCAAGTGCCCTCTTTTTCAGGTGCTTCTTTTCCCTCTCGCACTCGGTCCTTTAATTTTTTTGTTAAAAATGTTTCTGTTTCGGGTCCTGACTGGCTTGAGGGTCTTAGGAATCTGACCATCTCTTCCCATATTTTATCGCCACTTTCCACCTCTGCCTCCCCTTCATCGCTGCATAAGGCCATTCTGTCTCCCTTACCGCCTGTCTCCCCTCCCCCTGATCTTGACCCTAACCCCTCCCTGTCTGTACCCTCCTCCCCTCCCTCTTCTCCGCCTAAATCCTCTAGCTCCGGATATTTTCTCCGCTCCTCGAAAAAACTATCCTCGGGAGGTCTTGGGAAGGTTAAGGTGAAACAGGCTAAAGGCAGAGGTCAACAGTCTTTCATCTCTAAGGCACAACTAAAGCTTGCTCGGATGTCATGGAAGGGAAACAACTTTCTATTGAACGGGCACTTAGAGCGGTGCAAGCCCAAAAAAACGGCAGAAAATGAAAATCATGTCTTTTAATTGCAGGGGTCTTGCTGATCCCCCAAAAAAATCAGCGCTACAGAGGGTGGTCAATCTTGAACACCCTGATATCATTTTGCTACAAGAGACAATGGGTGCTAGGGATGTTGTTGCTTCTTGGTTGAAAAGTTGGTTTCTGGGTTGGAACTTTGAGGCCTCGGATGCCAGGGGTAGGTCTGGGGGTCTGGTTGTTGGCTGGAATGAAGCGCAGGTGAAGGTTACCAATTTATGGGGGATGGAGTTTGTTTTGGGTGGGACTTTTTCGGCTTTAGACATTGTGGTTGAGTTTGAGGTTATTAATGTCTATGGGCCGTATCTTGATCGTATCCCCTTATAGGATTCTCTTTTTTCTAAATCTCTGATTAATTCTGATTCTGTGATTTTGGGTGGAGACTTGAATTTATCCCTGGGACATGCGGAAGTTTGGGGTCCTCATGCTCAAATTGATGCTCTTACGGACTACTTTACTCTAAAGTTGGTTGAGAAGAATTTGATTGACTTGGAACCTGTTCGTATTCGACCAACTTGGAGGAATAACCGAGCTGGTGATAGTCAAGTGGCCAAAAGATTGGACCGTTTTTTGCTGGCAGAACACTTGGTGGATAGGTTTTTTGATCTGAAGCAGTGGGTGGGCAGTGCAGGTTGTTCTGATCACTCTCCTATTTTTGTAGAAATTTTGGATGGACCTTGTAAACCGCCTAGTCCACTAAAGTTTAACAAGGTTTGGCTGAAGGATCCGACTTTTTTGATGTGGTAAAATCGGTTTGGATCCCTTTCAATGCGGGGGGGCCTTGCTCTATTGCTTTCCAGTTTGCTGCAAACATCAATAGGTTGAAGAAGCCTATCAAGTAATGGGCCTTTGAGAAGAGGCAGAGGGAGGATTCAGAACTTAAGTTGATTGAAGGTGAGTTGGCGCTACACTATGAAGGTGATGGGGTGGGGTTGAACCAGGCTTCAAAGGACTCTTTGGTTCGGTTGGAAGGTCGCAGGAACACTATTCTTCTTGACAAGGAGGAGACTTGGAGGCTGAAGAGCAAGGCCATTTGGTTGGATAGTGGTGATGAAAATTCAAAGTTTTTTCATGCTTATGCGAAAGGTAGGCACTCAGCAAATACTATTTGGAACCTGAAAAACCAGTTGGGTGAACCCCAGCATACCTTTGAAGGTATGGCTGAGGTTGGGGTCAATCATTTCCGGAATCTTTTTAAGGCAAGTGAACAGGTATCTATCGAGGAAATTATCCGGGTGGCACAACTCTTTCCTCGGTTTGTGGATGAGGAGGACAACCGAGCTTTGTTGGGGGAAATCATGGAGGACGAGCTTAAAGAAGTGCTCTCTAGTTTTCAGAAAGATAAAAGTCCTAGGCCTGATGGGTGGACGATTGAATTTTTCCTTGAGCTCTTTGATTTTTTTAGAGATGATCTCCTGAAAGTGGTTGAAGATACTCGACACTCTGGAAGGATCCCAGCTTGTTTTAACTCTACTTTCATCGCTCTTATTCCCAAATCTGACTCTCCTGTTTCTCTGAGCGATTTCAGACCTATTTCCCAGTGCAATGTCATTTACAAGATTATTACCAAAACCATTGCAAGACGCCTCATGGGGATCCTCTCTAAACATATCTTTGAAGAACAGTTCGGTTCCTGGAAGGCCAACAGATTCATGAAGCCATTGGTGTGGCACAGGAGGGTCTGCATAGTATGAAAACTCAAAAGCTGAAAGGGGCAGTGCTTAAAATTGATTTATCCAAGGCCTATGATAAGGTAAGTTGGCTTTTTCTCAAGTTACTACTTACTCATTTTGGTTTTGACATTGGTTTTATCAGATGGATCATAAGTTGCATTTCCACTATTTCTTTCTCGGTGATCATCAATGGAGCTGCCTTTCCCTTTTTTCACTCGGGTCGTGGTCTCAGGCAGGGCTGCCCACTTTCTCCTTTGTTATTTCTGCTGGTCGCTGAAGGCCTTAGTCGTGCTATTTTGGACGCCAGGAGGCGTGGGGCTTTTAGTGGGATACAAATTGCTCATGATTTCCAAATTACACATCTACTGTTTGTAGATGATGTCCTTATTTTCTGCTCGGGCTCTGAACGGGACGCTCATCAGCTTCGGGAGATTTTGGAGCTCTTTTCCAAGGCTACTGGGATGGAAATAAATATGGGAAAGTCCACTATTACTACTCATTTACTCTGTGACGCAGAGGTGGCAGCTTTCCTCAGATTCTTACCTTTTACCCACCTCTTGCTACAAGATGGACTGAAATATTTGGGGTTCAATCTGAAACCCAATGACTACAGAACTCTGGATTGGAAGTGGCTGGTTGAGAAGTTGGAAAAGAGACTGAATTGTTGGAGTCACCGATGGCTTTCTAGGGCGGGGAGATTGGTTATGGTCAAATCTCTTTCGGAAGCAATTCCTGTCTATTGGATGTCGCTCTCAGGGATCCCAAAGGGCACTCTAGAAACTGTTTGTCGTCTTTGTTCTCATTTTTTGTGGAATGGAAAAGCTGATTCATTTGTTACTCCATGGGTTCGTTGGGACAAGGTTGCTTCTCCAAAGTCTTTGGGGGTTGGGGTCTGAAGAATTTACATTTTTTCTCTAAGGCTTTGGCTGCCAAGGGAGGTTGACGGTTGATCAAGAGTGGTGGTCTTTGGGCAGGGTGATGGTTAATAAATACATTGCTCCCGACTCGTTGGAGAATTGGATCAGGAGGTCGGGGAGATCACATTCGGGTGGATCGATTATGTGGAAAGTTGTTGTCTCGTCCTTTGATCTCATCGAAAAGGATTTGGTTTGGAATGTTGGCAATGGATGTCGGGTCCACATTGGTCTAGATCCGTGGGTCGGATGTGAAAATCACTATCTTTTACCGATGGAGGCAGTGGAGTTTTTGCGACAATTCGGACTGGTGTATCTTTATCAGCTTGCTGCTCCTGGGGAGGTAGTTCCGGGTTTCCAAGACCGGCGCCCGGCCAATTCTTTTGTCCTTCCTGTGGAAGTTGAACGTCTCATATCCAGGTATATTAGGTATCTTACTCGTGACCATATCAGTCTTGATGAGGATGAGGATGTGCTGGTTTGGGATGTGGATCCGGCTGGGGTTTATACTCCCAAGAAGGGGTACTTGAAGCTTACTGAAGACCTTGCGCCAGAAGATCCGGTCTGGTGGTGGAAGTCTTTGTGGAAGGTTAAGAGTCCTCCAAAGACTCATTTGTTTATGTGGTGTGTCTTGGAGAACAAAGTTCCAACCTGGGATTTTCTCCAAAAGAGGAACAAACAGGGGTCGGGCTGGTGTATTTTGTGCAAACAAAATGGGGAATCCGTCTGCCATCTTTTCCTTTTGTGTCCGCGTATCATCTCGGTATGGATGGAATGCTCTCGGTTGCTTAATGAACCCTGTCGCTGGGAGGGGGTTTCTGTGTTAACTGCTTGGAAGAATTGGTACGATGACCCCAGGCTCAAATATTTTAGAGCTCTTCCACTGTTGGTGCTGTGGGGGGTTTGGATAGCCCGGAATCAGCGTATTTTTAATGAAAAACTCTGCTCTCCCATTATTACTGCAACATGTTGTGGTCTGCTGCCCTCCTTCCGTGCAAAACCGGGTATCCAAAGGGTGCGGGATATCCAACCTGTTGTTATAAACAGAACTCAGCCGCGGGGTTTTTTTGATGGAGCTTCTCAGCGTAATTGATGTGGGGGTGGGGCTATCCTGTTTCTTGCTGAAAACCATTTTTTCGTGATGTCATTGGGTCTTGGGGCTGGAAGTAACAATGTTGCTGAACTACTGAGCTTGAAATTCCTTGTTTCCTTTGCTTATGAGAAGGGATGTAGAAACATTGCAGTTTATGGGGACTCTATGAATGTGGTCAATTGGATTTCTGGCACTCACTCTTGTCAAAACCTTAGACTTGCAAGCATTTTAAACTCCATTCGGGCGGTTTTGAACACATTTGATTCCTTTACTTGCATACATGTTTACAGGGAAAATAACCAAGAGGCGGACAGGGCTTCGAAGGTGGGGTTGCAGCTGGCTTGGGGTTTATGGAAGATAAAGGAAGTCGTGGATGGGGATGAACAGGAATACTATCATCGTCCTTTTATTGAGGAAGATGTCTTTTGCTTCCTTGACCTTGGGACTCTTTACACTTATGTTTTCTTTTTTTTGCTACTCATGTCACTGTTTATATTACACTAAGTTTTTCCGGTGCCTCTATGAGGCTTATTGTATAAAACTGAAAGTTACTATATCTATCTCTGAACATGAACAAAAAACGGTTTATAGACACTGTTAAAAGAACAAACCATATGGGTTTAGTAAGTGAACCAGTGTTTTTATGGTGGATATGCGCTGTGCTACAGCATTACACTTTTTGGTTTTTGAAAAAGTGGATACCTTCAGAATGTAATTTTGCTCTCAAAAGATGAATCGAAATTACGTTTTTTTTTCAAGGAAAAAAAATAACAATAAAGTGAATTAATTGCTCAGCTCAAGCAATTAATACAAGGGTCATGTCCCCTTTTCCCTCATTAATTACTTAGGCATAAAACAACTAGGAAAACACTTCCTAGGTACAATTTCAACTACAAACACATACTGCTTGTAATTATGAACAATGGAAACACACGAAACAAAACCACTCAAAACTGCATCTGTATTTTATTTAAAATTGTAAAGAAGAAAATTACAATGTATAAGCTCATAGCTAAAAATCGCCAACCAACATACTAGTGCACCTTATATCTCCTTTATAGAATAGGAAGAAGAGGGAAGATACAATACATTTGGTCACGTGCATGAAGCGCCCTAGGTGACTCAGTTAAAACCCTAATACTAATCCACTCAACAAGTGCACCCACATGCATGGATATAAATGCCAAAGCTAGTGCATCCTAACTAGAGGATAATTGTGGCATGCATACAAGCACACTCCTCCTTGGGATCTCTACCCTCATCAAGTCCTCATGCAAGCACCCTAGTTGTCTTAGGGATCTCCACCCTGCTCTAATGATAGTAAGTGCATGCAAAAATAAACTCTGATATAGGAAAGCTAACTAAAGTAGACCTATTGTCTAAAAAACAGAACTGGAAGTGGCATGCATGCACCCTCACTCACTCTCATGTACATAATTCTAGTGCTACTCTCAAGAACATTAATGTTGTGCCATCACTCCAATTTGTTGCGCCCTAATGCCATCTACGCAGGAACCAAGGCTGCCTTCGTTGGAACTGTTGCACCATCAAGGATCTACTGTGTATAACAGCTATGCCCAGTTGTACAAGAGTACTAATCCAAGCAACTACGTAAAATTGTAACAACCTAAAGGTGCCAAATGGTAGCAGTTGTTGAAGCTATTTCCACAAAAAATCCAAGCAAAAAGAACAGCAAGAGGAGATTGGTAGAACTTAAATCCATACACACCATAGTGGAAATGGAAGCCTTGGTTTCGAAGACTCCTCCAATCACCCTACTCGCGATCACTTCAGTCCATCCCTCCAAGAAAAAAGGATCAGAGTGACACACTCTATCCAAATAGAGAAGTTCATTTTTACCCCACACTGCACCTGGTTCTCAATTCACCATTGATAGTAAATGGAAGGAGACAAGGCTAGTTGCTTGTCGATACACTAAACAATTTTGGTATTATGCAGATATATCATTCAATGTTGCATGTTTCCCATATTATCAACCTATGTTAGATGTTATAGTTGCATGTGATCTCGGCTTCAAAGGGCTGACTTTTCATGATTGGAGGGGGGTGATTTTACAAGAGAAGGTGAAAATTTTAAATGAATTCTTAAAAGGAATTTAAAGAATCTTGTACCAAAACAAGATATTACGTCACATCAACAAGATAAACTGGTGGAAAGTCTCCGGCCATCATTAATTTTTGCATTTCTTGCCCACGAGGAGCCTTGTTTCTCAAATCAATGGATGCAGGTAATAATGTGAAGGATGCAAAGCTATCATTTGAGCTCTTGGACAATGTGGTTATGGAGGTGGGGGTGGAGAATGTAGTTCAAGTCATAACTAATAATGTGTTTATGTAGCAGTGGCCAAGATGTTGGAGGAGAAATATTGCACTATTTTCTAAACTTGTGCACTATACATTGCTTGGACATCATTCTTGAGGATATTGGTAAACTTGACTAGGTGAAGAGGGTTGTGGATCAAACCAAAACCAGAATCAAATACATCCTACAATCACACCTGAATCCTAAATCTTATGAGGTAAAACACAATGGGCAAGGAGATTGTTCGGCAAACTATTACTTGCTTTGCAACATTCTTACATTGAAATCTCTTATTGCCATGAAGAACAGCTTAAGGAAGATGTTTCATGTAGATGAATGGAGTAATCTCATTGCAGATAATGGAGTGCATCTAATTGTAGCTACAAGCCTGAAGAGCTTGAGATCTATCACTTAGTTTATGAGACTGCCTTTTAGAATAAAGCAGAAGAGATCATCAAGGCCAGTGGGCCTCTTGTTAAAGTCTTACGAATAGTGGATGGGGATAAATCCTCAATGAGTTATGTTTATGAAGCCATGGATCATGCCAAAGAAACAATAAAGGTGGCCTATAAGGAGATAAAATATAAGTATCTTCCTATTTGGAGAATAGTTGATAAAGGATAGAAAAATCAACTGAATATAACAAAAACGAGAAATATGGGACAAGCAACTCCATCGACCTCTACATGCAATCAAGTATTTCATAAACCAAAAGCTGCATTATGCAAAAAAAATTCTGCAGATGGCAAGGTCAAAGATATATTGTATGACTGCATAGTGAGCACAATCCCCTAGCAACCGAACTGGAATGACATACACCTCAAGATTTCGGATTACAGTGAAAGGGTTGGTACTTTTGGTACAAAGAATTAGTTGTTACTTTGTCTTATCACAACTTTTTAATGAACCAATTTTGTTCCCATTGCCCTAAGTTGCAAAGGTTTGAAATTCAAATCCTCAACTAGATATGTATCACTCTGGGTGTGAATGCAATTGAAGCATGTTTAAGCACATTCAATCTAAGAAGAGAAATTGTTTGGGATTATAAAAGTAGAATGATTTGGTCTTTGTGCAATACCTTCTTCAGTTGAGGCACAGCCTGTTGAACAACACATCTATTGTAGATCCCATAGTCTTGGAGAAGATTGATCCCTCCTCAAATTAGGTTGTGGAGAGTCAACCAACAATTTTTCTACAGGACAATTTCAGCTAGATGGACTTGGAGTCAACTTCCAACACCAAAGGTACCCATACATCAAACTAAGAAGATAATCTTGAGGATTCGACAAATGTTCTAGTTGGCAATCTTGATGATCTTAATTCTTGATTAATTTTATGTCTTGACTCGTGCCTCAAGACACGGTATGTTTTACTCATTAGATTACAGTGTGATGCTCTTTGGACTCTAAGGGCCATTTAGAGTCTTAATGCTTATGTGTTTTCTCTCATAAATTACTTTAATATATCCCGAAACTTATAGTTTATGTAGCTTGATAACTTTTATCTATTTGCACCCTTACATGCAATATAAATCAACAATTTTGCATGTATGGTGTCTAATAGTTAAGGTTTACACTGATGTGCATGAAAATATATATTTTTTATTAAAATTTGAATATTTGAGATTTTTTTTATGTCAAATAATGCACATACACAATTGCAGATTACTTGCAAAGAGATAAAAGAAAGATTGTACTAGAGTGATTAATATGTGTAAATGTTAAGAGATGTGACTATTAACTTAAGTCACTTAACTTTATCAAATGCCTAAAAACTAAAGTACTAACCTATATATAACTAAAGAACTAATGTTAAGACATATGACTATTAACTTAACTTTACTAAATGCCTAGTGTTAAGCGCCTGAGCATCTACAGTGTTCCAGCAAGGCTGAGGCTACAGCAAGGGGCCAAAAAATTTTATTGTACAGGCCAAAGTAGGATTTATTTTATGGATATTTGGTTTGGGGATTGTTTACCCCCCGGATTGGACATGGCCAACCCCCTTGGTTTCACTCTTAGAAATACCTAGCTTAGGGGCTTTGCTGACTGCCCCTTCGGTGTGATGATATCTCCACCATGCAGGGATTTATGCCCATGGGTTGGTGCTACAAGGCTTCCGGGGGTGACCCATTGGGGCACATGCCCATCCTGGTTATTTAACTTGCAGAGATGATTGTGCTTTGTAAAAAACTGTTATCTCCTCCTAGCACACCTTCTTGCACCCACTTGGTCCTATTTTAGATTCCAGAGACCCCTGCTCCAGCCTTCTTGGCCCAATGCACCCTTCTTCCAGCTATTGTGCCCCAGATGAGCCTACAGTGCCTTAGAAGGGGGGCATTGAGGGCCTTTCAGCACTTTGTGGTTAGATGGAGCATGACGTCCCCCCCTGGCTCACTACTTCATCAAGTGAAGCCATTTCTCTTATTATTTTAACTTACTTTTATTATTTTTGTACATGTTAAGGTAAGATTCCTTTGTTTTGTAGAATTTAACCGAAGGATAATATTATTTTATGATTTAGGCTTGTAGGCTCAAAATTAAAATGTTCAAGAGAGAAATGTATAAATATACCTCCTCTCCTTGTTTAAACTCATAAGACAAGGGTTAAAATTATGTTTATTATCTTTCTCCTTCTCTACAAGGCTCTCATGTGATGCACACCTCTTGGGATGATCTTCTCTTGGCTTGTCGGTGAAAGTGGATGATTTCTTCTAGGGTTTCTTGGTACATACATGGTTGATGCTAGCATTGTTGGAATAACACAGGCACAAGGATGACCTATTGCTCTTCTTTGCTCATCTCTTGTAAAAAGGTTGGTGAGTTAATGCTTCTATGTGGATTGAATGGTGGTTTTGATGTTGCATTTTCTCTGAATTAGGTCGTCTTGCCAATTTTTTGTCAACCTAGTATGGTGGAAAACGTTCTTGAAGGAGTTTTTCTTTGTTTTGGGCCTTGGATCTCTGCTTTTGCCCTAATTAGGATCCCTCGACGAACCCTAGAGATTGTTGTTGGATGCCCTAGTTTGCAAGTCTAGAGAGACATTTTAGGAAGGACGTTGTTCGTTGATGCCTCATGCCCTAGGGGTTGAAGTGATACCATAATCCCTTCCCTTGTCAACCTTTTTACTTAAATTCCATAGTATTTATTTGTACCGTGGTTAGCTGCATTTTCATGGTAGTTAGATGCATTTAGGGCTGCAATTTTAACCTAAGAACCCTAAACATTAAAAAATTCAAAACGTCAAAAATTATCAAAAATCTCACAAAATTAAACCCTCAAAGGGCTGAGCCCTACTTGATTCCTCCATAAATCCTGAAAGGCGTCCTTGTTAGCCTTACCTAGACATCTCACTCAGGCAAACAAACCTTGCAGCAAACTGTCAATTCTGGTTAGGGCAGCGAGGGTTCCTAGATTGGTTGGTACAGTGAAATTCGGCCTAAGTCTCTGGTTTTCTCCTTCACTTGTGCAAATTTTTTTCTTAGGCCTTTAAGCCTTCCTTTGAAGGCTGTGTTAACTGTGTATGCTACAGGCTGTTATATCTAATTTTAAATTGCAGATTTGACTGTTGTTGCAGACTTGCCCTTATTCATGTGGTGGTCATCCCTAAGGCTGTAACGTTTTACTGACTCTGTCAAGCATTGTTTAAAGGCTGGTAGTTACTCTGACATGTATACAGCGACTGTTGCAAGTAAAAGAATGTGCTAAGAGCAGACTTTATTCCAGACCTTACTTATGCCCTAAGAGCAGACTTTATTCCAGACCTTACTTATGCCCTATCTCATCCCTACCACAAACTTACTGTGTTTGACTGCTATTAAATACTCTTGCCTAAGTACTGATTATTCGCAGTGACATGTAATGATCAATGGTGGAATTTGAAAGTGATTTTTTACAACGATATTGAATACAAATGGGGAGTACTTTATGATTGAGCATCATCAATGTTATCTGCTGGTCTTATCACTTACCTGCTTGTGAACTATTGGTTTTCTTTGCTGCTCACTACTGCATTGCTGCATTCGTCATTCAAGATTTATCATCCAAGTATTGATACTTGATAGCTACAAGTAGCCAGTTATTAACTCCTTCATAGATCTAGTATTCATTGTTGGACTCCATTGAAGCCACTGATCTGATCAAAAAGCTTGTTGGAGGTATCTGCATGTTTGTGTTGACAGGTACCTGAGTGAGGCCTCTCCCCTGGGTTAAGGAGTTCCCGGAGTAGTTGAGAGCTTAAACCGAGGTGACATTGGGTTTGAGTCCCTCCCATGCTTACCATTCACTAGCATGTGCCTTGAATTATGCTAATAAGCTAGACTGCTAGTTTGAACAGTAACACCTAGCAATAAAGTACAAACCTATATAACACATACATTATCATGTTACCATTATAATAATGTGACTAACAGCCTCCCATAATGGTCAAATGGAAACCAAGCACTTGTCCTAGAATACAAACTTATTTGGACCAAGCACATCAAAGCAAGTGTCCATAGCCTGCCTCTGAGTTGTGTAATTGATCAGCAACTAGAAATGACAAGGTGGGTCTACCTGCTAGAAATCCTCCAAACTATTATCCAGCACTTCAAACCCAAATGCCTTTTGTACACACCAGAAGCCTCTCTCGCATGCACTCCAAAAGATAACTTCTGAGAATACTACAAAAAGAGAAGTAATATTGACTACAAAACATGTAACAGGCATGGTTGATGCTGAGCAAGTCACCTCATCAACCATTTGTTCAACCATTGACACTTCAACGAGTGATAATGAATGTGGGCTGCAAATTTCAAACCACCTACCACAAATGTTGATTTCATCTCCAAAACGTTGGCTTTTTCCACACCTAAGTAATAAAATGTTTCAAAATTCACAAACAATGCCTTTGGACTCTACCATAACCTGTAGAGAGCCTCATCCACACCCGTAAATTGCACCTCTTGTGGTTGATCCAGACCTACAAATTGCACCTCCTATGGCCTCTTTACAACAATTTACTAGCCATATTGTGTTGCCATGGTTGGCACTACTTTAAATACATCTACATTCACTGTAAGAACCATGAACACTTTCCTCCACTCATCCTTATATACTCCTTCATCAGCGTGGGACTCGTGAACAATTGAAACAACATAACACACCAAATCAACAAAAAATTGTGGACACACTGCTCACCTTCTCTATCTGGCCCTTCCACTTGCTCCTTCAACATCAAACAGTGGAAGCTTCTTTTCCTTAACATGTTCAAGCCGATCCTTCTTTGGGTCACCATATGAACCAACCCCTTTTCCTTCTTCACCTAAGACATTCTTTGCATCAATTGCCACTTATGCTACTTGCACATCATATGATAACTACGCAACATTCTACACTTGTACTCCTTGCAAATCAACGAATTTTTGAATGTCAGGAAATCGCTAGACTAAAAAGTCATAGCCAAACATTGTTTATTGAAGTTGAAAGGTCAAAGCATAATGAAACACCAATTCCTAAAGTTGACAAGGAAACGTCTACTCACACAATTAAAACAAGAATGTTTTCAGAAGTCAAAATGCAAACTATGGATAAAGAAACCTTAAGAAAATCAATCAAATTAAAAATATACATATTGTCATGGACAAAATGTTATCAACTGATAAATTTACAATGTATCTAAGGAAGATGTCAATTCACAACTCAAGGGTGATAAGAAATATTCTAAAATCAACAACAATAAAAAGTACTCTACAAGGGAAGCATACCATCATCCCAATCACAAGAGTCATCATGTTATTTTAAGTCAACTTACCATCGTCAAAAAAGACAGCACTTTGTTTATTTTCCAAAGAATCAGAATTTCATACATGGTATTGCAATCAGAGAAATCCCATTTGAGAAGATTATCGACAGATTATTCCAATAAACGTTGACCTGGAATAGATTGACTCTTTTACAATAAGTCAATATTGTTCAAGTCTTTGACTATCATTTCATTTCATCCCAACATGTGCTTCAAGGAGAAAGCTTTCCCAGACAATAGGATTTGTTATATACCTAAATAATAAAATATATAATTTATAATATAATAAAAATAATCTTATTTTAAAAATTGGAAAATGATTCTTATAGAATCCCTTTAACTAAGCTGGCATGCAATGAGTGGCATATCTATACCATCAAAGTCACCCAAGACTTGCACCTGGCCTCATATGATATATAATTACTATTAATTATTATTGATTAAACCCTTAAGGGTCATGACCATCCGTCGTGACCCATCTCTTCAACACTATATAAAGAGATCCCACTGTTCAATTGTATCATCACATTCATATCAATTATTCTTCATTCATATACAAAATTATTTCAATATATATATGTCTGCTTTGTGTGCTTTTATTTATGAACTCCATGTGTGAAATACTGTTGCAGGGATTATGAACCATTTGGTTCATAACAAAGTCACTTTCATAGGCAACAGCCTACGTCTAAACCTAACAGGCTAAGAAGCACTCATAGCATATAGTCATTTTTTCATGTTGCAGGCCAATGAGCAAGAAGAATCAATCTGCAAAAGATAGAATCCTTCAAGAGGTCTTGGAAGCAGGAAACCTTATATTGAAAATTGAATAATGTTCTCGAAAGTGAATTATTAAGAAATATTAAGTTATCATAAAGAATGAAGGGTAGGTGAATTATTAAAAAATATGTTATCATAAAGAGCGACATTTTCAGCAAAGTTTTTAGCTCTCGTATTCTCTCATATACTTTCCATGTAACATCCTGATCCTGTTCATGCTTCAGCCTAATCTCACATGATGTTGTAGAATGAAAGGAAAGTATTTTATGATATCCGCAAGGCCAAAATAGCCTAACCTACCAGATTAAAGAACACAATTTGCAGCCATGAAACTAGAACCTTGCTTTATGTGACATATTTTTGAGAGAGATCTTCAATATATACAAACAAATATAGCTAAAGCCTCAAACAATAAAAAGCTAAAAGCAGCTATCAGCATGTACAAGCAAGCACTGATTTGTATTTTTTTAAGACTTTTTGCAACAGCAAATTGGCAGACTAAAAGCATTTGAAGTGCTCAATTACCTACACTATGTATGGAGCTACAGATTGATACAATTTGTAGATCATCAATCAAATTGGCTTCCGTTCTCAGGATGCTGAAATGTACGAGTAGCGTGTTTGGACACCAATAAGAAGCTCTACTGCTTTTGCTGCAACCATATAGAAAAATACCATATAATGTCAGAAGCCAGATTTGCTGTAGTGACTGACTTCATCCAAGATTTGAACCCATAGAGTTGAGAATACTCCTAATTGCTAATGAAAATACAGCTATTCAACCAAAACTCAAAGATATTACCTATTAGAGTTCCTATAACTGGAATGGGCTTTAACAGTTGCTCGGAATACTCCAGCCGTTGCCTGCAAATGGTGAATATGAGTCTAATGTTGACGATACAATATCTTCAAATGCTGAATATGAGTCTAATGCTGATGAAACAATATCTGGCTTTGGGAAACCCGCACTGGTTTAACATAAAGAGAATAGAGAGTTACCTCGTATACTTGCTGAAGAAAGGGTCTCTCATGACATAGAATGCCCATAGCAACCGTCTTCTTTTTATCTGTATGAAACTTATTAGCTTATTTCCTAGAAGATGAAGCATTTCTAAATTCTAACCTATGTAATCATGACTCCTATTAGTAAAAGTTTAATAAAGTTTGAATTGAGCTAAATGGTTTAAAGGTTTTTAATTTATATTGTAAAATCTTTGGAAATTTGTTATCATTTCCTGCATTTTGTGGGGATGATAAATCATGAGTTTTACAGACAGCACTGAGGTATGAAATGTTCCAGGTGTTCTGATGGGATTTTGAGTTTCCTGAGAATTTTCTTTCTTTTTCTTTCGTCATGCTGACCTGAAGGTGAACTTTAATGCTTTTTTTCTGAAAGAACCTCCAATAGTTGTGTTTTTCAATAAAAAATGATGGCTCATGTTATGAGTTGCCTGGTTGCAATAGATACTACAGTTCAGTGAGATATACCATTAATAACATCTAGGATCCCGTGCATAAGCTTCATAATTTTGTAGTCAAGGTGGTGTTCAAACTTCCAATTCCCTTATGGTTCTCTTAGAATTGTACCTTAAAAAATTCTAGAGCTCTTTTGTAGCCTTAATTTGCCACTCTTTCTAAAGATATATGAATAATGATTATCTGTTATCTAATAAATTAAAGCACAAAAATAATCTCACCTCTTCTTTCTCAGCACTGGACAATGAATAAACTCTTCCAATTCTTGTCAGGTCTGGTGATGTAAATCTAGAAATAATAGTTGTTCCGGTTAAGTCCACAGCCAGTGACACCAACCAAGGCTTCCAAGATCCAAGCCCATACCGTTTAATAAGTAGCACATATACAAGTGGTCTTAAAATGAGAAGCACCTCCCCCAATACGAAAGACCCAGCAGTACCTCCCTTTTCTTGCCAGGTAGACACCAATGTTGATCTATTCATGGCTGGAACAGAACTAGCAGAAAACAGCCGTATCAAACTCTGATTGAAAAATTAACAATTAACCCAGAATTCTTTAAAATAAGACAAAGAAGCCACCAAAAAAACTAACATCTGCGAATATGAGATTGTTTCAAATGGAAAATGCTTACTTTTAATGCATGAAATATCACCATGGACTCTTTGTATGGTTTCAGAGGAATGATCTCAAGGAGAAGAGGGTCATTCCAATACTTGTCCTGTGGGGCATTTGGTTAACCCGAAATGTACTTTTGTTTGATCATAGAAATATTCTAACATTTCAAGTCTTAGCGCATGTAGAGGCACTTTTTCAATTTTTTTAAAAAAGACAGTAAACATAAACTCCCTTGTCAAATAGGAACACCCCAGATTGATAAGACTGCTCCCTAGGGCTTCTTTAATAGAGCATGTCAAGGAGAAGAGCAAAATTGTGGTTTGGGAGGCTTATTATTTCTGAATGAATATCACTATTTCAAATTTAAAGCTTGCTTAGGAAGTGGATCCAACAACTATGCAGAATCGATGGCACTAAGATCGCTGATGCTGGTGGCGTTGTCAAAAGAGGTACTCAGATTACATGTCTATGGGACTCAAAGCTGTTGATTTTTGGGCAGCATCGAGAGCCATTCTCCAGGATATTGGCATCAGCCTGGGGCTGAGGACCTAGCCAGGGACTAGGATGTTGATGTTACTTGATCTCCTTCAAGAGGAGACTACATCAACATGAGAAGACCTTTCTTATGAAGATTAGAGAAGACAAGTTGACCATTGAAAAGTGAAGAGGACCCAGTGTAAAGTACTTAATGAGAAATCAAGCCATATGTATTTAAAAGACCCTAAGTCACATTCTCCTAGAGCACATGCTCTAAGAGTTCTAGGGCACGTGTGGACCATGAAGACCAAGAGAAGGACTAAGACAATGCCCAAAGTTGTCTTGCCTAAGAAGATTGGGTTAATAGCCCAAATAGCCCTAATAAGGTGTTAAAAGCCCACAATGAAATTAAAAGGACCCTAACTAAAGTAATTTATATTATCCTTTGACTCCTTGACTTATGGAAGTTATCGCTTGGATTACTCAATGATGAAATATAAATATGGAACACTTTCAAGTGATCATACATAATATTCTTCTCATCACTTTATCTCTGCCAAGCTTGTGAGGGGTTTCCAAGTTGCTTCAGTCATTCTCTTTTCAGCATTATCATTCTTTAGGGTTTGGATCAGCCCTAAAGGGCTCACGGCTCAACCTTTTATCTTCACTGCAATTTGGTTTTTCCCTAAAAAGGCTCACGGCTGGGAGAATAAAGCACTCGCAGCAGATCTAAGCCCTTGAGGGCTCTAACAGAGCAGACGGGTTGAAGGTTAAGCCCTTAAGGGCACTCAGTTCAGTTATTAGAGCTTACGGCTGGCTCAAATTCAGACCCTAGAGGGCTGCATCATCCTCTAATAGGCTGCATTATCTCCTCGGGCTGCTGTCAACATCTGAAGCAGATTTACGGTTGTCGTTACCTCCATCAAGACTGTGCCACCCCCTACAAGGTTGTTGTTACCTCCAGCAGTGCTGCCGTCACCTCCTCAAGGCTGTCATCATCTTCAGCAAGGCACAGGAAGCTGATGGAGCAGGAAGCTGATGGAGGGCTTGGTTCACTGACAGCAGACTTGGGTAAGCCCTTAGAGGGCTCGATGCAAGTAAAAGTGGGCAGCCACTGCTTGGTCAAGGCCCTAGAGAGCTTGGATCAAGAGACAGTGGGCAGCATCAGAACATAAGAGGGTAGTGGCACACTTGACAGGCCTTTGGAGGCCTCACATTCCACCGGATCAAGGTTACTTGGGAGCGGGAGCGGGAGTGAGAAGCGAGAGCGAGAGCCAGAAGCGGGAGCGGGAGCGGGAGCGGGAGCGGGAGCGAGAAGCGAAATTTTCAAAAGCTTCTGGTTAGGAAGCGTTCCGGAAGCGTTTTTTATATAATATATATTTTTTATATATTTTGATGCATATATGTCAACAAATGCAAGTAGAAGTTCATCAATCATCAGATAACATCATATAACATCATTCATCATTGAAAAGCATGAAATAAACAATAATACCATATAACATCATTCATCAATCATCATTCATTAATCATTTACTAGTGAATTCATGATTTCATCAACCATAGGTCCAATATCCATGATTCCATAAGTTATAACATCAAGATTCAACTTTAAAGCTTCAAATTCAAAGGTAGGTTCAACTTAAAACTTCAAACTTGAAATGCCATGTAATGTTTACAAAATATATGATAATAAATATAAAAGAGTCAATAGTGCCGAAACTTGAAAGTACTGTAAACAAGAAAATACAAGAAAAGTAGATTTTATGGAATCATGGATGTTTCCTCTTGCCACGAGAAATTTCCATTTTCTTTTCTCGTGCTCTCTGAACAATGGGAGTGGGATTATCATCCCCAGTAGCCACCACTGCTGAGCCACGTCCAAGACTCGATCCTGCACGACCCCCCCTCACTGATGCAGATGGAGGTCGTGAACCTCTAGGCAAAGATGGTGCATCTGGAAACGAGGAAGAAGATGGCGGCACCATTGGTAGTGGTACTGCATATGCATCATCCTCATCGCCCAAAAGCTCTTGCTCCAAGCGCTCCAAAGCTATGGCTCCATCCTCCAAGTTATGCTCCTCCGGATTGTTGTCCCAAGTGACATATGATCTATCAGTTTTGGCATGCTCACAATAATGAGTCAACAACCTCAAGTTGTAATGTACATAAACCAAGCTTTCTGCTCGGTTTTCATTTAATCGATTTCTTTTCACTGAGTGGATGAAGCTATAGGTGCTCCAACTCCTTTCTGCAGAGGAACTGTTAACCACCTGTGAAAGCACTCTAACAGCCAATCTATACAAGCGTTGGCATGTTGAGCCATACATGTTCCACCATTCGATAGGAGGCGCCCTATCTCGATCTCTGATTGCATGCAAAGTACCAAATGGACCAACTTCACTGAGGTATTTGCTTAATTCACTGCGCAATATGTCACATTCCTCTAAATCAGGGACCAACTTGTCTATAGCAGTCATGTACGCAAGATGTACCTCTGGATCTGTGTGGGGCTTTCTCCTAACCCCACCCCCAGGTGCTGGTTTGGCCAACCAAGATGGAGAATAATATTTTGGTGTTAACACATACACTAAGGCATGCAGTGGAACGTTGAGATGTTCCCACCTTTTGACCACATGTTCATGAATATGGTCATACAAGATGGGATCTTTCTGTTCAACAATATCTTTAATTTGACCCAACATGCTATCCATCTGCTCATACACCTCCCCAATCACCGGCTTATCTGTATCTGCAAACCGAATCATGTAATAAATGGGCTTTGTGAACTGCAAAACATACTTGACACTTACCCAAAATCCTGCATCAAGAACTGTTTCTTCCACCTCCTGAAAATCAAGCCTGTCAGATGCGGATGTACACCTATCTTTCAAGACCTGCCATGACTCACTTGATACCATGCTAGCTAATGCCTCTCTTACCTTCAAAAGGCGCCTGAAAGTGAGGTAGTAGCTAGCAAATCTAGTCTTTGCTATCTTCAATAGCTCCAACTTTGAGTGACTGCGGAAAATGCCATGGGCATTGCTATGGTTGGTTATAAATCGTATCATCTTCTTGCCCTTTTTGTACAATTCACCAATCCATTTGTATTGATTTTCCTTCAACTTAATGATGTCGTGCATCAAAAGGTTCATTGTGTGAACCAAACACCAGACCAAAATATGTTGGGGTATTTATCTTCAATGATTGCTCCCGCTGCCTTACAATTAGCAGCATTGTCGGTTATGACTTGGATGACATTGTATGGACCAATAGATTCAATGGTTTTGAGTAGGAGTTCTGCAATGTTTATGCCAGTCTTGAATTTATCTGAGTAGTCATGGGCTGAAAGGAAGACTGCACCAGTAGCAGACACACCAAGAACATTTATCAATGGCTTGCCTTTTACATTTGTCCATCCATCTAATACAATTGATACCCCATACTCATTCCAAGCATTTGTGAATTGCCCCAAAGCATTTTGGATCTTGCCTCTTTCCTTGTCAAGCCCCACAGTTCTAGCTTTGTCATACCCTGGGCTCTTGTATCCTGTTGGAGCAGTGCGAATGGCATCTACCGTTTCATGCCAATAGGGTGAGCAAAGGACATTGAACGGTATGCCACATGCATAGAGAAACCGGAACACTCTTGCATCCACATCATCCCTACCGTTGGTGTCAAGGAAATCTGATATTGTCCTGCGTGACCCAGGGGGTGAGAATCCACTACCTTAGGTGGATGGGCCTCTAGCTATCGGTGAGTTCAGTGAGGGGTCATGGTCAACCCTTGATTTTGATTTGTTTTGTGCTTCAAATTCTTCCTTCTTATACATGGCTCTTTGTGTTGATGGCACACTTTTGCAAACACAAACTCCTACAATTTTGTTTTCATCACATGGCATGTTCCCACATAGATGTCTTCTCAGACAGGTATATAAACCAGTGTAAGTCTTTTTACAATGGGGGCAACCAAATTTGGCGGTTCCACCCCCCTTGCTTCCTCCTTGCTTGGTGACATATTTCCATAAGGGTGTTGTGTCTTCCTTGGTTTTCATTCGGTTTCCCTCCTCCTCCTCCTCCTCCTCCTCCTCTTCCCCTCCCTCCTCCTCTCCACGGTATGTGCCACTACCCACTTCTTCATCATCTCCCTCTCCCTCATTCCTCCTCCGGTTTTCAATGAACATCATCAAAACAACAAATGGAACCAACAAAAGAAACCATAAACCTATCATCATGTTTGTTGGACTTGGAAGTTGGAAGTGGAACTAGAGTTTAACCTGTTGCCCTGCAATAGAAATGATGGAGAAAGCATGGGAAACAGTAGGAGAGGAACATTTACAATGACATTCTAGATTCTAGTCAAATTTCAAGCTTAAAAAATTCAAGTCTCAAGCATCAAAACTTCAAGTTCAAACTTCAAACACAAAGCAAATCAACAAGAAAGGGTTTAGAGCCTACCTATTTGGAATTTTGGATGTCCAAGACTCCAATGGTAGTGAGTGTGCCAACTTGCCAAGGCTCCAAGCATCCAAGATTCCAACCTTCTTCAATCTCCAATGGCACCTTCTCCTCTTCTCTTCTCCTCTCCTCTCCTCTCCTCTCTTCTCTTCTCAAACAAATGAAAGTGACAAAATGGAGTGTGGAGGAGGGCTTTATACCTCAAAGCCCTATTCCCCCCTCCAAAACCCCAAGCGTGGACCCCACGAGCTCCAACTCACCCAAAAAATCGCGAGTTTGGGCGAATCGTCCGAGGAAGCGACGGGAATCGATTTTAGGAAGCAACCGAAGCGTTTTTTTAAAGCCGGAATCGATGGGGGAAGCGAGCAAGAAGCGAACAGGAAGCGAAGAGGAATCGATCCGGAAGCGACGCTTCGGATCGATTCCTGCACGCTCTCACAGTGGTAGGGAGCGAAAATTTTCAGCCCGAAGCGCGCTTCTCAAAATCGATTCCGCCCGGAAGCGAAAGCGAATCGCGCTTCCGCCTAGCTTCGGCCGAAAGCTAGCTTCCAGAGCGGGGGCGAGAGGGGGGAGAGCGCTTCCCCGCAACTTAGCACCGGATATAGCCCTAGAAGGGTTGTGTTAGCAGCAATCATCTTTAAGGGCTAACGTCATCATTTAAAGGGTCTAGAAGGGCTTACATCAGCAAACATAGATTTACATCAGCAGACATAGATATATATCAGCAGTCAGAGATCTATTCAGATATGTTCTTGCTTGGGTGATGAGCTACATGAGCTAGGGTTCATCTCTAGAAGTTGTACCAGGATGATTTGCTTCTAAGGGTGGTCTTACATGTTGGAGAGGGAGTAGCATTTGAAGCAATGCTTGCTCGTCGAGCTTCATATGAAAAGATAAGTACTTGGTCTCTCTGTTTATATTCACCCTTATGTGTGAGAAGGGTTTGATGTTCATGGTCACTTGATGTATACTTGTTCTTCTAATGAATCTATCATAAGAAAGGTTGTTGGGTTTTTCCCTCAGGAGGAGAGAGAGTTTTCCCAGGATAAAATATGGTGTCTACTGTGCATACCTATTTATGTGATATATTGTGATGTGATGCATTTTTATTTCTACTGCATTTCTCTTTCTGCTATAACTGGTTAATAAAAAAATATTGCTCATATGATTGATACTTTCAATGTGTAATTATGATATGCAAAATTGTAAAATGTGCACACATAATTACCTACTGTTGAAAGTAACCAAAATTCAACATGGTATCAGAGCTTGGTACTGATATTTTGCCTTGACCGGCGCAAGAAAGATCCTGGATATGGATCAGTGTACCAGTTGGTGGATGTTCTAGGTGATGAACACCCTTAGCTGAGCATTGGATCTCAGCAGACTGTGGAGTAGTCCTCCCTCAGAAAATGCAGCAGTGAAGCCAGTGTTGGTAGGTGGGTCAAAGTTGAGGATTGCTAAGGAAAAAAGTGCATTTGTGGAATTGACATATGCATTGGGTTATGCAATCTGCTAAGGGACAGGTTCCAGAGACTCATCCTCATTTCATAAGGACTCAATGGGGTGCCATAAGTACTTCATTCTGTACTGAAATAGTTGAGTCCGCAAGGCCTATTTTCAATGATTATAGTTAGTGGGATATTCATTGCTATTGAAGAAAGTGAAAGCCATAATTGTGCAGCCTATCAGAGTGATCGTGGGAAATGGACCTACTTTTGGATGTGTGTTGATGAAACATTTCTTAAAAGCCCTTGCAAAGAAAGTGAAGCACAACATCACATGTATGGAAAACTATCAGCGTATTTTTTTGTACCTAGAAGTGTTCATTTGAAAGGTGCACCAAATGAGCCCTTAAAGGTCAATGTGCTATTCAAACTCATTCAGAGCATGCTATCAAATGAATCTACTGTAATTATTGAAACTGGTTCAATTACCAGAAGCTTAAATTGCCAGAAAAGTGTGGGTATGAGTTCCAAATGTAGTATGGATCATTTGGCTCGTCTGTAGGAGGATCACTATGCTCAAGCATCACCTGACAAGCATGTTATTGCATGCATTGGTGATGGAAGCTTCCAGGTCACGATCCAGGATGTATCTATCATGGTTTGATATGGCCAGAATGCCATCATTTTTCTCATTAATAATGGAGGGTACACTATAGAGGTCGAAACGCATGATGGCACATCCAAATTTTATATGTCATCCTATCTCATTGAAGGTGTATGTACATAATCTATTTGTTCTGGTTAAATTAATCCGAGATGTACCTGGTATTGGGTCCTTTATATGAAGGCTAAAAGGCAAGAGAGTGCCAAGTTCCTAGATCCTTTGAGAAGTTCAGTAAGGGTTTGAGTCAGTTTCCCTTACAACCAGAACCATAAATTCCATCTGTAAGTTATGCACTGGTCAGCATTTGCGGACAAAAAATGTTTAAGGCCTTTGGGGTTGGACAGGTCCTTGTATGACCTGGGATCAAACATTTGTGTTTAAGGAGTATTGTACAGTTGACAATATGGTCAAACTTTGACTTTGATTTGTGACAGTGTTAGTCATGTGAGCTATGAGATGTGCTCATTTGCAGAGTTCCTCTCGTTGTGTAGAGGATGGTTACAGCTTGACCAGAGCCTTAGAAAATGCATGATGAGAAGTATAAGATCATGATTATCATGAAATCTGTTCTGAACAGTGACAATCACTCTTGAGCTAGGACTGTTAGTTGTATGAGGACCAAGGATAGGATAACTTCTTGTTCTATATGTCAGTTAGTGTTTCTTCTCCCATTGAACTTCATGAGTCTGGGACTCGGAGGGAGAACCTGACAGATTCCCAGATCAGATCAGATGACAGTATCTCCTGAATCTTGTGACTCTGCCTGGGTGCAGGGATGAAGAGGGAGTGGTCAATTATTTATCTCCCTCACCCTTCAGAAAATTGGTTACCTCTGAATGACTCAGTGAGACTTCAGTATCCTGCAGATTCTACTCTCCTCGAGAAAGAGTTAGATTGAGATTGTCAGGTAACCTTCAGGAGGTCCAGAATCTCACCTAGAGATCAGTAACAAGAAGCATAAGGCTCCAAGGAATGTGGTTTACTATACTTCAAATATTCACCCTTCCATTAGTCAGAGGGAGCCAATAGAGCACTCTGAGTATATGATTGTGGGACTGCTGTGATCAGAGAAAGGCTTTTATAGCCTGCCTTGCTGCTGTCAGTGGACTTTCAGGGAAAGTCCGAGTCTCTGAAGTTGATATGAGACACATCACTAGTTGTGAAGTCCTTCAATTGGTTGGTATGTTTTGATAGATGAGAAGTCCATGAGACTTCCAAGATAACCTTATGAGACTAAGCATGCAACAACAAGCAGCATTGAAGAGGACTCTCTCTCAGAGGGAGTGAACTATGAAGAATCATATGTCCCCAGTACACTTCAAATGTACAGTGATGAGTTAAGATTACATCTGATTGAATGTGTGGATCTCCTTCCTCAATTGTTTGGTTCAGTATGCAAATTACTGAAATGCTTTGGTTGCAGATTGCTTAGACAGTTTGTTGTTGGGCTCAGAGGGAGCCTAGAGATCCATTTAGTGACAGAAGGAGAGCACGAGGCTCTTCTTATCAGTTTGATCCATATGAGATATCACAGATGGTTGAGGATCACTTGAGTTGTGATCTGCGCAGCAGAGACAGTTGGTTGCTCCAATTCACAGATAGACTTATGTGTACTTTGCAAACTCCCAGAGTATGGTATTCAAAGATACCTGGTAAATTCACTAGGAAGTAATGCGGATGAGATAGTTCGTTGGTCTTAGTGATGACTTGTTTTTTTCTTTGGACGAAAACTAGAGGGAGTCAATCTCTGGTTATGAGATGGAGGATCATTTCCCTATGGATCACTTGCTGAGATTAGTGATGAGCACCACATACGAGAGCCATTCTCTAAGAGAATAGAGGCACCTGGTCAGTTACGAAGGAGTTGATCATCTTTGATTCAGTCTGGGACTCAGGATCAACTTGATTCAATCTGGGACTGAGGCACTTGGTCTATTACCAAGATGTTGACTTAGGTCAACTTGATTCAGCCTGGGGCTAAGGTACCTGGTCAGTTACCAGGATGTTGATGCAGATCAACGTGAGAAGTCCTAGACTGGTTCTAGGCAAATGATGTGTGACTTACTCCTCGCCTTGGTCATTCGAGATGGTTGAGCTATGGGACCTCCTCAAGGGACTGACCTCCCCTTGTTGGAATAACTAGCATATGACCTTGGTGTTAGTGGGGAGAACGATATGATCACATTGTGTAGAGATGATTACATCATCAAGTTTCATTCTCTAGGAGAATGGATGCAGCCTAGAGTTGAGGTACCTAGTCTGTTACCAAGACATTGATGACACAAGAGATGTATCAATGCGTATGTGGAGACTCGAGTTACTTCTTTGATCTGTCTTGGAGTTTGCTTGATAGAGAATGCCTCTCTCGCTAAGAGAGAGTATTGATTTTTGGGTAGCATCGAGAACCATTCTCTAGGAGATTGGCATCAGCCTGGGGCTAAGGACCTAGTCAGGGACTAGGATGTTGATATTACTTGATCTCCTCCGGGAGGAGACTACATCAACATGAGAAGACCTTTCTTATGAAGATTTGAGAAGACAAGTTGACCATTTAAAAGTGAAGAAGACTCAGTGTAAAGTACTTAATGAGAAATCAAGCCCCTAAGTCACATTCTCCTAGAGCACATGCTCTGAGGGTTCTAGGGCACATGTGGACCATGAAGACCAAGAGAAGGGCTAAGACATTGCCCAAAGTTGTCTTGCCGAAGAAGATTGGGTTAATAGCCTGTTATCACATCCATGCTAGCTGAGGCTACCATGATGTAGAGCTACTATCAGAGACATTTTTGAGCCAGAGCAGATATGAGTTGAGCAGAGTTAGAGCTATGCTCAAAGATGGCACATTTACATTTTGCATATCCAGAGCATCACATAGCAACATTCCAGACCCCTTTGTCCTAGTTGCTCTTACATGACCCCACTGAGATGGGTTGCTTAGCCAAGATTTTATTAGAGCAGCAGAGATCAGTGCTAGTTTGGCATTCCCTTGCCCACATATGCCAGAGGTCATTCTCCAGATTCACTCATCAGAGCAGGTATATGGCATGGCAAATATATGGTTTATGGTTTATGCTCATAGGTGTACTTTTGGCTTGTTTATTTATACTAGTACTTTAACTTGACATATGGTGACTTATTGGGTGATCCACTTTTGTGATTTGATGCTTCATGCTGGCCTTTGAAAAGGACAGTTTACCACGTTGATGGGAGGCCCCCGTTTATGCACATTGGTTTCCCCTCCACCCCATTTTTGGTATAGAATTGGTCATTTGTTGCATTTTTGCTAGCCATGGTTTCACATGCCACTATCCCCAATTATCCAACCAATTCATAATTGGCTCCTCCCTGACTGAGACCGAGATGAATAGCCTTGAGGACCTCCCCCCTATGACCTCTATGTACATTATGATTCCATGTTTTATTGTGCCTCGGCTCTAGAGTGTGTGAGTTGCACCTTCAAACCTGGGATTCACTTCTGGTCGGTTGTCCCCGATGTTGTGATGCAGTATAGGATTGTGTAGATTCACCGGGTGTCCCCCACTTGTCCTTGAACCATGCAACCTTGCCACCACTACATGCTGTATGAGCACTATTGTCCTACTTCAATGAAATGCAATAAAGCCAAAAAGGCTAATTGAAAGTTAAATCAAGCCAAAGAGGCTAAAGTGAAATTAAATGAGAAAAGGCCAAGCAGATGAGGAACATATCAAAATGACTATTTGGCCACATGTATGAAAGTGAAATGTTATGATTAAATTCCTCACTGAGTCCCAATAAAGGATTTGGAGGTGAGATGGAGCAAGGGATAGATAATTCTAAGTGTCTCCTAGAACCTCAAATTACGGTTGGCTGTGCACCTAGCACGACGATTCTAGCAAAGATCATCACGGAGCCTGATGCAGAATTGGATGTGAGTTATAAGGTGTGTGTTAAAGGTTAGTGGTGGTTTCCCAAGCACTCTACCCATTTGTGAGGCACCTCCCTCCCCTAGTGTTCTCTGGTGTACTTATGTCACTGTGGTCCCCTACTTCCCATGTTTATCCAAAGGGTCATTTTATCAAGGTCTTGATCTTTCCCTTTTGCCTATCAAGCCTTGTTGTCCACCTCACCCACCATAGCTAGCAAGATGACCAAGTCTATAAATGTGCATAACTGTGGAGACTTCTTAAAAGGTGGTGGGCCCACCTTGACTTAGGGTTATTTTTATGAAATTGTTTATAATGATCACCTTTGATTTGTCACGAAATGTTTATAGTTGATGTACTCACATAAATAAGAAATCCTTTGCATCCTATGTTGCATGCAGGATCACGCAGTTCAATTCATGCCATCATTTGACCAATTTGATTTGGTCAGCCCTGTTTGACCAAGCCAAATATAGGGTCTTCGACAACTTTGGATTCAAAGTTGCAATTTTGGTTTTTTTGTCATCTATTGAGGTCCCATACAAGGCTCCAAGCATCAGTTGGCCAAAATATGGTTGCATTTGTGAGATATTTAATTATTAATGGCCAGCAAAACCCTGTTTTAATTGAAAAAGCTTGGATAGGGCCAAATTGCACATACTTGATGGATTCTAGTCGTTCTAGTGACTATTATAAGCGGATTTGGGGTCTATGATCTCAATGGTGCAGTTGGTTCGTGATTCTGGGCAAGGAAAGTGGCTCAAAATTGCATTTTCAGGTTCAACCATGTATTCCACCAAAAATTACATGACAAAAATTAAATTTCGACTAAGTAAAACATTTAAGTGACAAGTGTACTAGCAACTAAAGGCAAGGGGATATTATTTGATGTCTTGGACCATGGTTTATACATTATTCACTTGCTATGGGGTCCATTAATGGCCCAGCTCCACTAGGGGGGGCGAATTGGCTCCAAAAGGGGCATTTTTGGTACATGACAGCACTTAGATTTTGATGTAAATCAATGTTGAACTCTAATGTAAGGGGCCAAGGGGAATAAAACAGCCAAGAGACACCTCCTTGGTGTCCCCACAACTCATTCTTCCTAGTATTTGATGTCCATTCCTCCATGTGGGGCACACTTGGGCAAAATCACCCTCCCTTTGTAACTACGCAAAAATGTAAATGATGTAAGACACAATCTTAGCCATTGATCTTGGGTTTTAGGATCTAATCCTAGCCATCCATCATATTGGGCTAGGGATTTTGTAGAAGAGTTCTTTATTTAAGAGAGATGAGACTCATTGTAACTTTTATTTGGCACCCTTGGCTCTTGCAAGTGAATAGAGAGAAAATATTTGTTGCTCATACTTGTGTACTTGTGGTGGATGATTGATGAGATGATTGTCCTTGTTTTTTCATTGCACTAGAAGAGATTTGTAGTGGTTCTGGTATATGTTACTTTTCTTATCATTTTCTGCAGGCAAGGGTCTTTGGAGAGGGGAACACCACTTGGAAGCCATTGTTGTTTCACTCTCTGAATTCTGAGTTTAACAAGGAGTTTTTTAGCTATTCATGTCAAGCATTTCCTTACATTATTTTCATCTTACCGTAGCTCATTTTCTTGCACAAGCAAACTGATATTTTTCTCTTGCTTGACAGGGAGAGAGGGCACATCGGTAAATTTAGGCAACTAATTTTCAAGTCGGGGCTTCCACAACTTCTTCTATTTGACCTTTGGGGTGCATTTCCCCGTCAATTCAAGCATTTATCCCGGTACCAAGTAAGTATCTCACTACATTCTCTCGATTTTTTCATTTTCAAAGCACATAGAGATAATAATTCTACAAGTTAAATTTCACAAAAATTAATATCTCACAATCTAGCCATAGGATTAATTTTCTGTTTAAAATTCAAGTCTATTTTGCTAAGAAAACCCCAAAGACCAAGTTGCACTTAATTTGGACTCCATTTACCCCCTCTAAGCACTGATCTTACTTACTGGTCTACGCCCTCCTTGGGCATTTTTGGTCAATTTCCAGTCACTGATTGAGTTTGGGGACTTGGGTAGGTGTTATCGGGCAAATTAGCAAGGCTAATTCCCAGTAAGCAAAAATAAGACCAGTGACCCAATGTCACCTCGGTCACCGTTCTAACTTCTTCGGAAGTCAAAACCTCCAAGGAGAAGTATCCTTATGAAACCCTGTAGAACACTAGGACAACCACCGGAAATATATTCTCTATGCGAATCATAGTTAGACCAGTCCTAATGGAGTCAAGTGTATTCTACTTCAACCAATAATGCTTAGTTCATTCAATGAAGTGCAAGAATGTGTACACCCGTATTAGAATAATCAATACTGGATCAAAAGACTGTATTGCTAACCAACCATCAACCCAACATGCAATGTATGTTATCAAAGAAACACCAATGAAAAGTTAATCCAAAGTCATCATGAAATGGCAAGTCATTCATTAATAACAATAGTGGATCGATAACAATAGAAAGATCATCATATACTTATCATGCAAAGAGAAGTTTATATATATTCGTTAGCATCTAATTGGCAATATCATCAATTGGTGACTTTCCAATAACCAATACCAAAACACTAAAATCAACAACAAAAGTATGACAATCCCAGCATTACTACAGCTGAATGAAAAAGAACTAGTTTATGCTCTCAAGATACAATCAAGTCATCCCCACTTTAAGTATCATAAATTCATACTGTAATTACAGTCGAGAAAAGTAGTTTTCAGACAGTTGGTAGATGTTTTCCAGACCTTCTTCAAGCACAAATCAGATCTTCATTTTACACAGTACTTAACCACAAAAATATAAGACTGCAGACTGTGAAAACAATCATTAATATGGTAGCTGGTTGTAATGTTTTCAGAGCTTCATTTCAGTGATATAGCAGCATCATTCATTAAACTTAGAAGACTTGCTTATACCCAACACTCATAAATCGATAGCATTTCTCATTTATCATTTAACTTACTAGAATGCAAATTTCAGACCTGTGATAAGTGGGATTCAGACCTCTTTCAGTCACGTGGCAGCCTTGCAAAACGATGTCAAAATATACTTAAAGTTTAGCCTTTTGTTGCTTGACTTGTATGTGTAGGTAGTGGAACGTTTGGGCAGCCAAGGTAAGGTCTGCAAATCTATTGCAGACCAGACCTGTTACAAAGTCAGGAAGGGGACTCGTTTGGCCCAATGCTAGGGCTGCCAAAAGGGAGGTGAATGGAGTGGAGAAGGGAGTATGGAGGATGGATGAAATGGAAAGGAGAAAGGAAAGGTAAAAGGGAAATCTTGACTGCACCTAGGGTTTTGCAGAACTTAGGGTTTAGTTTAGGAAATTTAATTTTAATTTTATGAAAAAATAAAAAAGGTAAAAGTCTAAACTACAAAAAAAACAAAACTAACCTAACATAATATGCACAAAAGATACAAAACTCAGAAATTAAGGTTTTTTAGGGATTTTTTTGATAATTTGGGAATTTTTAAGGCTCCTAAAATTTCGCCCTAGGGTTTTTAGGGACAAATAGGGCAGGCCGAAATTATAGGAGGAAGGGCCGAAATTTTAGGGAGGCCAAAAAATGCAAAAAAAAATTATCCCAAGAGTTCATATCTAAAAATGAAGTGAGGAGATCTTATTTATATGATCTCACACTCACTTTACACAAAATAAGGTCAATTTAATATTTAAAAATGTCAACTTAAAAATATAACAAAAATAATCTAAAATAATCTAAAGATGGCCTATTGTAGGCTACCTGGGGTATTTTACCCCCTAGGTGCTAAAATATGCTAAACAAGGCCAAATTTGACGAAACTGAAGGCCAGACTGTGCAGGGGGGGGGGGGGGGGTCATCATGCCCCAACTAACCCCAACACTGATGAAAACCCTCAACGCCCCCCCCCCTTTTAGCAAGCAAACAGTCTACCAGGAGGATGACGTCATCCTTTGAAGGAGGGCCCAGAGGGAGGGCACTGCTGAACTGGAGGACCAAGAGGGTGTTGGACGTGCTCTGGAAGATAAGAGTGGGTCTTAGTACTGGAAAAACTGACGCTGGAATGTTGAAACAAGGTGGGGGTCATGTGACCCGATGACACACCCTTGGAAGACCCGGACACCAACCTCAGGGTTTCAAATCCTTTCATGAGGCAGTCAACAATGCCATTAAGCCATAGTACCTCTAGAAGAGAAGCCAGAGGGTCTGGCCATGCCCCTACCTCATAATGAGCTGGCTAAACACCCCTCCTTGTCAGAAAAAAGACACCATCTCCCTAGGGCACCTCTGCAGGTACGCTGGTGCTAGTACCATCGTAACAGGTAGGCTTAGTTTGATTTTCTCTTAAATTATCATCACCAATTACTAAGTCTAAATGTACTAGGACAGCTATGATTTGTTCATTTTATTTCTGCTCTAAACACTTGTGAAAATTTCAATCAAATACCCCTTAGGCAGAAATTGAATATTCACACCTAGTACCAATTTTCTCCTTAGACTATTTTTTGGCCATTTAATTAGTGAAAACTTGCCATGTTTATTTACATATCAGATCTGAAACAAAGTGGTTAATTGCATCCATCATAAGCAAGTTTCAATCTTTGTTGGTTGGGCATAATCTTGGTTCACTTAGGCATTCTCTCCCTATCCTTAATTGTTTATCTGTGGGGTGTTAGTGTCTTGTGTTTGTGTGTTAACCATTGCTGGTTGGCAATGGTCTCCCCCTTGACTTGCCATTATGCCTTGTCCAAAGTGAGAAGTACCTTGTCCAGTGTGACAACCGCTCATTGAGTGGTGGCCCTGGTGCTTGAAGTGTCACCAACCTTGTTGCTCCTCTACCGTCTCGGATGGGATATCTTTAGGGGCAGCTAGTGTTTGCGTGATAACATAGCCCAAATAGCCCTAATAAGGTGTTAAAAGCCCACAATGAAATTAAAAGGACCCTAACTAAAGTATTTTATATTATTTGTTGACTCCTTGACTTATAGAAGTTACCCCTTGGATTACTCAATGATGAAATATAAATATGGAACACTCTCAAGTGATCATACATAATATTCTTCTCATCATTTTATCTCTGCCAAGCTTGCGAGGGGTTTCCATGCTGCTCCAGTCATTCTCTTTTTAGCATTATCATTCTTTAGGGTTTGGATCAACCCTAAAGAGCTCACAGCTCAGCCTTTTATCTTCACTGCAATTTGGTTATGCCCTAAATAGGCTCACAGCACAATCCTCTACCCTCACGGCACTGCAATTTGGTTATGCCCTAAATAGGCTCACGGCACAATCCTCTACCCTCACGGCTGGGAGAATAGAGCACTTGCAGCAAATCTAAGCCCTTGAGGGCTCTAACAGGGAAGACAGGTTGAAGGTGAAGCCCTCAAGGGTACTCAGTTCAGTCATTAGAGCTTACGGTTGGCTCAAATTCAAACCCTAGAGGGCTGTGTCATCCTCTAGCAGGGATGCATTATCTCCTCAAGTTGTTGTCAACTTCTGAAGCAGATTTAGGGCTGTCGTTACCTCCATCAAGCCTGTGCCACCCCGTACAAGGTTGTTGTTACCTCCAGCAGGGATGTCATCACCTCCTCAAGGCTGTCGCCATCTTTGCATGGCACAGGAAGCTGATGGAGGGCTCAGTTCACTGACAGTAGACTTAGGTAAGCCCCTAGAGGGCTCGATGCAAGTAACAGTGGGCAGCCACTGCTTGGTTAAGGCCCTAGAGGGCTTGGATCAGGAAACAGTGGGCAGCATCAAAACAACAGAGGGCGATGGCACACTTGACAGACCTTTGGAGGCCTCGCATTCCACTGGATATAGCCCTTGAAGGGTTGTGTTAGCAGCAACCATCTTTAAGGGATGATGTTATCATTTAAAGGGTCTAGAAGGGCTTACATCAACAGACATAGATTTACATCAGCAGTCAATAAATCTATTCAGTTATGTTCTTGCTTGGGTGATGAGCTACATGAGCTAGGGTTCATCTCTAGAAGTTGTACCAAGATGATTTGCTTCTAAGGGTGTTCTTACATGTTGGAGAGGGAGTAGCATTTGAAGCAATGCTTGCTCGTCGAGCTTCATATGAAAAGATAAGTACTTGGTCTCTCTCTTTATATTCACCCTTATGTGTGAGAAGGGTTTGATGTTCATGGTCACTTGATGTATACTTGTTCTTCTATTGAATCTATCATAAGAAAGGTTATTGGGTTTTTCCCTCAGGAGGAGAGAGGGTTTTCCCAGGATAAAATATGGTGTCTACTGTGCATACCTATTTATGTGATGTATTGTGATGTGATGCATTTTTTTTTCTACTGCATTTATCTTTCTGATATAACTGGTTAATAAAAAATACTACTCATATGATTGATACTTTCAATGTGTAATTATGATATGAAAGTTGTAAAAATGTGCACACATAATTACCTACTATTGAAAGTAACCAAAATTCAAGAAAAGCTAGTAATGAAATAGATGCAGTCTGAAAAGTTGGTGCACAAGATAAATCTACAACATCTGGCTACATAGTTAAAGGAAAACTCTACTCAATTTGAGAGGATTTAGTTCACGCACATATATAGAGAACTTAATGAGGCTACTGATTTATATCAAAACAAGGACTTCTACTGGAGCCAAGATTACTGTTGTTGGAAGAGGTCGTAGACGGGATCTTAGCTGAGTCTAGGATGCCATTATGAGGATATTTATCCTTTTCTACTTTAGAATTTCCGGTACCCGTAGTTGAACTTTAAATGCTATATTTGGAATGATTGTAACTATGTCTGTGATCTTAGTTCTGATATAGTGATAGTAGGTTTACTGTAACTATGTCTGTGACCTCAATTCTGACATATTGATAGTAGGTTTACTAAAACTATGTCTGTGATCTCAGTTCTAATATAGTGATAGTAGGTTTTCTTGTGTGGACTATGACCAGATTAAAACTTTTCGCTCTGTCAGGTGCTAATGTTACATTATCCTCAATTGATGTAATTTGTGCCTTGGCACCTGAAGAATGTATTCTATATTCTTCTTGGATATAAAATGTGGCTTTTTCCTAAGAAAAAAAAAAAGAAAAAACCAAGATGAAAAGAATGCAGATAGTAAATGCACTCTTACAGCCTTCCGGATGAACTAGCAGGGCTAGTATCCAATGAACAAATGTACGGAGAAAGTGACCACTGTCACCTCAGTCACTCCTCCAAACTACTTTGGAGGGTCAGAACCTCCAAGGGGAGAGCCCTTCAATGACCTGCAAACACTTACGAAAAAAACAACTATGCCTCCTAAACCACCAAATTAGAGACCAGTGCCTTAAACCAACATGATTATATGAGTGAAGAAGACATACAAGTCAAGAGAAGTGTTTGTAGATGCAAGATATAGCAATGTAATATATTCAAATCAATGTATCAATGGAACAAAAGCAAAGATCATTCAATACATAATCATAAGTTCCCAAGTACATGTAAATATCAATAACAAGAGTATGCGATCAACTCTAACATTTAGGGACAACCATTTCAGGATGATTATCAAATAGCAAAATTCTTAAATGACAAGAAGTATAAGTCCAATATCTAACCACTTTGAGGTAGCCAAATAACACTTACTTCAGATCTGTATGAGAAGATATCAACGGCAGTGTTACCAACACCAACTTGTAAAAGAACAATAGGGATAATACCAATATTCCAAACAACTACTAATTCCCACTTTTATATCATAGATCACAATGACATCAGAATTTATAGCAGCATGTAGGAATCCATAGCATCAGTATAAATAATAACCGTTAACCATGTAATCACTTACACCTTTGAATGTATGAGTACAGCAGTATATCAGAAGTACTAATAGTGGTAAGGATGTTTTTGAGATCAATTTATGGCGAAGAAAATCATAAAATATGTAAGCAAAGAATTATGCAAATTTTGTGTGTTCTTGTATGAGAAAAGATAATATATATCAGACTGTAATAACACTTTTTTCAGACCTGTTTTAGACAAATTTCAAACCTCTTATAATCACTGTTTGTTATCCTTCGAATGCACTTGTCAACACAATTATTGTCCTCTTATTTTGCTTGTATGTGCAGGTGGATATGCTTGAAACTTACAGCTGTCAATGGTGATGATATGCAGCAGGTGCATACCAACAGTAGCAGCAAGAGGAGGGATGATAAGGGCAGTTTTAGGGCCTTGTGAAGGCTCCAAATAGGAGATTGAGGGCTTAAAGGAAGGATGAAGGAGAAGGGAAGGAAAGGTAGGGAAGGTTTTGGGTAGGAAGAAAGAGGGAAGGAGATGGAAGAAAAAGAGGGTCGCTAGGGTTTTAAGTGTAGCTGCAGCTAGGGTTTTAGTTTTAGGCTTTTATTTTTAATTTTATGGAAAATTATGTACAAAAAGATAAAATCAAACCTAATTAACAATAAACACAAATTTAATCCAAAAAATATATTTACACACGTAAAATTAGGGTTTTTAGGGATTTTTGGTAATTTGGGGATTTTTAGGGCTCCTAAAATTTTGCCCTAGGGTTTTTAGGAACAAGAAATGCAGGTCGAATTTATAGGAGGAAGGGCCAAAATTTTAGGGAGGCCAAAAATTGCAAAAAATATATTTTTTTAATTTTTTGGGTTTTAGGAATTTTTTATATTTTTGAAATTTTAGGGCTTCCTAAAACTTTGTCCTAGGGATTTTAGGGCTAAAGAAGGCAAGTCGAAATTGTAGGAGAGTGCCGAAATTCTAGGAAGACCAAAAATTCGAAAAAATTAATTTTTTTATTTTTAGGGTTTTTGTCATAAAATTGCAAACCTAATTCTACCATGAAAATGCAAAATTACACATGAAAATACAAGTTTAACCTAACAATAACATTTACAAAAATACAAACTAGGGTTTGATGTAGAGAAAATGGACAAACTTAGGGTTTTAAGGTTTTACCCTAACCCTAGGGCAACTTGGAAAGAGGCTTCCCCTCTTGAGATGGTACTTGGCAAGTTTAGCAACTACGGCCTTCATCAACAACCTCAAAGGTTGGTTAAAGGAGACCTAGTTGTAGCAAAACTTGAAGACCTAAAGCTCAAGCCTAAGAACGACTACTTTGGGGGAGGTCCTTACAATGCTATGGTGACTAAAGTCAGAAAATGACCTAGTTGAGACAAAATGCAGCATTAATGGTTACCATTTAACTGTAAACAAGCATCATTCTCCAACAATTAGCAAAGAGACATCAAAATAGAACATAGATACCTCCTTGTGCATGTGTTAAACCAACAACTCTAGCATCACCTTAGCAAGAAGCATGGACAAAAGATACTCCAAGAAAATTGCTCCAAACCACAAGTAGAACCCTTCCTCAAGAAGTGCGCATCAATCAAAAAGCCCTAGTGACGGCAAAAATCATCATAAAAGTTTTATCCCATAAGTTGTTATATTAAAATGAAGTGAGGAAAAGTCTATTTATACATTTTCATACTCACTTTATAAAAATATAAAAATATCCAGGCCGACATGACTTTTAAAATGTCAATTTGAAATTATAAAATGTCAACTTAAAATTAAAACAAAAATAGAATAAAATAATCAAATATGTGGGTAATTTGGTGTTAGCTTTTTAACTCGGAAGGCACTTCACATAATTGTGTCTTGTATGCGAAAGTGACCTTGCATTTACATTACCTAGGCACTTGACTTTTTCTAAGTTGTATTAAAGTGGCTCTTTTTATAAAGTGAGTTTTATGTAATGTTCCAAGTCCATTATAAAGTGACTTTATGAAGTAAAAGTGCACATATTTCATAAAGTGAAAATACTTTATTAAAAAATTATAAGTGAAGTATTTTGGAGGGAATGAGTTTCATCCCTTGATCTTGTCAAATCAAGATTAGATCTTGACTGTTGGATTTAGGGATTGGGAAGGTGAAAAGTCACTTTCATGTTATAAGAGCAAGCCTAGGGCAATGTGCAAAGACACAGTTTTCAAGAGAGACTTTTTCAAGAGATTAAGCATTTGGCATTTCTGAGTTGTTTGAGAGAGAGAGCAGTTCTCTAGTGGCTCAAATTCCTAGGAGATGAATTTTTCTGGAGGTGGCTCGAATCCCAAGGCAGCTCTGCTGCGTTTTTATTTTTGGCATGTTTTTTGAGAAAGTTGCTGGGCACAAATTTCGAGGGACTGCACACAGTTTGAGAAAAAAATCTGCACAGTCCGTACAGTCGTACGGTGGCACGATTTTCGAGGTGCTACGTGGGGCGAATTTCAAGTTACTGCTGGGCACAATTTTCAAGGTGTTGTATAGTCATTAAATTCTGCATTAAATGCTGCTGTAACTCAATTTTTATGTCTGAAAATGCTTAATGAAAATTTCTCTTGAACTAGTTTTCCCCCTGGGGGGGTTTTCCAGGGTCTGTTTTAACCGAATATCACTGTGCATTACAATTTCAGATCACTGTTCTATTTTTTTTTTCCGTTGCTTAACTATCTCAGCATAAGTGTTTCAGCTTGCTGTTCATTTTTTAAGTGACTGTAAATTTCATTTAACTAGTGACTATATAAGTCGGAAATCTGGGTTTTTGCTGGGTGGTTCATTGGCTTTTAAAAGCCTGATTTTTAACATGGTATCAGAGCTAGTGCACTGAGATTACAGTTAATTGTTGGTGTAGCAGTGATATTGAGTTGTTGGAAATTTTTTTAACAACTTGTGCATTGGAAAAATCTATCTGCAAGGGTGTGGCAGGTGTTGGGGCAAATTGTGTTTATTCTTTTTTTTGCAGCAGAGAAGATGGCTGGTTGCATCAAATTTGAGGACCGGTTGGATGGCATTTCCAACTACTTGCAATGGAAAGTCAGAATGAGTGTTGTACTTAAAGAGAACAGATTGTGGGTAAATGTCATCACCGTAGTAATTCCTCCCACTTCCGACCCTATTGCTCTTGACATTCATGAAGTAAGAGAGGCTAGAGCACAGAGGGTTATTTTGGATGGTGTCAAGGACCATCTCATTCCACACTTGGCTGAAAAGAAGACAGCTCATGAGATGTGGGATACACTGAAAAACTTATATGAGGCGAAGAATGAGAGCCGGAAGATGGCTCTCAAAGATAAAGTGCAAGGGACCAAGATGGCCAAGGGTGAAGGTGTTGTATCCTATCTTACCTGGGTGGCACAAGTAAAAGATGAGTTGGCTGCAGTTGGGGAGGTCATCTCTGATTCTGAGTTGGTGAGGATAGCCTTGAGAGGCTTCACCAAAGACTGGGAATTCTTCATGAAGTGTGTTGTTGGTCGTGAACACCTTCCAGATTGGAGTAGGTTGTGGGATGATTTCACTCAGGAGGAGATCCGGGAAGTCTCAAGGTAGTGGACAGATGGAAGGTGCTATTGAAGAAAATGTTGCTCTTACTGCAAAGGGAAAGAATAAGTCCAATAAAGACTTGAGCAAAGTAAGATGCTTTGCTTGCAACCAGTATGGTCATTTTGCATCTCAGTGTCCTGAAAAGAAGAAAAAGAAGAAGGATGAGGTTGTTGCTGCAACTACTGAGGTAGATGATTTTGGGGAAAGGTTTACAAAAGAATTCTCCATGTTCTCTCTGGTATCTAGTGTTAGCAGCAATGGATATGCAATGAACAGGAGTTGGTTCATTGACAGTGGAGCCTCTTGTCACACGACCGGAATGTATCATATATTCCACCACATTACTAAGACAGATTCTGACCGGATGGTTGAGAGTGAAGGGGGAACAACACATTTCGTGCGGGGATTTGGGAGAGTCAGATTCCAGATCCGACAGGATGAACTCCTTCAGCAGGATGGAGTTTTGTTTGTTCCAGGGCTGAGTGTGAACTTGCTCTCTGTGTCAGCCTTGGAGGATGCTGGTATTCGACATTGTTTCGAAAGGGACATGTGTACATTTTTCCTGAAAGGGCAGTTCGGGGAAATGTTCTTATATACTCAGAGGGAGCGGAACTGATCAAGCCACGGTTGATTGGTCATCCGTTTGATGAGTTGTACAAGTTTGTTGGACAACCCATGATGTATGATTCAGAATCGGAAGAGGAGCATGAGGCTCCTGAGGCTGTAGTGGTGCCAAGATTTCAGTCTCGTTTTTCGATGGAGGAGAGGGATTCTCTTCAGAGTACCGGCAGGAGACTCAGCTGGTATGAGACCAATGCTCAGGATTGGAGGATGGATTCTCCTAGTAGCTCAGGGTTCAGGGTTATTGCCAAAAGGATGTCTTCAGATTCCAGTTCAATGCAGGTGGTAGCATTGGCTCCATGTTCAGAGGGAGCTCCTACTGTGAACAGTGTGATGGACCCGAGGACTAGACTAGCCGATAGTGATGGCAGTGAGTACCTTCCTCGCTAAGAGGGAGTGTTAGCTTTTTAGCTCGGAAGGCACTTCGCATTATTTTGTCTTGTATGCGAAAGTGACCTTGCATTTACATTACCTAGGCACTTGACTTTTTCTAATTTGTAATAAAGTGGCTCTTTTTATAAAGTGAGTTTTATGTAATGTTCCAAGTCCATTATAAAGCGATTTTTTATAAAGTGACTTTATGAAGTAAAAGTGCACATATTTCATCAAGTGAAAATACTTTATTAAAAAATTATAAGTGAATTATTTTGGAGAAAATGAGCTTCATCCCTTGATCTTGTCAAATCAAGATTAGATCTTGACCGTTGGATTTAGAGATTGGGAAGGTGAAAAGTCACTTTCATGTTATAAGAGCAAGCCTAGGGCAATGTGCAAAGCCACAGTTTTCAAGAGAAAGTCTTTTTCAAGAGATTAAGCATTTGGCATTTCTGAGTTGTTTGAGAGAGAGAGCAGTTCTCTAGTGGTGGCTCGAATCCCAAGGCAACTCTGCTGCGTTTTTATTTCTGGCATGTTTTTTGAGAAAGTTGTTGGGCACAGATTTTGAGGGACTGCACACAGTTTGAGAAAAAAAAATCAACACAGTCCGTACAGTCGTACGATGGCACGATTTTCGAGGTGCTGCTTGGGGCGGATTTCAAGTTACTGCTGGGCACAGATTTCAAGGTACTGCTGGGCACAGTTTTTGAGGTGTTGTACAGTCATTAAATTCTGCATTAAATGCTGTTGTAATTCAATTTTTATGTCTGAAAATGCTTAATGAAAATTTCTCTTGAACTGGTTTTCCCCAGGGGGGGTTTTTCCAGGGTCTGTTTTGACCTAATATCACTGTGCATTACAATTTCAGATTGTTGTTCTATTTGTTTTTCCGCTGCTTAACTATCTCAGCATAAGTGTTTCAGCTTGCTATTCATTTTTTAAGTGACTGTAAATTTCATTTAACTAGTGACTATATAAGTCTAAAATCTGGGTTTTTGTTGGGTGGTTCATTGGCTTTTAAAAGCCTGATTTTTAACATTTGGGACATTTTCCCCAGAATTTACTCATACATGACTAAACAGCTAAAAATAAGCATATCACTCCGTTCTAAAGGCTGGAGTGCGGAGGGGGGGGTCGTCATACCCCATCTGACCCCAACAGTAGTGTAAATCTCTCAACGCCATCCCTAATCAAGCAATGCAGCCTGGCATGGAAGATGACATCATCATCAAGAGGAGCCCAAGGAGAGAGGGTGTTGGTGAACTGGAAGACCAGGAGGGTGCAGGAGGTGACCTAAAGGAGAGACATAAGCCTCAGTGTTGAAAGAAGTGTCATCGGAATGATCAAAAAGGTGGGGGTCATGTGACCCAGTGACCCACCCCTGGAAGCCCCGGACACCAACCTCGAGGCTTCAAGCCCTTTCATGAGGCAGTCAACAATGCCACTAAGCCATAGTACTCCCAAGGGAAAAACCAGAGGGTCTGGCCATAACCCCCCACTCGGAAAAACCGGATAACACCCCTCCTGGTCAGGAAAAAATGACTCTCTCTCCCTGGGGTACATCTGCAGGTGCGTTGGTACTGGTACCACATAACAGACAGTAAAAAAAGAGGGCAATATTACTCATCGATTCATGCCTTCACAAAAGTTAGACCTCCTTGAACTCCACAACAATTTTCATCATTCTAGATGAAGGTTATCCATGAAAGATTTTCAGGAAAGCATCATTTATGATGGTAGTAAATTCTGACATACTTCTCCAAATCAACATAGATGAAGCAAATTGTACAATTCCTGAAGTCATGTTTTCAACTAATTTCCTACATGGAGTCGTAATGGCATGAGAATAATGCGCCAAGATGTTCAAGGAGCTTTCTAATGTTCATGATTCACAAGCTAAAAGAGCTAGCATGTATGGCAAGGATGAAGACTTAATTGGAAATCTCTAAATATGAACCTCTGATGTGCACACAATAACAATATCAAAGAGCTTGACGGAATTCCAGGCACTTCACACTGAGAACACAATTAACTGTGTGTTATTTATTTCCTTAAAACAAGGAGATTCATTCAGATATTGTTTGTTGGAACATGATGCTTGCTAAGGCCATGAATTCCATGTAAAGATATGCGTGGTGTGGTGGAACAAAGAACATTGCAAAATCTATCAATATTCTCCTTTAATACATGATTTTCCCCATTCCTCTAGTAGATTAGCCTGGTTATGAACTTAATATACGGTCAGACCACTCATATAAAAAGGCATAAACGGGGAACCTAGTGGGTTAGCTCAACCAATTCAAACGGACTTTTTCAAGGCAGAGTTCGTGATGAGGCCTTCAGCTCTAGTCTGACTGGGGATCAAGTCCAGCTGAGTCCCACTGGGTTAACAGCAGTTATTGTGGCTGACTGTTAAGCTGCCCTCCATCTAGATTCTAGATATTCTGGGGAAGATGGGAGGAGCCCGCAAGCTTTTCCTTGGAAAAAAAAGGTCCATAAACTGGTAGCACAATGTGACAGGTCACCTAACATATTATATCATCCCAATCAGGGTTTCTTCCCCGCATGCAAATTCTAATCACTTGCTTCAAACTCTCTACCCAATACCTCCTCAACATGTGCTCAAACTTCAGAACAGATAGGTGGTCCCTTCCAATTTGTGAAACTTTAAAGGGATTTATCAGATGAAGAATGTCTGGAAAAAATACAGTTTCCTTGCAATAAATAGTCAAATCACCTGCAAGTGCATCCCTTCAAATTCCCAGATTGATGGAGAAAAAATCCATAATCTTAGATGATGTTATGATGTCACTACCATCATTCAATTTGTCCCATGAGTCATACCATTTCAATATCCTTCATTCAAATTAACATAATCTAATGATTAACTTCTTTCAATGGTAAGCATAGCCTATTAAATGAGAATCATCAAAATTGGTTCCCAAAAGATAACCAGAACATCTTAATCAATACTACTGAATAAGATTCATATACCATGGGAAAGTACACTCTAGAAATATCTCCTAATGACAATAAGCAGCAGTCTTGATACAACCAAGTCCCAACAACAAATATAGGTCTTAGCACAAAATAAAGATGAAACTACCGAGGAATTAACCTATAAGCACGAATCACTTCCAAACTCCTTGCACTATAAGTTGGACTCATCCAAAAGGAAGCAAGATTTTATCCCACTTTGCTTCACCTTGATGCACTTTACCTCTTAGGACAGCTCACCAGCCATAATGATTGTACACTCAACCATTGGCACCTAATTATCCTCATCATCCCAGACTTTACCACTAATCTACATCAGCTATCCATAGCTGAACTATGTCCATGGGTTAAAATTTGAAAAGTTCATTTAATCCAAAACATATTAACACCAGACATGATGGACAATATATCATAGACCTTACCATCAGCACTTTGCCTATAAACACCAGTAGACATCTTATCTGATAGCTACCCAGTGCAAGCCCGAGTACAACTTGTTGGTGTTAAACTATGACTAGTCATAAAAATGGCTTCACCACCTCTCTTATCAAAGTTTCTGACAGATCCTATCCATTACAATCTTAATTGCAGTGGAGTCATCAATATGACCAAAAAAATGTAACTGTTGAATATCTATATCATCATGTTTTTCTCTAAAGAGTTTTCCATCATCTGATTCTTATGCTGTCAGATTTCCCCTTTCTTTCTAATGGAAGAGTTCCAAAGAAAAAACCATATGTTACTACCTCCCCAATTTTAGCTTGTTTATGCCAGGAAGCTAGCAAAACCAAATATTTTTAGAATGCCTTTTCATGCTTAAAGTCCACACTACAGAGTAGTACAGACAGATCTATTTTACTTCCTTTAATGGCTGGTGCACAAGCATCCAAGGAAAATTCTCTCCAGACTACCACTGAAGTTATTTTTACTTAACTGCTAACAATATAATGACAAATATTCAGAGTCGCTACGAAAACCTCCAAGGTTTCAAAATGGATTAAAACCAGTCCATTTATATCTCCAAATAATCAGAGCAGTTACCATGAAAATGCCTTGGCAATAGAATAGTGACTAGTCAAAATTGTCAATGATGAATAGCTTCAGTGAATTTGATCGCCAAAAATACAAAACAGTATCCTGAATTGACTAAAGCCTCTGGATTCCATCATTTGAAATTCTTTGGTATTCTCAAAAACGGACTACTTGTGCACACTAATAAAACTCTACACCAATACAAAAATCAACATAAGATATCTGGAAACCTATTCAAAGTCCTACAGTTTTTTGGCATTTATTGCAAAAGTTTCCAGAGCAGACAGCTGGACATATAACATACAATTTGAAGATCGAACACTATCACTGCACCCTAAAATTCCTCTATAACTCTATTAATTCGAGAAAAAATATTTATAGTATATTCAATAACAAACTAACTAAATGGCAGAACTTTGATCATTTGATCAATATACCACATAGTTTGTTTGAGGCAAACCTGCAGTTACAAGTAGCAATAACTTAATGAGACAAGTTACCAATAAGATAATATGTATATTATGCCTCTATTTCTACACAATTAGAAATCTTCTGTTCACTTGAATTGTTGACGTTGTGGAGGATGTTTCTACCTTGCCTAACAACAACATGATAAAACTAGACTAAACACTATCAATAGGCTTCTTATAATTGGATATCACCTGGTATACTTATCTCATCTGCTCAATTCATTTGTCGCTCATTGTCCTGACAGAAACACCTATTACAGCTGTTGAAGTAATTTTAAGCTCCTCCTCTCAAGCAAAAGATATCTTGATTTTCTAAAGACATGTCTATTATTTATTACATGTGGCATGGCTAACTCTATGCGTTAGACAAAATCTCTTTTCTAGCAACCCATCTGGGAGAACATTGAACTAGAATAAAAAAGCTTTCATTTCAATCTTCGTACTGGATTTGATTAAAAGACACTAACAATGGCCATTGTTTCTATCCATGCAAGTGAATGCTTATAAAAAGTCCACACACCCTGCAAAAGGTCGTCTAAGGGATGAAATGGTTGAGCATGTCTTTTGGAGTTGCCCATCTGCCAAGACTTTTTGGGCATGCTTTCAGGCTGAATTTCACGTTTTGTATGGAAACAAATAAACCATTTACAATGACCACATAGAACTATGCAAGTAGGTCTATACTTCATAATTATCATTTATATATAATGGCCCCTTAGGAGTCAGGAGTCAGGACCTACAAACAACATGATTATTATTCCCCCTTTATTATTCTCCATGACTATTCCATCCATGGACAGTGAGAATGAGACAAATAGATTTTAACTTCCAGAAAACCTTGGAAGTTGTCATATATACACAGCCTTCATTTCACTCAAGACTTTTTGGATTGTTTATTCTCTGTTCAACCGCACTTATCCTTTATATTTATATTAGGGTACTCACTTTTGTATTAAGAAATCGATGTTTCCGTGAACATAGAGACTGACATACATTTCCTAGTTGCCCAAATAAAGTTATTCTCAATGTAATATGCCTGGTGCAATAGTTCCATAAAGCCCAATGTGCACCAGAAATCAAAATATAGGAAGGAAAAGCAGGAAAAGGGCAAATAATCAACATGATATTATGTTCCCTGAACAGTATCGCACAAATGCAAAAATAACAGACTACAGTCATTGAAGCATCCAAACATATTTCTGAAATTTTCTACCCATTACCATCTGTTTGAAAACGTGAATGTTTCTGTATTTGAATGGTTTGGCAACTGTTAGAATGTTCAGAAATAACCACTTTGTTAGTGATAATAATTACGTGGGAGCATTTTTCTTTCTTTCCTTAGCATAAAGAGTTACTAATGCATGCTCACATTAATGGCTAACCATTATGCATGTTCACATTTAAAGTTGCCATTATGTATGCACACATTAATGGCTACCGTTATGAATGTTCACATTTAAGGTTACCATTATGCATGCCCACATTAGTGTCCCTCTCGCTCATGAGATTTTTTGTAACTCCACCTATATTTATTGTTTAGTAACTCCTACTCATAAGTGTCACTCATCGAGGATTGTAAATCCTTTTTTTATAAAAAAAGGTGGGATCAATGACGATAAATTGACTCAGGGCATTAAAGTATGTGCTTTTTGGAAGTGTGTTATTGTAAGTAGTCTAGAAGAGACCATTTGAGCCAAAAGCAGCATCCGTGCTGCCTTGGATTTGGCCTGAGTTGGTGTCCAAACCTTATCAGGATGGTTTCAGACTTTATCTGCTGAGGAATTTGTGCATTCAGGTGTTGTTACCAGTAGCTTATGCCATTCTTCTCCTGATGTTAGTGCTATAGAATCTGTTATCAAATCTACTGCTCGAAACATACTGGAATTGTCTGTTTTTATTACTGAATATGCTGTTGCTGGTACAATTATTACTGCTATATTTGTTTATGTTGTTGCTGCCATTAGCACTTATCAGTTTTGCATATTTATCCAACAACAAAAAATATGATCCCAAGTTTTTTATTCATAACAGCTAACGGAAAAATCTTGCTGACAGCTCAAACTTCTGATCAAGAGTTATCAAACAAATATAGCTACAGAAATGCATACTATTCTAGGTGAATAAAAATTTGTTTTTTATTTCCCCAGATGCAGGTGTTTCTAGAACCTAAGAGTGTTATGAGGGGGCAGTGCGTGGAGGCTAAAGCGAGACGCGTGCTCGGTGAGGACATTATCTGGCAGGAAATGGGCTATCATAACAATATCTCGCCAGGGATTTGGAAGTGGGTTGCGAATTGTACAAGCAGTACGGGAGCTGCAATGAATATTTATGGTGGCATTCAAGCCAGTCCGGGCTGCTTGCTCTGCAGGAAGTTAATTTCATAATGTGTGGTGAATTAACCATGGGTACGGGCAATTATTGGGTGACATTGGAATTCTGCCGAGATTGATATGAACCTGATGTCGTATGGGTTCAGGGGCGGTATAAAGAGGAGTGGGAGGTAGGGTTGCAACGTGAATTAAGCAGTCTTTGGAAGGTGGTAGGAGTGAGAGCTACTGTTACATTGGTTCCTGGCAGCATTGCGAAGATGGAAGTGCCAGTAGATGGTGATGGGAAGGGTGGTGCTGGTCAGATACGAGCTAACCGCGAGCAGCTTCGTGCCACCTATGCCGCAAGGATGTATAAGGTGACTATTCCCCTGGATATTCGTGATGAAATTGAGGAGGTTGAGAGGGAACTTTGGGCAGCCCTGGAGATGGAAAAGCCAGTGGAAGAATTCTCGGCGCTAGAAGAGTGGATATGTGACCCTGGTTCGACCCAAGCCCGTCTGTTGCTGTATGATAGGGCAGTCTCGATGTTCTAGGCAATGTTTTAAAAACCGGCCAAACCAGAACCGGAACTGGCCGGTCTGACAGGCCAACCAGGTTGCAGCATTAAACCGGCACAAAACACGGACCAAGGACCGGTTCGGTAACGAACCGGCCGGCCCGAAGCCCGAACCAGTCCTAGCCGGCCGAGCCCGTAATTAACCAGTCGGCCAACGTCAAAACTGTGAAATTCCACAGGGGTAGATCACTAAGCTTGAACACACCTCACAATTTCACTCAGTTAATTGCAGAGAAGAATTAGCAAAAAGGATGAACAAATTCACTCATGAAACTCAGAAAATATGAGAAAATAATGATAATACATTTATCAACTGTAAGCTAGCAAAAAGATGTCAATACAATAGAATGAATTCAATATCACCAAAGGTGATTCGAATTCTCCTCAAGTCATGGCTTAGTCAGCATTGGAACCATCTCCCAATCAAGACTCAATGACCACCGATGGTGAATAAACAGTCAACAGAGGTAGAGCTGAGTCTAACTGAACCATGTGAGCACTAAAATAGGGGGAAGGAGACTCCAAAGGGCGCATGACTGGCTGTCAGTAGTGAAGTGGCACTCCGATACAGTCAACTGGGAGCTACAATCAGTTAACTGAGCAATCGATGCATGAATTGACTGATGAGGTCCTAGAGATGTGTAGTAGGGCGCATTAGTAATCCAAATGATGAAAACAATGCGCACTAGGTAGGTAGGACGGTTACTGATGGCTAGAAACAGGCTCTAGGGGGCCTAAACTAGGGACTAGGTGCTAGGATACTCCACTGCTGCTGACTGGATGCATGCAGTGCTACATGGAATGCATGCATGCATGCAAATCCAACATGTGATGGTGAGAATATTCCAACACCCCCCCTTAAGTCGGACTACGAGAAAATATAGCTGAAAAAATAGGGCCCTGGTTACTGAGACCAAAGGTCACCCCGTACAACAATCTAAATAAAATGTGAGGAAAGAGGGAAAACCCAGTGGGAAGAAAGCCCCCCCTCAAGATAGACTATAGAAAAATCTAATCAACCAAGGTATCACTCACTCCAAGAAGGGATCGGAGGTAAGTGAACTTCTTCACCGAAAAAACTAAGTTACTGGAAACGTCATGCTGAAGGCCCTGAAACGTCGTTCAGCGTATCAGAAACTGATACAGGTTCGAAATGTGGGTGATATGGCATTGATACGTATCAGAAATGTCTGGGTACGGATCCATTGAAGTTGATACGTATCAGCAAAACCCAGAAATGGATCACCCTAAACAGGATACGGATCACGCAAAACCTGAGACGGATCACACAAAACTGGATACGGATCACGCAAATTGGGAAACGGATCGTAAACTTTTGAAACGGATCTGTGAAATTCGGGAAAGTTTCCAAGCTTTTCCGCCATTTTGATGAGTCGGTTAAAGTTTTAAACCACTAAATTAAACCCTAGAAGCCCGACTTCCAAACCACACGGGTTGACTTCTGCACTACACTTCCGGCTTGCCGCTTTGTTGTTCGAGTTTTAACTTTTGACTTCCAGTTCGGGCCCCAGCTTCCAGTTCCAGTTGTTAGCACTGAGCAGTCGCACGGGTTCAGTTTCGGCTTCCAGTTCAGCACTGAGCAGTTGCACAGTGCAGTGGTGCACACTTCACAACTTCACACGGCACCGTCCGGCATCACTCTTCTATGCACGGGTCTTGACTCTTCACAGGTTGGCACTTGGCTCCTCCATTCACAATTCCGCTGTTGTTCCAAATCCAAGCTCCTCCATTCGGCATTCGCTATTCCAAGTTCCAGCCTACGTCCAAAGTTCCGAACTCCAAGTATGTGTAACACTGTAAACATCCAATTCACGTGTTCCCCATTTGCTGATGTTGGACTGATCCACTCCATATAAAATTATAAATTTATAATAAATTATTAAAATATTTAATAAAGTGTGTACACTGTATACTGTATTTTAAATTTTTATTAAAAAATTTTGTGTATACCTAGATAGATAGCCTATAGGTTGAGGCTTGGTCCTCTGTAATTTCAAGTTGACAATAATATTAATAAATATCATACAGAAAATATATAATGAATCTCAATTTGAACCAATTTTCTTCTCCACCAATAAGCCTATAAGTATAAGGTAGTTTAATTATTAATATTGTCAATGGATGCCATTATTCATTATTGAGCTAATCCATTTCTCTTTATAAATTATAAGTTTATAGAAAGTTGAAACTGGGCAGTGGATGTATATAGGATTAGGAACTTTGGATGTATATAGGAAGTTGAAACTAGGGGTATATAGGAGCTAAGAGCATGCATACTATTGTTCCAGAATCCAAATTTAATCCAAAAGTATCAAAATTTTGCAGCTTGCCAACTTGGACAGTAGGATACCTATTACCTAGCCCTGGTGAAACTGGTTTTATCACTTTCTATTTCTAAGTTTCTGACTTTGTCTATGACTCTATCAACAATTCAATTTGGAAATTGAATCCCTTATTAAGTTATTTAAATTTTACTGTTGAAGTGGCTTCCTCGAAAATGCCAATCTTGGTTGAACTCTAAACTGGCAGATCTGATCCGTAACCTGTAATTTATTCACCCAACTAATTAAAAATTTAAAAGTTGCACAGCATTTCCTTTCCATGAAATTTGAAAAACTTAAAAAGAGATGCCTGTCAGTGTCAATCAGATCTTGAAAAAGAGATGCCTGTCAGTGTCAATCTTAAGACTTAGATTCTACCAGCCTGTTTGTCATTTGACCATCCAATGTCCATCCTTCTGTTTTCAAAGATAACTGATAATTTATAAACCCTTAATAGAGATAAAATATTAAAAGCATTATGTCTCTGTTGGTTATACTGTTGAAATTATCATGGTTCTGTCATCTGATTTAGTTTACTGTTTAATCCTTTAAGGATGTTTTGTCATCTGATTTTTTCTGAAATCTGGTCATTTTTCTGCAGGTGTTATACAACTTAGCTTCAAGCTACTATTCATCTGCATCACCATATCATGGAATCATCATCCATGAATGTTGAGGAGCAGGAAATTCAATCTGCCCCTACAGAGAAAATTGATCCAAAATCTCCTCTTTGGAAGTATGTCACTGTTGTGGGGAAGATCCAAGGAGGGGGGTCATTAATATGGGTTTGCAGTGAATGTCAAAAAGAATTCAAGGCATCCTACACCCGGGTGAAAGCAAATTTGCTTGGGATAAAGAACACTGGCATTCGAGTATGTACCGGTCCACCTAGATCGGATGCAAAAGATGGAAAGGGTTTGAGCAAAGAAAAAATAGCAAAGTATAAGAAAGAACAGGATGAGGCAGATGCTAAAGCAAATGAATCAAATGCTGCCTTTCAGTTCAAACAGCCAACAAGAATGGGGGCACAATCATCAAGGACTCCATTTCCCTCTCATGAATTTGGTAGTCCTTCAAGTTCAAACTCAAAGCGGTCTAATTTGGGACCGCTTGAAAAGAGTTTTAATAATGATGCTCGAGGCACAGTGGATGAATCTATAGGCCGGTGCATTTATGCAAATGGCCTTTCTTTTAACCTTGTGCGATCTCCTTACTGAGCAGAAATGGTTAGAGACATTAATAAAGCTCCAACAGGATATGTTGGCCCTGGTTATGAGAAGATCCGCACTAAATTGTTGACAGTTGACAGGTGAGAAGTTACGTTTGGAGGGTGCATTGAACCCCATTCGTAATTCATGGCGCTTATCAGGGGTGTCCATCATTTCTGATGGATGGAAAGATGAAAGGAATAGGCCTTTGATCAATGTGATTGCTCAAAGCCCTAAAGGGGCAATGTTTTTGAAGGCAGTCGATTGTGAGGGGCAGCAAAAAGATGTTCAATTCATTGTTGACATCTTGATTGAAGCAATTGAATCTGTGGGGGCAGAAAACGTTGTCCAAGTCATAACGGACAATGCAACAGTGTGCTGAGCAGCGGGCCTAATTGTTGAAGGCAAATATCAACACATCTTTTGGACCCCTTGTGCTGTTCATTCATTGAACCTAATGTTGAGTAAGATGGGGACTTAAATTGAGTGGATGCGAATTATTTTCGAAGAGGCAAAGGAAATACAAGCCTTCATCACAAACCACCACGTCCCAAGGAATTTATAGAGAATTTGCCAAGTTGGAGCTTCGCAAGGTACCAAAAATTTAAAGATTAAAGTTTAAACTTGTAAAGTTTGTTTCATAGATGTTAGGAGCTTAGGACTCTAAATTTTAATTTATTGAAATCTTGTCACTTGCAGGTTGCAGAGACTCGTTTTTCCTCTCACATCATAGTGTTGACGAGGTTTATGCAAGTGAAAGAAGCCTTGCAGTCAATGGTATGCAGTTCTCTTTGGAATCAATGGAGGCAATCCCAAACTGAAAGAGCACAAGCAGTGAAGAGGTTGGTTGTTGATGATGAATGGCGGGATAAGGTGGAGTATCTCTTGGCATTTACTAAGCCAATTGTGGATTTGCTACGCATGTTTGACACAGATAGGCCCAATTTGGGAGAGGTGTATGAGGGCATTGACTCCATGATAGAGAAGATACGAGTGGTCATCAATGCCAAGGAGCATGACCCAGATGAAGTCTTTTACAAAGAAGTAAAAGACATATTGACCAAAAGGTGGAACAAGATGACCACTTCATTGCACCTTTTGGCCTATGCAATAAATCCTAAATATTATTCTGCAGAGTTACTAAGTAATCCCGAAAGAACTGCACCAAACAATGATCCAAAAGTCTCCCAAGGGTTTAAGAAAGCTTTTCGAAAGCTATTTGTAGACCCTGATATTGCCTATCAAATTCGTGAAGAGTTTTCACATTTTGTGGGATCTGAGGGTTTGGGTGCAGGTAATGATTCTTTATCATCTTAAGAATCAAGTTCATTGTTATTTCATATTGGTTTCTTATAGACTTATTCATTTCATATTTGTTTTAAGTCTTAAGATCTAAGGGTTTGAAGTTTTAAATTTGGATGCAGATATTGAGACTATGCGGGACAAGACTAGTCTAAGTCTAATTAATTGGTGGAACTTCCATGGTGGGGAAATTCCAAATATCCAAAAATTGGCCATCAAGATCTTGTCACAAGTTGCTAGTTCCTCATCAGCAGAAAGGAACTGGAGCACATATGGCTTCATCCATTCGGTGAAGCGAAATAGATTGGGCTCCAAGAAGGCCGAGGAACTTGTTTATGTCCATTCCAACCTTCACCTTTTGTCACATAAGAAGGATGAATACAAATCGGGGCCCACCAAACTATGGGATCTAGAACCAGAGTTACCTGACTTGGATATGACATTGAATGCCATGGCTCATATGAATCCATTTGATGAGGGGGCACCATCAAGTGGACATGGTAGCAATGCTCTCGCTTCTACTTCTAAAGGCGGTGAAAGTGCTAGTGTTGATGTTGATCTTCGTCATATGGACGAGGACATTTTTGATGATATGTAAATGTAATTTATAATTATGTTTTGAACTTTTGAACAATGAAGTATGAACACTGAACAATGATATCATAATATGATAGTAGGTTGCCACTTAATTCATTTTGTAATTTGTATATTTGACATATGTTGAATCTTGATGATGATGATTATCAATTATGTAATATGTTAATATGATGATTATGTAATATGTTTCATAAATGTTAATTTTAAATTTTAATTTTAAATTTTAATTTTAATTTTTAGTTAGATTTTAAATATATATATATATATTATTATATTATATATATACATCGTTTCCCTGCCGTATCGTATCCATATTTTTTGAAAATTTGTCGTATCCGTGTCCCCCCCGTATCCATATCCGTTTCAGTGCAACTTAGCGAAAAATACTTGGTGAAAATATCTGCAATCTGCTCTTCTATAGGACAATAGAGCAGTGTGATGGTACGATCATGCACCAATCCTCGGATGTAATGCATGTGTATCTCAATATGTTTGGTTCTTTGTCTCAGAACCAGATAGTAGAAATCCTGATAGCACTCCGATTGTCGCAGTGGATGACTAGTGGAGTACTGTAGTGAATCCCAAACTCTAACAAGATGCCCTGCAACCAAATGCACTGTGTGGCTGCATTCACTGCACCTCTGTACTCGGCCTCCGCTGAAGAAAGAGCTAAAGCAGTCTGCTTTTTGCTCGACCAACAGATAGGGTCAGATCCAATCATGAAACAAAACTTGATGTAGACTTCCGATCTGAGTTGTCTCCAGCCCAATCTGAATCTGTATACCCAACAAGGTTCAATGGAGACCCAGCTGCATAGTGAAGACCATAGGCCTTCGCCCCTTGCACATAATGCAAGATCCTCTTTGCTGCCTTCCAGTGAAGCTTATGAGGCTCCTGCATGTATCTGGAGACGGCACTGACTGCATAGGATAGATCAAGGGGAGTATGTGTAAGAAACAAAAGACTCCCAATCAACTGCCGATACAAAGTACTATCCACCAAAGGTGTAGAAGAACCATCCTCAAGGCTAATCCCTGAAAGAAGGAAATGTTGTTGGTTTGCATTCCATCATATGAAACCTGTCAAGTAGATCTGATGCATACTTGGACTGTACAATCTTGATTCCTGAGTCACTCTAAGAGACCTCAAGACCAAGAAACTGCTTTAGCAGTCCCAGATCTGACATAGAGAAGGAGTTGTGCAAAGTTGTTTTGATAGATCTAAGACATGAAGAGAGACTCCCTGTAATCAGCAAATCATCAACATAAAGTACAACAAGGAGTAGAGAGTTACCATCATGTCTCATGTAGACATTCAAATCAGATTTGCATCTTTGAAAATCTTGTGACAATAAGAAGGAGTCCACTTAGCATACCATGCTCGGGGAGCCTGCCTGAGCCCATACAAGGACTTCCTCAATTTGCACACTAGTGAAGGATCATCAGTATATCCTTCAGGTTGCTTCATGTAGATCTCCTCCTCTAGATCTCCATGAAGAAAGGCACTCTTGACATCCATGTGATGCACTTCCCAGTGTTTGGATGCAGCAAGAGCTAGAAAAGTCGAATGGAATCCATCTTTGCAACAGGAGCGAATGTCTCTGAATAGTCAATCCCATGAACTTGGGAGAAACCTTTAGCAACCAAGCGAGCCTTGCACTTGCTTGTGATTCCATCTGAATCCATCTTTATTCTGTATACCCACTTGCATTGAACAAGCTTCCTACCAGAAGGAAGAGAAACAAGCTCCCAAGTCTCATTTCTTTGAAGAGATTGATACTCTTCATCCATCGCTGCTATCCATCTCGGTTCTTGGTAGGCCTCAAAGAAAGTTTTTGGATCTGATCCAATCATAAGAAAACATCTATCAGCAAGAAATGGATCTGTGTGAGAAAGTGCAAACCTTGCATTTTGAAAATCAGGTCTAGTTCTCCTTGGATCTTGTGGATCTCCAACAAGATCACCGGTAGAATCAAGAGTTATGGCAGCCCATCTTGGAAGAGGAGGTGGATCTTCAGGTGCTAGATCTTCAGGTTCTTGTGGATCTGGATCTAGCATTCGCTCATCTTCACTTTCATGGTCAGAATCTGAACTTTCTTGAGAAGAGGCTTCGCTATCTTGTTCAATAAGTTGTGTAGGTGTAGTTGGTAAGCTGTCTTCATCAACTTGATGAGCATCATGCAATGGCCACTCCTCAAGCTGTACACTTCGCTCGAGAAATGTATGCATGGTGGATTGATCTAGAAGTTTGTAGGCCTTTGAACTAAGTGCATAATCAACAAGTATACACTCTTTACTCTATGGCTCCAAGGCTCTCCTTTTCTCTGTTGGAATCCTTGCCCAAGCTTTGGATCCAAAGACTCTTAGATGAGATACATCAGGTTTGTATCCCATCCATGCTTCGAAAGGAGTTTTACCTTGTATTCCTTTGTGAGGAACTCTATTCTAAAGGTAAGCAGCATAGTTAACAGCTTCTGCCCAAAGTCTAGGAGACAAAGCAGCTGGGAATCAACCCCCCCCCCCTCAAATCGATCCCAAATCGCACTCCGAACGGAATCGATGAGGGATCGATTTTGGAAGCGCGATTCGGGATCGATTCCGTCAGGGTTCGATTTTTCAGTTCGCGAATTGAAGAGAAAAAAAACGATCCCTGCCATCTTGTAATTCGTTGGGGAATCGTCGATTTCGGGTCGATCCCGAATTGATTCCCAATCGAACCCGAAGTAAAAAATCGATTCCTAAATCAATTCCCAAACCGATTCCGCGGACGGGCCGATTTTTGAATTTTTTTTTTTTAGTTTTGTAATTTTTTTAGGGTTTTTTTTGTTGGGATAGGTCACTTTGGGCCATTAAAAGGTGAATGAGTCCATTTGGACTCATTCCATTGCTCATTTGTTTGATTGGGAAGAGTTTGAGAGCTTTGAGCTTGAAGGGGAGATTGAAGGGGAGAGAGCATTGAATGAGAGATTGAAGGGGAGAGAGCTTGCAAGGGAGATTGAAGCTTTCATAGAGACATTCAACCACCATTGAAGAGCTAAAAGGTAGGCTCTATAAATTTTTCTTTGTTTGTTTTTGCAATTTTTTTTTCACTATGTTAAAAAATGGAAAACTTGCAATGTTCACTTCTCCTACTCTTTCCAATATCTTCTTCTCCATCATTCTATTGCAGGGAACAAGTGACTCTCATCTTGAATCAAGAAACATGATGGGTATGCGGTTTTGGTTTTTCATTCCACTTCTTCTCATTATGATGGTGTTGGGAAGTAGATGTGGTGGTGGTAGTGATGAGGGGGAAGAGGTAGAGAGTGATGCATACCAAGGAGAAGAGGAGGAAGGGGAAGAGGGTGATGATGATGAGGATGAGGGTGAGGGTGATGTGGGGCAAAAACAAAAAGACACAACACCTTTGTGGAAGTATGTGACAAGGCAAGGGGGAGGGAGAGGGGGTGGAACCACAAAGTTTGGATGCCCCCATTGTGGGAAAACATACACAGGTTCATATACCCAGGTGAGAAAGCATTTGTGTGGGGTTATGCCATGCGATGTAGGTAAGTCTCATGGAGTCAAAACTTGTGACAAAGTGGGAGCTAAAGAGAGAAGCAAATACAAGATGGAAGAAGAGGCCGCTCAAAACAAGTCCAAGAGATCGAGGGTTGATTCTGAATCCCCACAGAGAATGTTTGGTAGTGGAGTTGCTGCTGGATCATCATCGGCTCGATCGGGAGCCTCATCCCCATGGAGTCTCACCTATACGAAGAACATTATCCGATTTCCTTGACCAAGGTTGTAGAGATGATGTGGATTCAAAAGTTTATAGGTTTCTCTATGCATGTGGTGTGCCATTCAATGTTCTTCGCTCACCCTATTGGCATGAAATGGTACAAGCCATCAATGGTGGCCCTCAAGGATACAGAAGCCCTGGGTATGACAAAGCTAGAACCGTGGGACTTGACAAGGAAAAAGCCAAAATCAATATTGCTCTTGGAAAGTTCACAAATGATTGGTCCAACTATGGGGTATCCATTGTATCTGATGGGTGGACAAATGTTAAAGGCAAGCCGGTGATAAATATTCTTAGCGTTTTTGCTAGCGATGCGGTCTTCCTTTCAGCCCATGACTACTCAGATCGCTACAAGACCGCTATTAATATTGCACAACCTTTACTTAAAACCATTCAGGAGATTGGGCCATACAATGTCATTCAAGTCATCACTGATAATGCTGCTAATTGTAAGGCAGCAGGAGCAATCATTATGGATAAGTATCCCAACATATTTTGGTCAGGGTGTTTGGTTCACACATTGAACCTTTTGATGCGTGATATTGTTAAAATGAAGGACAATAATTACCGATTGGTGCCTTGTACAAGAGAGGTAAGAAAATGATCAAATTTATTACCAATCATAGCATGGCCCACCACATTTTTCGCAATCACTCTAAGTTGGATTTATTGAAGATTGCAAAGACTAGATTTGCTAGCTACTACCTCACCTTCAGGAGGCTTTTGAAGGTAAGAGAGGCATTGGCTAGTATGGTATCAAGTGATCCATGGCAGGAATTGAAAGACAGAGTTGCAAGTGCATCGGATAGAAGTGACTTTCAGGAGGTGGAGGACACCGTTCTTGAAGGTCATTTTTGGTCACAGGTTAGGTATGTTCTGCAGTTCACCAAGCCAGTTTATAACATGATTCGTTTTGCAGATACAGATCAGCCGGTGATTGGGGAGGTATATGAGCAGATGGATAGCATGCTTGGTCAAATCAAAGACATTGTTGAGCAAAGAGATGCAGTCTTGTATGACCATATTCATAAACTTGTGGTCAAAAGGTGGGATAATCTAAATGTTCCACTCCATGCCCTTGCATATGTCCTCACCCCAAAATACTATTCTCCAATTTGGTTGGCCCAACCTGCACCTGGGGGTGGAGTCAGGAAAAAAACCCACACAGATCCAGAGGTTGCTGCTGGGTATATGCTTGCATTAGAAAAGTTGGTCCCTGATGAGGAAGAGTGTGCTCAAGTACGGAGTGAATTGAGCATATACATAAGTGAGCATGGACGCTTTGGTTCGCTGTTTGCAACCAAAGATCGAGACAGATTGGATCCTATCCATTGGTGGAACATGCATGGCTCTGGAGCCACATATTTGCATAAATTGGCGCTGAGGGTGCTATCACAGGTTGTTAATAGCTCTTCTGCAGAGAGGTGTTGGAGCACCTAAAACTTCATCCACAGTGTAAAGAAAAACAGTCTAAATGTAGATCGCGCAGAAAGCTTGGTTTATGTGCACTACAACTTGAGGTTGTTGTCCCATTATTGTGAGGCGGCCAAGAATGATAGAACATTTTTGACTTGGGACAACAATCTAGAGGAGGCTAATGTGGAGGATGGAGCCATAGCATTAGAGCGCTTGGAGGCTGAACTATTGGGTGATCATGATGATCCAATTCAGACTACCCATACAGAGATGCCAGCCCCAAGCAGAAGCAGCTTTCCGGATGCAGGAGTTTTGCCTTTAGCTTCACAACGTCCAATTTCAGCCCGCGGGGGCCATTCATCTTCTACTCATGTTCCACGATCACTTCCACCAGCACCTATTCCACCTAGAACACGGGAAAAGAAATTGGAAGTTACTCGTGGCAAGCGGAAAGCTTAGTAGATTCATAGTACTTTGTAGTTTGTACTTTGTACTTTGTATTTCATTTTCATGTTTATTTTGGCGGTTGGCGGCTTGGCCTATTTTGTAAACATTATGGCCTAGTTTGATGGCAAATATTATATGTTGAAATTTGAAGGTTGATGTTGTTGATGATTGATGATTTGATGATGCTCATTTAATGAGAATGTTATAAGTTATAGCTCCTAGAATCTAGAAGACGAGATGATTAATCATTAATGTTATATCAATGTGTACTAAATGGTTATATCAATATCTAGATTTTATGTTTTGATGTTTTCTATAGCTGATTTGGCATAATACATGTTCTTTTTAATTTATATGCATCAAAATATATTAAAATATATATTATATAAAAAACGCTCCCGAAACAGAAGCTTTTGAAAATTTCGCTTTTCGCTCCCGCTCCCAACAGCATTGCTAGGAGACAATCCTTTCGACTCTAGCATGCAAGTTGCCATTTCCTTCAAGGTTCTGTTCTTTCGCTCTGCTATACCATTCTGTTGTGGTGTGTAGGGAACAGTGTGCTGCATAGCTATACCCTCATCTACACAAAAAGACTAAAACTCATTCTTTATATACTTTCCTCCATTGTCAGTTTGAAGGACCTTGATCTTCTTTTCGGAGAACTTTTCTACAAAAGATTTAAAGAACTTGAAGTACCCAAAAAATTCTGATTTCAACTTAAGAAAATACACCCAACTAAATCTAGAATAATCATCTATGAAAGTTAAGATGTATCTTGCATTATTCAAAGATAGGTTAGGAAGAGGTCCTGAAATGTCACTGTGGATCAACTCAAGAGGTGATGAGGCTCTCTTAGCCTTTCCTTTCTCAAACTTATGCTCTGGATGCTTACCAATCAAGCAACCTTTACAGGTGCCTTTAGCAAATCTGATGTTCAGAAGTCCTTCAACCATATTTTGATTGTCCAGTTCTTGCAAGTACTTGTAGTTGAGGTGCCCAAATCTCTCATGCCAAAGTCTACTTTCTTCATTTGCATGAGTTAGGAAAGCACTTTGTTTTGAGTAAGGTAAGAAGTGCGAAAACTCATAGAGTTTCGAATGGTGGTCTACATTGTACAATACCTTGTGCAATAATCTTCCCAGATGAGATCTCTGAGATTTCAACCTCACTAGGAGTAAAGGTGACCTTCTTTGGAACTCCTGTATGGGTCATTTGGTAAACAGAAAGGAGGTTAACTGCAAGAGTAGGAACATAGAGTACATCATTGAAGTACCCATGATCCAGATTGATCCTTCCAATCCCTGCAGAAGAGACTTCAGAATCATTTCCCATCAAAATAGAAGGCCCCACAGTAGGTTCGAATTCAGAGAATAGAACCTTACAGGCAGCCATGTTCCTAGATGCTCCAGAATCTATGATTAAGGAGTCGTCATTCGAAGTGCCTGCCATGAGTGCATGACACCTCTCTTTGTCCTCATCTTTAGAATCGGCTTCTTTTCTTCTAGCATTTGCAGGTACTAGAAGATTTTTTTTCTTAAGAAGTTGAGCCATTAGACCAATTGTCTTCTTCATACAAGCACTTTCAAGATGGAAGCCTTTGTTGCAATATGGTCATTTGGTCTTCTCCTTTTGTTTTTGCTTGCCTCTCTTAGGATTCAAAGTCCCTTCAGACTGTTTGGGGTTCTCTCTTGGCTTATGCTCATAGGATTTATTTTCTTTGCCCTTCTGCTTCCCTTTTCCATTCGCATTCTCCCCTTCTCCTGCAGCAAGGGTTTGATCCAACTTTGGTTTGATCACTCCCATTTGCACCAACTTGTCATGATCTTTGGAGAGCGAATGGATGAATGCATCTAGGGAGGGCATCTTCCAGTTTGGAATGGGGAGTTTTGCTGATTGAAATGTGGATACAAACACAGAGTAGTCTGCACCCAGTTTCGAAAGGATGGCAAGGATTAGCTGCTGATCTTCTTTCTCAATTCCATATTGCTTCAACTACACAACCAGATTCTAGAACTTTCTGAAGAACTCATTGATAGAATAGAAATTGTTGGGGCTCAAAGAGATTAACTCATTTTCCAATTGATGCCCTCTCAAATCATCTTTTTGCCCAAACAGTAATTCGAACTTGGTCCAAACCTCCTTGGGAGTGGTCAGACCAATGACATGAAAGTGTAGATCATTGGAAATACTGAGAAGTAGCAATCCAACTGCTTCATCAAGTTTGTCAAGATATTTGGCTTTCTCAGTAGCACCATTACATTCGACTACTATCCCATGTAACACCTCTCCTAAGCATGAAGATCTCAACTTTTCCTTTCCATTCGAAATAGTTGAAGGAGGTGAGTTTTGGAATCAAGGAGAAATCCATAGTAGCTACTGAATGTGCTTTTGATGATGGAATAACCTGCAATAAACAAAGAAATTTATTTGGACGAATGTTGCAGAATCTACTGAACACTACTTTAGTACAGTGAGCACTTTTATCCAGATCCTTCACACTTGGCTAGACGTCATTGGATTGCTCTAGTGAATTCAATGCAATGGCACCAGGATTTGTTGTGGAAATCCAGAGGCTTCTGGTGCTCCACTGAAAAACAGTTGTTCAATAAACTGCTGCAATTTTTTGCAACTGCTGCTACTACTGCACTAGCTCTCACAAGCTCTAATACCATGTGAAATTCCACAGGGGTGGATCACTAAGCTTGAACACACCTCACAATTTCACTCAGTTAATTGCAGAGAAGAATTAGCAGAAAGGATGAACAAATTTGTTGAAATATTGTAACTTCGAAGAATATTCTATTGTATTTTATTATTGTAATTTATTCGGAGATGTTTTATTCCTCCGTCGAGATCTTATTATTGTATTTGGTCATCATAGAGCCATGAGGTAAAACCTCCCTTGTAAGTCAGGTCGATAGAACCCTCCAGAAAGTAATAATATATTGTTTTGAGTCTTCCTAGGTAAGTCGGCCCAGTTAAGTTTGTTGGGGCCAACCTAGTTAGTGAAAAAGTCAAGTGGAAGATAAAGTATAAATAGGAGTGATGTGCTCCTCATTTGGACACACACACACTCACTTGTGTAATTCGCATAGGTGAGAGAGAGAGAGAGAGAGAGATCTGCAAGGAGAAGGAGCACTTGTTTGGGGTTTTGTCTTTATACTTTTGATCATCTATATTGAGAAATTTTTGTTGGGTTTTCTTCCCCTGGAGGGTTTCCCAGGATAAATCTGTGTTTATCTTGTGATTGTGTTTCTTTCAATGATCTTGTATATGCTATTGTTGTGAAACTGAATTGAATACTGATGTTATCTATCTTAGCATATTGAATCTTAACATGGTATCAGAGCTAACTATTAGTTTTTGTACCTAGGAAGTGTCCCCTAGGTGACTTTTTGCCTAAGTCACTTAAGTGGGGAAAAGTGACCCTTGCATTAAATGACTTGTGAAAAGCATTTAATGTGACTTTATAACATAAAGTCACTTTTGATAAATTTAAGTGGGTGAATAAAAATGCATTTATGAGAATTAAATTAAATAATTTATTCTCATCTCATCTCAACCGTCGGATTTAATTTAATCTCCACCGTTGGATGAGAAACTCACTTAGGGTTTACTCAAAAAGGAAAAGGGAGACAAAACATTCCATTCTTGAGAAGAGAAGGAAGTGAGAGCAAGAGAGAAAGAGGAGCACGAATTTCGAGGAGGTTGCTAGAGCAGTTTTGGAGCAGCACGAAATTCGAGGCAGCATTTATTGTTTTCAGCACAGAAACCAAGGCACCGTACAACAGGAGATTGGCACGATTTTCGAGGCACTGTACAGCTGAGTATTGGCACGATTTTCGAGGGCTGTATAGCACTGTTTTCAAGGAAGTTTATGGGCGTGATTCCCAAGGTTGTGACACAGAAAACGAGTTTCTGTAGTTAACACAGAATTTGGGCAGCAGGCACAGAAAACGATTTTCTGCAGCAGGTGCAGAAATCGAACAGTAGGCACAGAAAACGAGTTTCTGCAGTAGGCACAGAAATCGAGAAGGCTTGGCACAAAAATTGAGGAAGCCTCTGGGTGTATTTATTGTGGTGGAGATAAGTTGTATTTTCTACTGTAATGTTGTTCTATATTTTGTTGAAGAAATAAAACTCTCTCTCTCTGACTGGTTTTCCCCGTGGGGGTTTTTCCAGGGCTATTGGCCAAAAATTCCTGAGTCTGAAATATTTATGGTGTGCATGTTAAATTAATTTTCTGCCCATTAAAGTGTATTTACAGCGTATTTAATTGTCTGAGATTTTTCATAAGTAATTTCCAGCCAGTGCAAAACCGGCTTGGAAATGAAAAACACTGAAATATTGATATAAACCAGCAAGCTGCAAAACACAGAAAATTTACATTAACCAAAATATGACAGCTTTCACAAGGTGAAAATCTCTCTCTTCTCCCTCCGGCAAGAAATTAGAGTTTCTGTCAAAATTTTGGAAATCTGATTGCATAGAAAGGTGCGCCTCTGCAAAAGCGAACTTTTGAGCCCTAGATCGAAATTTTTGAGTGGGTAGATCTCCCGAAAAGTCAAACCCTAGTTTGACTTTGGACAAGAAAACCAGAAAACTGCAGATCAGAATTTCGCAAGTCAAGTTTGAGAGGTGAAAATTTGGAATCTCCAGAAACCAAGTGTACCAGTCAATTCGCCTCAGTCAAGCACATCTCCTAGTAAGGTCAGTTGCATTTTGAGAAATTTCATTTTTTGGTGACCTCCTGGATAAGATGGCCCCAAGCACTAAGCTTGAGGATAAGCTAGAAGGCATAGAGAATTTCCGAGCATGGAAATATAGGATTGGCCTTATTCTTGAAGAGAATGATCTTGCCAAATATATCAAGAAAGAAATTACAGAACCTGAAGAGGATGAAGCTAAGGAGAAGCACAAGAAGGACCTAATTAGCGCAAAGAGGATCATTGTTGATTCTATCAAAGACCACTTGATTCCTCAAGTGTCATCCAAGAAGACCCCAAAGGAGATGTATGATGCCCTAGCCAAACTATATGAAGGAAGAAACATCATTAGGAAGATGAATTTGAGAACTCAATTAAAGAGTACCAATATGTGCCAAGGAGAATCTAGCCAAGACTACTTCACAAGAGTCTCCCAGTTCAAGGAGCAACTAGAAGCCATTGGAGACTCCCTTGATGAAGATGAGCTAGTTATGACTGCTCTCAATGGTCTCACTAGACCTTGGGATTCATTCATCCAGACTATGTGTGCCAGAAAGGAAAGCATGAAATTCGACATTGTATGGGAAGAATCGAAGATTGCATCCAAGAGGAGGCTAGAGTAGCCAATAGAGAAGCTCTACTTAAAGAAGATGATCAAGCCCTAGCCACCCATACCAAGAGAGGAAGAAGTCAATCTAACTTCAAGAAGGAAAGCCACCAGGAGTTCCATCCTCCTAAGAAGTTTCAAAAGTATAAGAAGGGAAACTACAAGCGAAGATACTACTCTTCTTATCTATGTTTCCGTTGTGATAAGATGGGACATATTGCCAGAGATTGTCCAAAAAGAAAAGAAGAATGTAAGAAGAAGAGCAACAAAAGACATCATGCTCATTTTGCCGAAGATGAAGAAGAAGAAGATGAAGAACCTCCCAGGAAGCAAGCAAAGGAAGAAGTCGAAGAATATGTTTTGTAATAGTGGTGCTTCAAAGCACTCTCTCCAATCTTGAAGAAAAGGACTCCCCTCAGAAAGTTTCTCTAGGAGAATAAGAAAAGCAACATACAATATTGGTTCAAGAACTCTGATGATGAAATAGAGCTCACCATCAGACAAGAAGACTAGGATCAAAAGAGATCCTACCAAACAAACAAAGATAAGTATTTGAATTGTCATTTCTATTTAATTGATAGTGTCCAGTTGTGTACACATTAATTTAGGATATATGTTATACATGTTTGCATTGATATGCATGTGATGGGTAAGTAGCTTATGGTGTTATACAACATTCCATTGCTACTTATCTAGAGTGAAACCTCTTTGCTGACATATTGGTAGTAGTGCACAGTCTTAATAATGTCCTAGTAGAGATGGAAGGCATCTAGAAAGTTACCATATGAATGTGGGGTATGAATAAATGTTGTGTTATTGATAGCATTATGACAGTGTGACTTATGCTTTATGCATATGTTTCTGGAAACTATGAAATTTTTCTAACCATGCTATTGAATTTGACTTGTAGGAAGTACCGTACAACGATCACCTACAAATGAAGAATGATGAGATTTGTTCCGTAGAACAAGTGACAATGGTTCAAATATAAACAAGACTTGTGAAATCAAGTAGAGGAAGTCGACTATAATGAGATAGCCAGACTCATGGTGTGATCGAAGTATATGAAGAAGATGTACCTCCTAGAGTTGCAGAGGTTGCACCCTCTCCCGATGATGAGACTCCGAAAGATCATGATATGCTAAAACCTCAAGAACCTCCCACTATGAATATGTCACGAAAGAGAAAGTCTGCTTGGGCAAGAGAAACTATACAAGAAGCAGAGAAGTATGGAGCTCCAGAAGGCTCCACAAGAGTAAGCAAGAAGCCAAAGCCATTTTGCAGTTATGTGGCTTTGATGTGTGATCTTGTAGATCAAAAACCTCCCAGTTATGAAGAAGTTATACAGAAGAAAGAATGGGTAGAAGCAATGACGGAAGAATACCAATCAATAATGAAGAATGATGTTTGGGATATAGCTCCCAAACCAGAAGACAAAAGTGTGGTATCTTCCAAGTGGATCTACAAGATAAAGCATGCAGTTGATGGAAGTATTGAAAAACACAAGGCAAGGTTTGTGGCTAGAGGATTCTCTCAGAAAGAGGGAATTGATTATGAAGAGACATTTGCACCAATAGCAAGGTACACTTCCATTAGAACCATCATGGCACTTGCATCCATGATGAAGTGGAGTTTACACCAGATGGATGTGAAGACAACTTTCCTGAATGGTGTGATTTAGGAAGAAGTGTACATAGAACAGCCACAGGGATTTGAATTTGAAGACAGACGGACTCACGTATGCAAGTTGGAGAAGGCTCTGTATGGATTGAAACAAGCTCCTAGAACTTGGTACGGAAGGATAGATAGCTTTTTGACGAGCTTGGGCTTTACCAAAAGTAAAGCTGACCCTAACCTTTACTTTAAGGTTATGGATGATGAACCTATCATATTATTGTTGTATGTGGATGATTTATTTCTGACAGGAAATAAGAAACAAATTGTAGAGTGCAAGAAGAAGCTCGCTGAAGAATTTGAGATGAAAGACCTTGGATTGATGCACTATTTTCTAAGTCTGGAAGTATGGCAGAACCCAGAAGGAGTCTTTGTCAACCAAGGAAACTATGCTGTGGAAATCCTAAAAAGATTTGATATGTTGGAATGTAAAGCCATGACCACACCCATGGATACCAACCTGAAGTTATTAGTTGATGAATCGTCAAAGTTAGTGGATGTGACTCAGTACAGACAGATTATTGGGTCATTGATGTATCTGACAAATACCAAGCCAGATATATGCTTTGTTGTGAACACCTTGAGTCAGTATCTAGTTGAGCCTAGACGTGTTCACCTGGTAGCTGCAAAGCATGTGATGAGGTACCTGAAAGGTATGATAGACTTTGGTCTATACTATGTTGGAGATCATGACTCCAGAATGTATGGTTATACAGATGCAGATTGGGTTGGAAGTGTCTCAAACAGGAAGAGCACCTCAAGTGGATGTTATTGTCTGGGATCCGTCATGATCTCATGGTTTAGCGGGAAGCAATCCGGTGTTGCTCTCAGCACAGCTGAAGCAGAGTATATAGCAGCTTATTCTGCTAGATATGAAGCCATATGGCTTCGAAAATTGATGTCAGGTCTGTTTGACTTGGAGTTGGATACCACGATGATTCTATGTGACAACCAAAGTTGTATAAAGATGACAGAGAACCCTTGGAGAGGCATCCATCCCTATGGACAGGCATCAGCTCGTGAGAGCTGGAACCATCAGTCAGCTAGTACTGATCTTCCCTCACCCTTGGAGATGCATCCATCCCTACGGACAGGCATCTATCCTTTCGTATAGGCATCATGAATCAATCTCTCTTTCGAGAGAGGTCCCTCTGGACCACACCAAGCCTGTCTCGAAAGTACTCAAACTTCACACGAGCCAGAGGCTTAGTTAGCACATCAACAACTTGTTACTCTGTAGGAACATACTCGAGCTTCATAGCTCCCCTCTGCACCATATCCCAGATATAGTGGAACTTAATCTCGATGTGCTTCGATCTATCATGAAACACAGGATTCTCAGTCATCTTGATGCAACTCTGGTTATCACAGAGTATCTCCGTAGCATCAATCTCTGCATCGAACAATCCTGTCAACATCTTGCGAAGCCACACTGCTTCACCACAAGCTGAACAAGCTGCTACATATTCAACTTCTGTTGTACTGAGTGCAACACAGGGTTGCTTTCTACTGAGCCATGAGATCATGCCTGATCCCAAACTAAAGCAACATCCTGAAGTGTTCTTTCTGTCTTCAGCACTTTCAGCGCAATCTGAGTCTATGTACCCATACAGCCTGAACTCACTATCTGAGGCATATCTGAGTCCATAATCCAATGTACCCTTCAGATATCTCATCACATGTTTTGCTGCAATCGGGTGGACATTCCTGGGTTCTCCATATACTAACTCAAAACATATGTCTGGACGAGTATTGGTCAAATGCATCAATGACCCAATAATTTGTCTATACATGGTGACATCCACTTTCTCTGAAGAAGCATCACTCAAAAGCTTCAAATTTGTCACCATCGGAATAGTCATGGCCTTGCATTCCCGCATCCCAAATCCCTTTAGGATCTCAACTGTGTATTTTCCTTGACTCAGAAAAATCTCGTCTCGAAACTGCCATACTTCAAGACCTACAAAGTAGTGCATCTTGCCAAGGTCTTTCATCTCAAATTCTGCTGCAAGCCTCTTCTTACATTCAACAATAGGCTTGTCTTCTCCAGTCAGAAATAAGTCAATTACATACAGTAATAGTATCATGGGTTCATCATTCATAATTTTGTAGTAAAGATTAGAGTCCGCTTTACTTTTGGTAAAGCCCAAGCTCATCAGGAAGCTGTCAATTCTTCCATACCATGCTCTGGGAGCTTGCTTCAACCCATACAGCGCTTTCTTCAACTTGCATACATGTGACTTATTGTCTTCTACTTCAAATCCTTTTGGTTGCTCGATATATACTTCCTCTTCTATGTTTCCATTCAGGAAAGCAGTCTTCACATCCATCTGATGTAGCTTCCATTTCATCTTGGCTGCTAAGGCAAGAATGGTTCTAATCGAAGTATATCTGGCTACCAGGGCAAAAGTCTCCTCATAGTCAATTCCTTCCTTTTGCGAGAATACTCGGGCTACAAATCTTGCCTTGTACTTTTCAATGCTTCCATCTGCTAAATGTTTTGTTTTGGAGATCCTTTTTTATGAGACAACTAATTTGTCCTTTGGTCTTGGTAACACATCCCAAACATCATTCTTGATGATGGACTGATACTCTTCATTCATGGCATCCAGCCATCCCTTCTTCTTGACTGCTTCTTCAAAACAAGTTGGTTCTTCTTCAACAAGATTGCACATCAAGGCTACATAGCTGGAGTATGGCCTTGGTCTCTTGCTCTCTCTACTGGATCCTTCTGGGGCACCGTACTTTCCAACATCTTGGATTAATTCTCGTGCCCAGGCTGGTCTTCTCTTTCGAGAGATCTCCTTATGAGGTATCTCCTCAGGTCTCTGAGGTTCTGCCATATCATGATCCTCTGGAATAGGATCCTCTTCAATATTTTGAATTGGTTCTTTGGTTGATTCTGTAACTCTGGGAGCTTCTTGCTCCGCTTCATCCTCATGATTCTTCTTAGACTTGTTGAAGGCTGTGTCTTCATCAAATGTGACATCTTGACTAATCTCGATTTGGCGGAATCCTGGGATGTATATGCGGTAAGCCTTAGATTGCTCACTATAACCCACAAATATTCCCTTCTTTCCTGAAGGTTCTAGTTTCGATCTCTTCTCCTTCGAAATGTGGATGAACACCGGACATCCAAATATCTTCAGGTGACTGACTTCAGGCTTCTTCCCGGTGAACATCTCTTCAGGGGTCTTGTTTCCAAGAGCACTATGAGAGATCCTGTTTTGTACATAGACTGCGGTTCTGGCAACCTCTACCCATAGATGCATGGGTAAGTCTTGATCGTGGATCATGGCCTTTACTGCTTCTATGATCGTCCTATTCTTCCTTTCGGCTACACCATTCTGTTGTGGATTATAGGGGACAGTGAGATCCCTCTTAATCCCTGCTTGCTTACAGAAATCTTTGAAATACCCTGAGGTATATTCCCCTCCATTGTCTGACCTCAAGATCTTAATCTTCTTTTCAGAAAGATTCTCTACGAGTGCCTTGAACTCTTTAAACTTTTCAAAGACTTCATTCTTATTCTTTAGAAAGTAAATCCATGTTTTGCGAGAATAATCATCAATAAAAGATGCATAATACTCATACCTGCTTAGAGAGGTGGTGGACATTGGTCCACAGATGTCTGAATGAATGATATCCAGAATACCTTTCGCTTGACTATCACTACTTGGAAATGGATTCTTCGTACTTTTCCCTTGAGCACACCCTTTGCATACTCCTTCATGATCCACCTGGATCTCTGGTAAACCAATCACTACCTTACTTACAATTGGTAAGGCTTTGTAGTGTACATGAGCTAGTCTCCTATGCCATAGCTTACAGGGGTTCATCGTACTAGTCATGAGTGCTGCATCTGCATGACCCTTCAGTTTGTAAAGTCCTCCTTCTTCTACTCCAATGACTATTGCATCATCAATAGTCTTTCCTTTAGGCCACATGAGAACTTCACCATCTACAAATGCAAGTCGAGGACCCTTCTTATCTAATGCTGAAATAGATAGAAGGTTCTTCTTCAACCCAGGTACATAAAGTACATCCTTCATATTCATGGACTTCCCAGAGTCCAACTTGTAAGAGGCTTCTCCCATACCCTTGATGGGATATTGGTAGTCATCTCCGAGTTTTACCTTGTGTGGAGATTCCTTTTGGATGAGATGAGACAAGGATTCTTTGTATCCCGTCATGTGTTTTGAAGCTCCACTATCCACTAGCCAAGTATCACTTCCATGAGATACTGAACCAGTGAGTGCTGAGATAAGAACATATTCTTCACTGGAGTCTTCATTGGTCTTGTTATCATCGTCACTATCTTCCGCTGCATGAGCATGAAACCTCTTCTTCTGCTTCTTGTGGTGTCCAGATTTGTTTGGACAATTTCTTGCAATGTGTCCAGTCTTGTGGCATGAGTAACACTCAATTGAAGAGAAATCCTTCCTGGTCCTTCCCTTCTTCTGGGGTCTCCTTGGAGAGTCCTCTCGGGAACGAGGGTTGTTCTTCCTCTTCTTCCCACCTTTAGCATGGGTAGCTAAAGCTTGATCTTCATCGCCATTTAATTTCTCTTCTCTTACGACTATTCTTTCTTCTTCTTGGACACATTCTTCCCATAGACTTCTGAACTTGATTAGTTTCTTTCTGGCACAGATGCCACGAACAAATGGTTCCCAATCTCGGGGGAGACCATTCAAGGTAGTCATCACAACTTCTACATCCTCGATCATATCCCCAATGGCTTCTAGTTGTTCTTTAATCTGGGATACCCTTGAGAAGTATGAGTGCATGGACTCAGACTTCATACTCTTCACACCCTTGAGTTGGTTTCTCAAGGTCATTTTCCTGTTGATATTCTTTCCTTCAAACAGGCTAGTCAAGGCATCAAACATCTCCTTTGGTGTCTTCTTGGAAGACACGTGGGGGATCAGGTGATCCTTGATGGAATCAGCAATGATCCTCTTTGCTTTGATGAGATTCTTCTTGTGCCTAACCTTTTCTTCATCTCCCTCTGGTTCTGTAAGTCCTTCCTTCACATAGTCTTCTAGCTCATGCTCCTCAAGGATGAGCATGACTCTATACTTCTAGGATCTAAAGTTCTCAGCTCCTTCAAGCTTTTCATCAAGCTTGGTATTGCTTGTCATCTTGCTATAATGAGTACTTCAAATGGAAATAGAAATAGATTTGAGACTTACCAGAAAATTTTCCTTTCTGAGATCTGCTCCTCCTTGACCTAGGGTTTGTCAGAGAAACCCTAATTTTTCGACTTTGGGATTTTGAAAAACTAATTGGATGAGTAAATTCGCCTTCTCAAGGGGAGTTGAGAAATGTACTCCTTTTCCAAAATCAATGAGTAGATGATCCAAAAACTTGATGCCCTAATTCTTCCGGGCTGCAGTGGTGGACCCAAAAATGAAAATGCTCAGAATGAAATTCTGCTTCGATAGAAAAATGCACCTTAGGGAGGCAAGGTAGATTCACACTCTTTTTCGACAAAAGTGTGGAGGTGGCTCCCAAAATAAGAAACCCTAGTTCCTGCAGTTACGGGGGCTGCACAATGCGAGCTTGCTTGAGTGAATGAGATGATACAAATGAGAGAGAGCACACCTATTTATATTCTTCCGTTGAGATGACTAATTTCCCAATGGGGCCGACTTGTCTAACCGGATGGTCAATTACATAATATAATAATCTTTCTGGGGCTTTTCTAGGCCAACACATGTCCTAGGGTTTACATTGATTCTTTCAATGACCTTTACATTATTAATTACATGACCATCAACTCCCGTAGGAGGAATACAATAATATAAATAGAATATCTTCCGCAGTTACATTATTTTAACAGTTTTGCTGGGTTTTCTTCCCCTAGAAAGTTTCCCAAGATAAATCTGTGTCTATCTTGTGATTGTGTTTCTTTCAATGATCTTGTATATGCTATTGTTGTGAAATTGAATTGAATACTGATGTTATGTATCTTAGCATATTGAATCTTAACAAAATTCACTCATGAAACTCGGAAAATATGAGAAAATAATGATAATACATTCATCAGTTGTAAGTTGGCAAAAAGATGTCAATACAATAGAATGAATTCAATATCACCAAAGGTGATTCGAATTCTCCTCAAGTCATGGCTTAGTCAGCATTGGAACCATCTCCCAATCAAGACTCAATGACCACCGAAGGTGAATAAACAGTCCACTGAGGTAGAATTGAATCTAACTGAACCATGTGAGCACTAAAATAGGGAAGGAGACTCCAAAGGGCGCATGATTGGCTGTCAGTAGTCAAGCGGCACTCTGATACAGTCAACTGGGAGCTACAGTCAATTAACTGAGCAATCAATGCATGAACTGACTGATGAGGTCCTAGAGATGTGTAGTAGGGCGCATTAGTAATCCAAATGATGAAAACAATGCGCACTAGGTAGGTAGGAGGTCTACTGATGGCTAGAAACATGCTCTAGGGGGCCTAAACTAGGGACTAGGTGCTAGGATACTCAACTACTGCTGACTTGATACATGCAATGCTGCAAATCCGAAATTGTGATGGTGAGAATATTCCAACAAAAACTCTTCTGCGGCCCTCGGAAATTATAATGTGTATTAAAAGTGACATTCTCCTTATATTTCATTTTCTATCCTTTTACTTAAATTTTTAACATTACCATTAATTGTTTCAGGATGTTTGAGAGTGGTTCCAACCTCATTGGACTTCATATGCAAAAAGTAGAATTTTAGATTCCATTCAAAATTCAGCAAACTTAAGAGTTTTCAGGATTTCAAGATTGCAAAGTCTCCATCAGTTTCTATCATGTATGAGAGTATGGGATTGGAATTTAATCAAGCACATCAACCCTTGTATGCACCTTGATGTTGGTGGTGTTGATTACTGAACTCCTTTGTCATGACCTGAATAAAAATGTACTCTTCATTTAAGCAAAATCACTTATTAAGCATGGGAAGCTTTTTCTACCTTATTTTAACGATTTTATTAGAAAGTTTCATTAAAATTGTAGGGTGTTGAGTCATTGACTAATGTCCTTGGAGGATAAACTTTGAGATTCAAGTTAGAGGCAACGGCTAGAGCGTAGAGGAGGGATGCATAGCGTGCTATTGATGAATAGAATCCCAATATAGGCAATGATTCGCTGACATGAATGATTTATGACTTATTTTCACATTCATTTTTTTAAATGTCCTTGTTCATATATATATATCGCGTTTCCCCCGTTTCCAAAATTTTGGGGGGTCACGTTTCCAACGCGTCCCCATTTCGGAAACTCGTCCTCGCTTCCCCATTTCGTGCAACTTAGATTAAACCTAAAACTAATTAAACCTAAACCTAAACCTAACCTAAAACTAATTAAACCTAAACCTAAACTATGTACTATGTAGTGCACTTGGTGCCATTTTGTGACCCATACATGGTTTATGAGTAGACTTTGCATATTATGTCTGTAATCATCTAATTGTTTGAAATCATAGTTTGGAATGTTAAAAAGAAATATAATTTTTCTCATTAAAATTGTAATTTTTTTGTATTATTTAATAGCCCGGTTCATTGAAATCAAACCACTCTAGTTCATTGAAATCAAACCACTCCGATTCATTACCGGTTTCGGTTCCGGTCTGAGTTGACCCTCGACCAGTTCGCGACCGGTTCGACTCCCGGTTTCGAGTTTTAAAACATTGGTTCTGGGTTACAAAGGGCATTCTGGGCCGAATCTTGTTGGAGCATGGAGTTAAGCTGCAGGGTGACGAGGTGCCTGTTACCTTTTGGAAAGAGCAATGGGAGGATTCCAGACTTATGCTCAAAAAAATTGATGTCATAGCACATCATTTGGGCATCCTGTTTATGCCTCGCCTGAGGTCAGAGAAGAGTGTTGTTGCTGGTTCGTTGCCTGATGGTGCGGGTGGCTCCTCTGTTGGGTGCCAGGTTTCTTGATTTTCGTCTGTTGTCCAAGAAGCTATTATGTTTTGTTTGATAATCTTATTTTTAGCTATGATACCGGATACGTCTATATAGGCCATCGTGTCCCGTGTCATCGTGTCGGACACGAACACGTCCTGACACGTTGTCGAACATGTGTTTTGGACGTGTCCTGTTTTAGGACACGTCCAAAAAACGTGTCCGACACCATGTCAGGACGTGTCAGAAAGATAGGACACCATGTCCTAAAAACAGGACACTGTGTCCCGAAAACAGGACACCATGTCTCTAAAACATGACACTTCTACCCCAAAAAAATTGTAAAAAAAACAATTTTACCCTCATTCATTCACATTTTTCAGTGAGGCTTGAGCTCTAGACGGTTTTTTTTTTGTAAGTGAAGAGTATAGATGGTTTTTTTTTGTAAGTGAAGAGTATTAGAAGGTTTTCCATCTTGATCTACCCCTTTTGTATTTTCCAGTGGCATTCCAACATCTATGTAATACATTTTGATTTTGATGACTTAATGAGAAATTTCATCAGTCTGTGAGAACCCACTACACCGATGGAATTATAGCCCCCCATGTTTGTCTCCTTCTCTGTCTGCAGTTTGTGATGTATTTTTACTATTCTTCCATATACACTTACATATTACATTGTTTGGCTCTTAGTTGTGATGCATTTTTATTATTCTTCCATGTACATTTACATATTACATTGTTTGGCTCTTAGCCTCTCAAATCAAGTCGGAGCACACCAATAAGTATTATGTGGTGACATATTCCACAAACAACATCACAAGGGAATTCATTTCACATAGAGGAGGTTACCCCTTATTTCTATTCCTACCCATGACATTCAATCTAAGTGGCATCATCATTTGTAAGTGGCATAATCTAAAATATAAATAATAAAGGGTGTTTAGTAACGAGAAAAGATAATAGGGTGTCGGCCCCATTCATGTAATCCAATCAAATAGAAATAGTCCTATTTTGGTTTTCTTTCTTATGCCTCTCGTGGGCATCCAATAGTGGGGGTAGGGGAATCCAATCACCAACCTTTTTCCCTTGTTTAAATAGTGGAGTGAGACATATGCATTGTGATTTGTGAATGTGTAATATGTATTGATTGTAATTTCTATTGAATATTTGTAAATGTTCTGGTTTCTACAAAAAATTGGATCTACATGTCTATTTTTTACATATATAATTTTAAATATATATATATATATATATATAACGTGTCCTTCATGTCCTAATTCCAGGGGTCGCCATGTCCGTGTTGGACACTCGTATTCCCGCGTCCTCCGTGTCCGTGTTGGACACTCGTATTCCCGCGTCCTCCGTGTCCCGTGTCCTCGTGTCAGGTGACTTAGATTTTTAGTTTTCATAATCTGAGGAAGACAGGGGTTCAATGATCAATAGTAGGTTTCTGTTATACTTATGATTCATGAATATGCTCTATCCAGAGGATGATATGTAACCAGTAGTCTGTAGAAGGTCTATATTTCTGTTAATTAGTGATATTAAGACTGATAAAACCCCTGTTTCCCCTTTGGGGGGGTATTTTTGGTTTTTGGTTGCTGAACTGTAAGGGAAGTTGGTCTGGTTGTCTGGAGATCCAAATGGGGATATGGCTTTCTAGCTCTGTTTTGACAGAAGGTCCATGTAAATTTCCAAGTGCTATATAATATAAAGTCTACTTACTTACCAAAAAAAATTGTTTTTATTAGACCAGTGTATATTTGGTGACAGGTATGCACACAATGTACAATTCACATATTAGTAAAAAGAAAATGGTTAAACAACTGTATTTTAACAACAGTTATGCACACAGTGTACAAGTCATAACTAGCAAAAAATAGGGTTTCTCGAAACCCTGCAACTATGGATACGACTCTTCCTTTGGCTACAACCAATATCAATTTATTTGAAGGTATTATAAAATTTCTGGATCTTGAAACTGTTTTCGATGATCTTCAGGCAAAATATCCTTTAGTGCTACAGAATAGAAAGTAAAATGCAAATTCCTAATAGGTTTAACTTACATTCAGGCTGGTGTGAGCTAATTCCAGTGTATTCTCGTTCCCCATATAACAATGATGAATGATATGTCCGTGCATTTTCTCCAAACTTGTGCAAGGCCCGTAATGCTCTGCCCTCCAAACTGCGTGAATTATAGTTTGGGTGAGTTTGCCAACTTGTTGGCATCCTTCCTCCTTCAGGGTACCCACTATGCATAGATAGCAAGTCAGGAGGTCTAGAAGCATCATCAACATTAGATGTTGCTCCTCCATCTAGTAGCATTTTGTATCCACTCTTGTGCAGCAAAATCAACCGAAGAAATGCCCTACATTAAAATCCCAATTGTGGGTGAGAAAATGAGAATAGACAGGAATTGAGTTCTAACTTTAGAAAAACAATGCTTGCCAAAGGATTATCAGGAGCTAGAAAATACTTTCATAAGTAAAGGATGTGATATCATTGCAGTTTCAACCAGCCATGGTTACAATCCCGACTCCCAACAGAGAAGGAAAGAAAAATTTACTCAACCAAATAGGCTATAAACTCATATCTACTGTGAAAGACGATGTACTTACTTAACAGCCTCCGTGCCAGCAACAAAAGACCATTTTTCATCATTTCCAAGGTAATGCTCTGCAGCAACCTCAATTAAAACCTCCACCTCTTTAACTGAAGATATGCATAAAGACCAAGGAAATCTTGATGGATGCTGAGCATGGCGTTGCAGATTTTGACCCACATTCCTGGAAGGTACAGGTGGATTCTCTATAATATGTTGATTAAAGGCCGAAATTAAACCCACCAATGCAGCAACTGCAAGAAAACGAAGCAACCCTAAACATGGCACTCCGAGTGATTGGCATGATCAAGTAATTCATATAAGATAACTTTTTTTTTCAACATAAACTAGTGTAAATTCAAGTAATCTGCTCACAGCCTGGCTGTGAGCTACTTTCCGATTTGGAAAATTCATTTCAATTTAGGGCCCTTTCATACAAGCCAATTAATCAAGGCTCATAACCTCTTACTTCCAGGCTCCAGCCTCTAGATGGCTCCAGTCATAAAAGGCACCATGAACAAATCTCCGGTACTAGGTCAGTCAGGCAGCACGACAGCACATACAATTGTAGACAGCAGGAATCTCATCACCCACTTCTTCTCGGCCTTGTATGTTAGGAGAGCTGAACGTTAACAGAATTGTTGGTTTAGGACTTCTTACCGAATGCCCTTTGGACCGTCACCCATTTTGATCTTTTGGGGTTTCTAGTATTTGATTGTATCTCTTTTGATACTCACTCTGTACTTCTCTTTTGCAATTTTCTCTGGATTTGATTTGGCGCTTCTAATATTCACTCATCTTTGTACTTTTCACAGTCTGATTGGCCAAGTACGGCCACTAGCAGACATTAATATTTAACTTAAAATAAATTATGGCCACTAGCTTTTTCCCATATCGTTCTGTTGGAGTCTCTCTTAAGGCAAAATTTTCAATTAAATAATATATGCTCTTACAGTACCGACTGAGCTACAGAATCCCATTGAAACATATTTCACTTCAAATAATCTCCCGGCCTTTTTTAAAACTTATTATGACTTACCCTTGAGACAATTACTTAATAGATTGCAGAGCAAAAACCCAAATCAATGGAGAATCTGATCATCAAATTCCTATTAGATTATCTAACAGTATGAAACAAAGTGACCTTCAGTCAATACACTGAATTAAAATTAAATTAAATACTATGAAATACCAGCTTCAGGTCCAATCTCAGAGGCCGAAAACCGTTCAGGAAGGAACCAAGTCATGGTCTGCAAAAACATGGTTGAGAATCAACAAATTATTCTATTTATGGTGGATGCCCTAAACACATTTCTGGGAAAAGTGTGCACGATCAAATAAATCCATCAAAATGCAAAGATTCAAATACGAAACTAGCAATATAAACAGAAAAACAGCAGACAGATTCACTGAACAGCCATCTATTAACTTCGGAAAATAAACAGAGATCGACAATATTCTGTAAAATACCCGAGTGAGGACTTGCCTGGGCAAAACTTTCTATCGAAGATACGAAGTCCCGATTGGCTCTCACCCATTGCTTGTATGCCTCCATCACCTCTTACCGTTAATTCTATTTACTGGCACTCGTAGGTTTCTGTATTTATTTAGATTTAAGAATTGGATTCCAAACCAGAAAACGCTCCCATCCAACCCCACCCCGGACCTGTTGTAATGATGTTCAGCGGATCAGCAGATACAGAATTGAACCAACAATAAACCAGGATGTAATATTATGATTATAAATCATATGAAACTTTCAAATGTAATAGCAAGCATCCAAATTGTTTGCAATTGCAGCTCTGTACAACATGCAATGCCACAAAGCCCATCATAACAACTTCCAAGATTCGGTGGTCACTTACTCTTGAAGTCGGATCGGAAGGCGATAAACCCACTTAATTTAGGAAAGCGATAAACCCATCTAATTTAGGGAAGCGTTTGGGCTGTTTTAACTGCCTCCAAGTGATTGTAATATATGAGTTTAAAATTTATTGTAATTTACATGTTTACAAATTTTGGTGTTAAAAAAATCTATATTAGTTTTTTTTAAATAAATTATTAATATCTATGTGAGTTTTTTTAATTAAATATTTTTTGGAAAAGTCTAAATGCAAACTTCTTATTTTCTTTAAAAGATTTTGAGATAGATTATAGAACTTGTTATTTTAGGATATTTGAATGAAGCTTTATACCATAAGCATTATATTTGAAATAGAACATGGCAAGGTTTTAAAGCAAGTATGGGGAAGAGTGATATGTGTGGGGATCATTCATGATTTAAAGGAAAAATAGAAATAAGTTATGAATGGGGTTTTAGGAAAATAAAAAATAATCAGGTTAAGGTTTTGGCTTTCTATCAAAAGCTCAAGATCATCGACTCAAGGCGAATTTGAGAGTTTATATGCCTCCCATTATCATTATGACAAATGAAGGTGGGAAATTCCCTACGTATGATTTGGTTGGCAACCTGAGCTCTATAGAGCAACCTCAAGAATTGGGGATTGGTACTTTGGAATGGTGTTTGACTCGATGGAACTCTAAAATGGTGTAATTTTGTACTCTTTTTAGTTGGGATTTAGTAGGAAAACTAGAGTCAGTCCGCCTCTCTCATGCATGAGCCTGTTCAATTCCTTATGGCAATAGTGGATCGTAACCATTATGGATGATGTGCTTACTACGAGATGTTGGATATATAGTGTGTGTTGAGGCATGAGGCTTATCTAACAAATAATCAAATTGCAATTTGCAATATAACAAATGGGCTATGTACATAGGAGGAAACTCAAAACCTTGGCCATGTAGAAATCTTGGAGATAGTGGTTCAACAAAAAAGACAAATTGACAAGTTAGAAGTGGAGTGTAGTATGCTTCATCAAATGACAACAACCTGGTAAGGTGCTCTCGGTCGGTGGTGTCTCAAGAAGGAATGTTAATTGGTTCAATGCCTAAAGGAGACAAAGAGGAAGAGTATGTTCAACAAGTTCATGGGGAAGTGGAGATGGAAGACATGGACCAAGAGACCATTCTTCCTCCAGAGGAACATAGTGAAACTCACAACAGGAATGTTATTAGTTAATTTTGGGTTTTGATTTCTTTTGCAAAACAATTTGATTTTAGGACAATATAAGTGAGTATATACCAGTAAGTCTTAATGCTACTCATCTAATATATTATAACAAGAGCCATGAGGTGCCAATGTCTCCGACATTGACAATATGTGTTGCTATAAGATGAAATGACAAGAAGCTATTAACAAAGAAAATAGTTGTTTGCATAAGGCCACTAGCAATTGTCTTGCAACATCATTGAAGCTTCACCTTTTAAATGATAATACCTATTCTTTTGCATGGATTGGTTGTCGGGGACATTGCCAAATGTAACACAATAATAGTTATCAAAAACTTTAAATTCACCTAAATCCTTGAGCCAAGGAAGATGATTTTAAATGCCATGTAACCTCTAAGTTTAAGGACTTGACAATAAGTGATAAATGTTAACAATCTAACTACAACAAAGACTTTTGTGGTTGTTAGTTATGCATTAGTTATGTGTACACGATCATGTCTTTAATGTGCATAGATTAAGTGTGCATGGGTAAAATAATCCATGGTGAATGATTATATCATTGTCAACAACAAAGTTTGTCATCTAATCATTAAATAAATTATTATAAATCTTTTAAATTTGAGATAAATTTAAATTTATCCAAAGTATAAAGGTAAAGAGTAAAATCTAAAAACAATATATCATTATGAAATAAAAGAAATGGCAATATGATTATTATTGTTCATTTACTATTATAGTCTATATGGACTCATATTTCACGTTTTTTTGCATGCCAGGTAGAATAAATTGACCAACAAGAACTAGAAGGTGACAATGTCCGCCTAATTGCCAACAATTTGTTTTAAAATTTGCATAAGATTGCAGAAAAAATAAAGATATTATAGTCAAATGGAAGAACAAAGACATAGAAAAAATATATGTAAATTTTAAATACAAACCAAACTAAATTAAAATTACTAAACATAAACATTAACAGTAATTGAACTTGAATTTAATTTTCTATTTAGATAGAAAACAAACTTCAAATACAAGAAGGGTTACTAACAAAATTTGTTTCAAACTTGGATAATAGAAACCAAATCTATGGGCTAAAGTCAAGATCATATTACAATTTTGAATTAATCTATTAAAAATATAATTTTCATTTTGAAATGTGTATGGAGCTATGAAATATCAAGCCAATTTGGCAAAGATAAAGACTATAAACCAAATTTGGCAAAGATAAAGACTAGAAACCAATGGCTCGATAAACTACAATATCATGTATCACAGACTAAAGCATTGCTTTACGTGAATTTCTAATCAAGTTGAAGATGAATTACAAGCTATTCATTCAACATGTTCTTAGAGAGAAATTTACTTTCATTGCATACACATTCTTTTATTCATTCAACATGTTATTATAGAGGAATTTATTCTCCTTGCATACAAATGTTTTTATTTATTATTTGAAGTTTTGATAAATATTTGGTTCAATAGATTTTCGAGCGATAACTATAGCATATTGCAACATCGAATGCCATGGTTACTTACTGCCCACCATAAAAATATTCATTACAATATATTTCATCTGAAACACAATTCATTTTTTCATCTGGAAAAATTGATCATTGGAGGGGACCTAAATTTCACTCTTGGTTTAATCATGAAATTTGGGGCCCTAGTACCAGACCTGATATGCTGGCGGACTTTTTTGAACACCATTTGCAAGATTGTAAGCTGGTGGACCTTATTCTTGAAAAGATCAAACCTACTTGCACCAACCGTTTTCTTATCGCTGAACACCTGTTAGGTCAAAACCTAAACTTCCGCTAGTGGGTGGACATGGGGGGAATCTCAGATCACTCCCCCATACTTATGGAACTTAAGGGTGAGGATTCAAAACCTCCTGTCCCTTTTAAGCCTTTTGCAGCTTGGTTAAAAGAAGAGGAGGTAACAAAGATTATCAAGGAAAACTGGATTCCTTTTTGTTCGAAAGAAGGGAACTATGCAGCACCACACTTTGTCAAAAATCTTATGACAATAAAAAAAAGAGTCTAAAAGAATGGGCCTTCAAAAAGAAAGAAAGGGACGAACTGGAATTAACACAGGTTGAATCTGATTTACGACTGGTTCAGGAAGCTGATGGGAGTGGATTTCTGACTCAGGAATCCTCTGAGCAACTAGGTCTTCTTGAAGCCCGCCGTTGAAAACTCCTACAAAACCAAGAGGAGACTTGGCGCCTCAATAGCAGAGCTATTTGGCTTGAATGTGGATATGAGAACACAAAATTCTTTCAAAATTTCGCCATAGGAAGGAAATACAAAAACACCATATGGGAACTTCAAAATGAAAACCTTGAGAACATTTCCTCTTTCAATGGTCTGGCTGCTCTTGGAACTTCTCATTTCTCCTCTCTCTACAAAGTTGACAATAGAACTAATCTAGCCGAAATCATTCAGTTGTCCCAACTATTTCCTGCTTTCATAACCCTGGAGGACAATCAGGATCTCATGGGGTAAATCTCAGAAGAAGAGCTTAAAGATATACTGCATAACTTTCAAAAAGATAAAAGTCCTGGACCGAATGGTTGGACCATTGAATTCTTTTTATCACACTTTGAGGTTATTGATGTCGATCTACTTCATCTGGTGGAGGAATCACGTTCGAGGGGTCATGTTCACCCACCCCTGAACTCAAATTTCACAGCTCTAATCCCAAAATCGAATCTTCCGACCTCTTTCAACAATTTCATGCCTATCTCCCTTTGCAACATCACATACAAGGTGGTGGCAAAGATCTTCGCCAAAAGGCTCAAGAAGATCCTATCAAAGGTCATCTCACTGGAACAATTTGGCCTTTTTGAAGGAACACATATACATGAGGCCATCGGAGTAGCTCAAGAATGTTTTCACTTGATCAAGCTAAAGAAACTAAAAGGGGCGGTCATAAAACTTGATCTTTCTAGGCCTTCGATAAGGTTAGTTGGTTATACCTAAGAATGTTGATGACTCATCTGGGCTTTGATTATTCATTCATCAAATGGGTTATGAGCTGCATTACTACTACCTCTTTTGCAGTTCATATAAATGGGTCGGCCTCTTCTTTCTTCCATGCGGGAAGGGGTCTCCGTCAGGGTTGTCCCCTTCCCCCGCTACTCTTTTTACTAGTGGCAGAAGATTTAAACAGAGCCATCCTAGATGTAAAGCGTCGGGGCTCTCTCAAAGGTATTGGTATCTCGACCTCACTGCTTTTAACTCACTTACTGTTTGTAGACGACATCCTACTCTTCTGCAATGGTACCACGAGGGATGCAAATACATTGGCTGGTGTCCTTGACCTCTTCGGTAGGGAAACAGGCATGGAGATCAACATTCACAAATCCTCACTCTCTCTGTCAAATATGGAAGAAAGGGACTCCCGTTATTATTCTACACTCTTTCCCTATGCGTTAACAGACCTGGATGAGGGGCTCAAATATCTAGGTTTCATGTTAAAGCCAAGCAACTACAGGAAATCTGATTGGGGATGGTTGATTGCAAAGCTGGAAAAATGTTTATCATCTTGAAGTCACCGGTGGCTCTCTAGGACGGGGAAATTGGTACTCATTAAATCTGTGTTGGAAGAAATCCTAGTTTACTGGATGTCTCTAGCCTGGATTCCAAAGGGCATTTTGGAAAAAACTCTAAAAATTTGCTTCAAATTTCTATGGTTTGGGAAATCTGAAAAACACATCTCCCCCTAGGTCAAGTGGCAAACTCTTGCAAAGCCAAAATCACAAGGGGGCAGGGGTCTCAAAAATATTCATCTATTCACAAAATCTTTGGCTGCAAAAGCAGGATGGAGATTCTGACAACCGAAAACCTTTGAACAAAATTGGTGACTCAAAAGTACATTGCGCCGATCTCCATCTCAAATTGGGTCAGAAGCTCGGTTCGTAATTATGTGGGCATATCTATAATATGTAAAGCCATACTTTCCTCATTCCATCTAATTGAATCTGGGCTGGCCTGGAAGGTGGGGGATGGTACACAGGTTCACATTGGAATGGACCCCTGGTTGGACAGCCAAAACAGACACACACTACCACAACATCTCCTTATTTATCTCCATTCTTGTGGGATTCACCACCTTTCTCATATTGTTGATCCAGAGGCTACCACTATTATGCAACAAGGTTGGAAATGCCCTGATCTTCTGGGTTTATCGGAATCTTTTTGGGAAATATGGAATGATTACATTCTTGCCCTTCGTTCCACACATGTTAGACTTTATACTTCAAGGTACACATTCATATGGTCCCCATCTTCGCTCGGAATCTTCACCCCAAAGCTCAGATATAAACAGTTGGCGGGAGATCTTGATGAAGGAGCAAAACTCTGGTGGTGGAATTCGCTCTGGAAATCAAAATGCCCCTTAAAAACAAAGCTCTTCATGTGGTTCTCATTGGAAAATAAGGTCTCGGTCTGGGAGAACATGAAAATATGGCACATTGAAGGACCTGGGTGGTGCTCTCTATGTAAACAGGACTTTGAAACTCTAAACCACTTATTCTTCTCATGTCCCTTCACACTACAAATCTGGGAACTACTTCAAACTAAGCTAAATCTTGGTAACATTTGGTCGGGTAATACTTTGGAGGAGGCCTGGAAGAGTTGGTTCGACTCCCCAACTACGGAACACCATCGAGCATTACCTCTCCTGGTAATATTGGTTGGCCCGCAATAAGGCTCTTTTTCAAGAAAAACTATATGTCCCCGATCTGGTGGCCTCACAGAGTGTGGACATTCTTGCCTATTTTCCCCAAAAAAATATTTCTCCACCTATCCGCTCTATTACTGTTGAATCCTTTGATCCCACACTACCTTGGGCCTATTTTGACGGGGCAGAAAATGACCAACTATGTGGTGGGGGGGATGTACTTCACCTTTCCCACACATCTTTTTATCATTTACTAATGGGCCTTGGACATGGAACAAACAACTATGGAAAACTCTTTGACCTCAAGCTTTTACTCTATTTTGCTCTTGAAAAGAATTGCACTATGTTGGACGGGGTCCAAGTTGGGATTTTGCACAAGTACTGAAGAGTGCGCATTGCGTGCGGCGATAAGCTACGAGGGCAGTTTTTGACAAATTGTGCATGTCGCGCGACGACAATAGCTAAGGCAGGGTTGCGCAGTAGGCTGGTGCGCAGAATCGAGCATGAGATAGTTTTGGTACGCAATACAGGTAAAGGTCAGACGAGGACATGACCTGTTTTGGGTAAGGAACAGGTGGAAGGAAGAGGAAAATGACCTGTTCGAGCAAGTGGCGAAAAACAGTTGCGAAGTTAGGCCACTACACTGACAACGACAGGTAGGCTGAAGCAACGGAAAGGGATAGGCCATGATGCAGTGTAACCGTTTTGAGGACTGTGCCTGTCAGAGGCACGTGTGAGCCACAAGTGGCCCAGGTGGAGCAAGCGAAGCAAGCTGCCAATGGCGACAGCTAAGGTGGCAGTTAGCCACGCCAGTTTTGGAAACCTTAGGGTTTCGACCTACTGATTGTAAAGACACGACCCATGGACGTGATCTATAAATAAAGGCATTTTGTATGGGAAAGGGTTAATATCTCATAGAGCTATTCGTTGTTGAGCATTGTTAGAATCTTTAGAGTTTGAAGCTATTGTAAAGGCTCTGCAACTGAGTGCGTAGAGACCTATCTAAGAGAGGAGAGAGTCTGCAGCTGAGTGCATAGACTAAGAATGGTTGTACCCTTCCCAAAAGATCAATATTAACAACCGTTCTTATGGACGTAGCCTCCATCCAGGGGGTGAACCACGTTAAATTCTGTGTTATGTGATTATTGTGTGTTTGCGACTATTCATTTGCTTGGTATGAATGTTTAATAGTGCAGTTGTCTGTCATGTGATTGCTTTTATATGTATTCGCCGCAAGCGAATGGGAATAATATGTTAAGTAATACATGTGTGGATGAATGATAAGTATTCAACACTTATAATATAAGTCTGTGAATGTATGAATCTGTCGATTAGTCACATAGTTGAACGTTGAATTTAAGCACAGCGTTGGAGTGCACAGTTTTGTATGTTTATTCAATTGTATGCAACATAACGTTAATAATCTAAGTGTCTCGAATGGATAAAGAATGTTAAGATTGGTTAGAGTTAATCAAGTTTCGAGCAGAAGCGCGGTCTAGTTGACTCGCTGACCTGTCGTAAGTGCTGCGAGATAAGCTGTCGATAGCTTATTATCGGGCCGCGGGAAGTACTCATTACCGCGCGATCCCTGGACGCGCGGGTGGCGCAAGCTCCTCCACTTGCCGAAGTATCCGACACGAAGTAGAGACTTCGTGTAGTTGTCTAACCGCAACAACCCTTGTGGTGTTGCACTGCTCATCAATCTTAATACACTCGCATCACTAGGTTGTGGAAACTTGATTCCACAACCACCCCCTTAGCTTCGCCTCGGGTGAGACTTCAGGCTACGCGCAGTCTGTTGCCGAAAGGGCCGATGAATAGGGGTTTTGTTGGTTCCTCGAACCGAGAAGTACCTGGGTCTACACTAGAAACCTCTAGCTCAGTTATATATGCCAACAAATGGTTCTGTTGCTCAGCGAAGACCAATGATGCGATAGTGTATTTGAAAAAGTAATGTGTGAAGAAGAATACCAGTTCACGTTGGGTTCAAACAATTGGCATCCCGAAAAGAAAGAGATCTGGGATTGGTGTGACAAGATCGAAAGAGATTTTGCAAAGAAAGAGAACAGACACCCACGTCTCTCTGACATACAGTGGTTGAACAGATATTTGTGGAGAGAGATTCACGAGTTTTTTGGGCTTCGTTTGGAAACAAGCTGCACGAGTGGATATCGCGACTCGCAGAGAAGAAAACCTGTTTTCAAGGAGGATTACCTACAGAGTGGACTCCAGAGCTCACAGGGCAGCTCAAAGCAATAGACATCCCACTAACGCGAGCAGTCGACTTCTGGGTTGATAGCATATTGGAAGGATTTGTAACAGAATTCGCTGTAGACACGCTGAAATCCTATAGCCAAGCTGAAGCATACTTTTTCGAAGGATTCAAAGGTAAGTTCCTGAACAATCTTAGTCTAAACATTAAAATGCTTTTATCTAAGAAAGGCATTTTAAGAATGCAGTAATATTTTTGAATCTGTCATGGTCAATAACATTTTTAGTGATTCTGACGAAGAGACACATAATCTGAGAAGTGGAAAGAGATATAAGTTTAATAAAGAAAAGAATCCGGGAGGACCTGGACTCCGTGTCGATACCGAAATCCCATGTGACCTTAATAATCAGACCACACCATCATCAGCCACCATCCACCCTATCACACCTCAGAATCCGTCGATTGCAGAAACCGCGCCACCCCTAGATCAGAACCCACCCGCTGCGAGCGTAGCGCAGCCCACCCCGCAGAACGTCAATACTGCTAGCACCGCAGGAGCAGGTGCTCAGACCATCCCGACTCAGACTAGTCCAGTTCAGAATACCCAGTCTTAGAATATCCCGCAGAACACCACTAGTTCGAATATTCCCTTTATTTTTTCCGCTCAGAACCCCCCGTAGAATCATAGCACTGCTCAAGGTGGTATACAAACAAGAAGCAGAATGACAGATAACAATATAAAACTGCCAATATTCAAGGGAACGGGTTTAGAAGTCCCTGATCAGCACTGGTTTCTATGTGAAGCCGTGTGGAGTGTAAAGCAAATTCAGGATGATGCTGTGAAGAGAACATAGCTCATCACCACTTTCAAAGACCGCGCATTACATTGGTTTATGAAATATTCTCAGGCACAGCCGAGAACCCTAACAAAAATTAAGGTTGCACTTGTAGCAGAGTTTAAGAAACCAAAATCCGAATCACAATGCATAACAGAGCTAAAAGAAACTAAGCAGAAACCTACTGAAACGCTCTGGGAATTTGACCAAAAATTTAAGACATTATTAGACCAAGTGAGCTTTGTTATAGCTCCGCAACAGCACCAGGAATGGTTCATCACTGCGCTATTGCCCCATATCAGACAACCATTGATGCAGTAGAAGCTTGCGTCGCAGGCAAAGGCCTTGGAGATCGCGATGAAGCTAGAAGCTTTGTCGATCGATGATAGTAGTTCTGGGATGTCACAGATCCATAACCAATTGACCACCTTAACATTAGAATTGCAAGGTATGAAGAATGGAAAAGAACAGAGATATGAACTGAGACACGAAGTTTGGTGCACATGATGCAAAGGAGAGGGCCACACCAGAGAACATTGCCCTCTATTTATAGATTATCTTGACAGTGGTGCGCTGAACCCAATGAATATGAATCACAATCAGGCGCCATGGTGTGAAATCTGTAGAAGTAGAGGACACTGTCCTGAAGATTGTTATCTAATACATAAATATGTAAAAACACCTAAAAGCTTATATTGCAATTTCTGTAAATCAGTTGGACATGATGAATCCAACTGTCGCGCATATGAGCTCATGAATGAAAGAACGCGAGATATGGAAATGATGCGAGGAGCTGGAATGTACCACGTCCAAGAAGAAATCAGTCGAAACAAGAGAACACCCACTATAATCAGGATGGATATAGAGGCCGTGGTGGTGGATACCGCGGGAGAGGAAGAAATGTCGACCCGGCGCAGAGGAGAGGCCGCGGCCAGGTAATTTGTTATAACTATGGCCAGCTAGGCCATGTATCTTGAGATTGTACAAATCTGTGCACTACGTGCAACTACTGTAAATCATTTGAACATGTTATTGAAGACTATCCTGTGCTAGAGGTAGAAATGCAGAAACGAAGGAGGACAGAACCACCAAATCCCAACATTCAATTGATCGTAGTAGAGAGCAGAACTGCGGATCCAAGTGCAAACGTGGTAATGCGCAGTGGCGCTGATACAGGAAGAGATGGAAGCGCAGAAGCTTCAACTTCTGGAACGCGCGATAATAAGCAAACTTCGGGGGAACCAATATGGATCAGGAAAGCAGTTGGGAGAACATCGGGTCTGGACCTCCAGAAAAATAAAGGAGCATTTACAGAAGCACGGGATATATTTAGAGATTCAGAACATCAGTCAACGAGAATCCCGCTGCGTAGTGAAATACCACAAATAGAGGATATGCCAGTAGCATATGACGAGATGAGCATTGCAACAGATACAAGGACCTCTGTTGCGCAGTTCCTACGGAGTTGCATGAAGTTATTAAAGAGCGTAGACGCTTTCATGGAATTTGAAAAACTACTTAGCCAGTACGAGCCACGTAGTGAGAAGGGGGCTGCGCAGGGCACAGTCCAAAACATCAGGAGTCCCAAAAAGAACAAGGAGGGAAATGAGGTTAACTGCTCAGATAGGGGACTATGAGATGGATGAGATCATTCTTGATCTTGGATCCGAAGTAAACGTCTTAACCAAGCAGACATGGCATCAGATGGGCAAACCAAAGTTATAGTGGTCACCACTACAGTTAAGAATGGCTAATCAAGGGATCGTTTTACCTTTGGGGAGGTTACTCGACACTATCGTTGACATTGACGGTGTGCGCAACTGTGCAGATTTTGAGGTGATTGAAATCGTGGATGATAGCCATCCTTATCCAGTGTTGCTGGGTATCGACTAGGCAATGACTAACTCCACCATTATAAATTTGAAAACCATGAAAATGATATTTGAAGGCAACGATATCAAGGTCATCACATCGTTGGATCCCTCACAGGGCGAACGATATGTTGAACCAATTCAGGAAGAATCCAGAGCCCAAGATTTGGACCGTATTTACAAGATGTCAACCAATACTGTTGATTATATTAATCCAACTGTGGATGGAACACTTAGCTAGCGCTGTGACAGTTCTTGCATCTCAGACTCTAATGCAGGACTGGAAAATTGGCAAAGCAGATTACATGAAGTATCTACCAGGAGATGTGCGCGGATCACAAAGTCATTGCGCTGGATTGGAAAGGAGGTAAGCCCAATCCCTGGCTATGATGGTTTCTCTAATGTTTATTCTTTTATCAATGAATATACTGCAGTAATTGCAGAAGAACATCGCTTACAAGCATTAGATGTGGCATTGCGCGATACACCTGCCAGATGGTGGGCTGCGCATAAGCGGACACTGACAACATGGGATTAGTGCAGAATTAAGATGCAAATCAGATTTGTTGATAAGGTTACCCTATCCTTTGAGAAATATAATGGACAAACAGATCCAAGACAACATATTTAGGTCTGTTCAGAAGCATGGAAGGAGAGGCCACAGACAGAATGGGTGCATCTTTTTGTGCACACGTTGGAAGAACTGATCCCGAAGAAGTGGTACCTAGACCTGGAGTTGCACAGAGGCACAGTGGATTGGTCTGGCATGACTGCGAGCTTCCAGCAGGATTTCAGTTTCGAAGACGAACATCCAAGTATCAATGACGCGTTGCAGGCTATTAAGGAAAGAATATTCAAACCAGACTACGCACAGGGAAATATGACATTAGAAAAATTCTTTGGAATGAACAACGTACCTGCACGCCTACAGCCAGAATGGGAAGAACAACTAGAGCACGCTCTTGATTGTTATCACATCACTAAGGATCGCGATGATAAAGTAGACAGTGGTGAGGAGGACCCGCTCAATATACAAATACCTGAGTTAGAAGGATCACGCGAGGTAGAAGGACCTCCTTTGGAAATTCCAGATATGAGTGGACTTGTGAAAACAAGAAAAGTGAACATTTGCACCAGCAAAGAACCAAAGTTCGTAGCTATCATAGATTATTGGGATGAAGACACAGTTGAGGAGGTCGCGGGCATTCTCCAGGAATATAGAGAATTATTCCCGACCAAGTTCACAGAGATGAAAGGCATTTTGGGAGACTTAGGAGTGATGAAAATTCCTCTTAAGCCTGGCGCGAAGCCTGTGAAGCAGAGACCATATAGACTAAACCCGCGCTATAAAGAACGAGTTAAGGTAGAACTCGATAAGATGCTTGATGTAGGTATCACTGAGCCGGTTGAAGAATATGAGTGGATAAGCCCGATGGTTATCCAGGATAAGAAAACGAAGGGTGAGATCAGGATTTGCATGGATCTTAGGAAACTGAATGATGCTTCAAAGCATGACCCATTACCTACACTTTTTACAGATGAAGTGCTAGACAATGTTGGAGGGAATGAGGCGTATTATTTTATTAATGGATTCTCTGGATACCATCAGATCAGGATTGATTGCGCAGATAGGCACAAGACTACTTTTCCTACAGAATGGGGGTCGTTCCAGTACACAGTGATGCCTTTTGGGTTGAAGAACGCACCTGCCATATTTTCTAGAGTGGTCGTCACAGCATTTAAAGATTACATACATAAGTTCTTAGAGGTTTATTTGATGATTGGACCATTTTTGGCTTACTGAAGAACCATGCCGCGAACCTCAGGATGATGCTAGAGAAATGCAGACAGCATCAAATTTCATTGAATTTGAAGAAACGTATTTTCTGTGTTCCCTATGGAATTTTGTTGGGACACATTGTGTGCAAACAGGGCTTGATGGTTGATCCTGCCAAGATCGCAGTCATTGTGAATTTACCGACACCAAATTCAGTTAAGTAGTTGCGCACTACATTGGGACATACCGGTTATTATAGGAAATTTATAAAAGGGTATGCGCAGATAACCGCAGCTATGGAAAAATTGCTAAAGAAAGACGCGTTGTTCATCTGGAACGAAGAATGCGAACAAGGCTTTGATACATTGAAAGAAAAGATGGTCACTGCGTCGATCCTAGTTTTTCCAGACTGGGAGAAGCCATTTCATGTCCATGTTGATGCTTCATGTATAGCATTGGGTGTGGTTCTTGCTTAGCCAGGAGAGGGAGGTATTGATCACCCCATTGCATTTTCAAGCAGAAAGTTATCATCCACTGAGAATAACTATACCACCACTGAGCGAGAAGGACTCACTATGGTCTATGCGCTGCAGAAGTTCAGGCACTACTTGCTTGGTGCGCACTTCTCCATGTTCACTGACCATTCTGCTTTGAAATACTTGGTCAATAAGCCAGTGTTAGGGGGGCGCATATGCAGATGGATACTACTCTTTCAAGAGTATGACTTTGAAATTATTGTTAAACTAGGCAGGTTGAATTTAGGACCTGATCATCTATCAAGGATCGAGTCAGGAGAAGAACCTACGAATCTCGAGGATAATCTGCCTGATGTACAGTTGTTTGCTATACAAGTTGCAGATGATTACTATCAGGACATCATTGACTTTTTAACCACATGGATGGCACCTAAGGAAATCACTATGTAGCAAAAGAAGCAGCTCGTAGTGTGCGAAGCAGACTTCACTATAATCGCATGTTAGCTATATAAGCTGGGACCGGACGAAGTACTGTGCAGATGTGTACTAGAACATGAGAAGCCATTCATATTGGCTGATGCGCACTCAGGAGTTGCTGGAGGTCATTACGCAGGAAGAGCTACTACGCAGAAGATACTCAGGTCAGGGCTATGGTGGCCTACAATTCACAAAGATGCGAAGGAACATTACCAGAGCTGCGATGTCTGTCAGAGGACAGGAAGACCATTGTGCATAGATGAAATGCCATTAAATCCACAGTTGACATTGCAGGCATTTGAGAAATGGGCCATTGATTTTGTGGTTCCTATTAACCCACCAGGAAAAAGAATTGGTGAGAGGTATATCATTACTGCTACCGATTACCTCACCAGATGAACAGAAGAGAAGCCAGTAAAAGATTGTAGCGCAGCTACAGCCACAGAGTTTATATACGAGAACATCCTAACAAGGTTCGGATGCCCGAAGATTTTGATGAGTGATCAAGGCACTCACTTTCTGAATAGAACCATTGAAGCTTTGACTGAAGAGTTCCACGTTCATCATTAGTGCAGTACACCATATCATCCACAGGTAAATGGAACCGTTGAAGCATTCAATAAGGTTCTGGAGAATGCGCTAACCAAAATATGCAATGTGAATAGGTACGATTGGGACTTGCGCATTCCATCTGTGTTATGGGCATACAGGACTACATGAAAGAAACTGACTGGCCATACACCGTTCAGATTGGCTTATGGGAAAGAGGCAATAATGCCAATGGACTATATTGTACCCAGCTTGCGAATAGCTACATTTATAGGGATGGCCGACCGCGCAGCACTAGAAGAAAGGCTCCTACACTTGGTTGGGATGGAGGAAGATCGCTTCATCACAGGCTTCCACCAACAAGTACAGAAAGAGCACAAAAAAGCATGGCATGATCGTCACATCAAGAACAAGTATTTCCAGGTAGGTGATCTAGTCCTCCTATATGATAGCAAATTCATGAAATTTCCTGGAAAGTTTAAAATGCATTGGCTTGGCCCATATACTGTAATGCATATTACTAATGGTGGCGCAGTCCAGTTAGCTACATTAGCCGGAGAGACCTTGGCAAGTATGATAAATGGTACCAGACTAAAGCTTTATCGCGATAGTTTGGCTGCGCAGAATCCTGTATGATCAAGGGAGGTGTACCGCGCAACACTGCTGAAGTTGCGCGCGAAAAAAAAACAAGAGCAGCTGAGCAAAGCAAGTCCAGATACTAATCGCACAGAAAAGACGGAACGACAGCCGCACAGAAGAGTCAGTACCATACGCACGCAGAAGTGACACTCATACGACAACCACCAGCGTACCGCGACAAAAACTGTTACCGTTGCAATCGTCGGCTAGTTAGTGGGCCGTTCACCAAATTGGCGGCACTGGCACAACTCAAACTTTAGGGCGAATTTGACAAGTTGGAACACCATAAAGGCTGAAATATCTCCTATTGTACCGAAATCCGGCTGGCAGGTCAAACATTTAACGCTGACTAGATGGAGTTGACGCGCTGGCCTGCCCGACAACCTTTTGGCATTTAAGGAAATAGAATTTGCACGATGGCAAAGATCGTACGGTAGGGCTGAATCATAGCATGATCTGGATAATTAAATATGGCATCAAGTGCCTCGGCAACCGCCAAAGGTCACATTGCAGACCAATAGAGGCTATAAATACACCTTTCCCGGTCACTTCTTCACGTTATGAAGCTTTTTGCCATTAGTTCTTTGAAATTTGAGAGAGCCGAGCGAAGAAGAGCAGTGTATGAACGAGCCGACCGGGTTGCGGGATCTCTCCCGGTTATTTGAGCCATCAGGAATTCTAGTAGATATGACGGCGACGAAGGGAGCTTCATCCAGAAGTTCAACAAGGCAGGCTGCAGGGGCCAGCAAGGGAAAGGAAACAGTTGCAGAACAGGTTGGGTCAGGCACACCACTGAAACAACAGTTGACCACGATCCAGAGCCAACCTATCTACATGGTGCCTGACTATATCCCTCCACGGAAGGACGACGCACCACCGGTGCACTTGGATGAAAACACTGTATATGAAATCTCGATTCCAATGATTTCTACTCGGGTAAAGATTGCAGAGAACCTGCTCGACGAAGTGCCGAACTGCAAGTTGGAGGATTACGACTTACTGGAGAACACATTGGCCAAACCAAAGAACTATGCACAGTTTCGACCTAGCGCTTACATCAACCGGGTCGTGAATGAACAGACGGGTGCTGAAAGTCTCCAGATCCAAGATTGGTTGAAGCCACTCCAACCATCTGGCCTATTCAATCTGCTACAAATGCCACATTTCACTAAAAGCCTTAAGTACATGGTCGTGGTGCGCTCATTACTGTCCTGGGTGCATGAAGGATTCCTATGGTTGGATACGCGCGTTGATATTAAGTATAGATTTGATACATCAGATCACAAATCTGAACTAGCGCGGGGAGGACCCCGCTGACCTAATGGTGAAGCGCGCGCAGGATCAGGGTCTGTCCATGGAAGTTGCAAAGGAATTTGGTGTCGTCCGCAAGGGGCATGGATTCCCCACCAACGACATCAATGATCCCGCAACAAAGTTGATTGTTCAATTGATCGTAGGAAAACTACTGCGTAAGTGTCGACCGCTTGAGGTGCCAGCGGTCGCGATAAAACTAGCGGTGAACACATTGCGCGGGGTACCTTATAATTGGTGCCAGTATCTACTCAATGAATTTCTAGAGAACATTGAGGTGACCCAGGACGATGGAACATCCTTTCATTACGGCTGGCTATTCATATTGATAGCCTTTGTGGGATGGAAAGAACTGGATATGTATTAAGGCGTCCCAACCTTGGTAGGACAGGGCCACAGAATGCACTTTAGTAACCTATGGGCTAGCTCAAAGGAAACCAGATAGCGTCACATAGCTGAAGTTTTCCATGTCTTCTATCACTAGCTGCGCAATGCGATTATGTCAACGCTACGCATATCAAGACCAGTGACCGACACATATACATGCATTATGAGGTTTCTAGCGAAGAGACATCGATCCTATATTCAGCCACGAGCTGACGCGGAGGAAGGATTATGGTATCCAGGGTTTTATCACCTGGATGAGGAGGCAATCGAGGCAATGATGGAGAGATGGGATGTGGACTGGAAAGTTCCCTCCTCGCGAGATGATGCATATGATTATGAACAGAACATCCCACTTATCTCAGAGAAGATTCACGTAAGAAGTTTCGATGAAGAAGACAATGAAGGAGATAGTGAAGCCGCAACAGAAGACAAGGGAAAGAAGAAGGGGGGGTTACCTGCAGGTACTCCCATTATTGAAGAAAAGAACCTTGCTCAAGATGAGATCGAGGAGTCGACAGAGCGCAAAAGGAAGGCTACTAAAAGCCATTCAAAATCAAAAGGCCTGCACAAGAAGCGAAAGGCTGAGAAGCCAGAGTTCGGCTTGCAGCTCCACCCGGATGAATGCGAGATGATCGCAACAAAAGTGTAGGAAGTGTGGGAAGAGACCCGCGCCGAAAAAGAAGCCAAACAAGAACAACTGCAATTGACCATAATCCAAGCTATGGAGGAGGTCAAGACGATGGTAGCACAGATGGGGTTGGGGCAACCAAGTTCAGATTCTGACGGGAAGTCAGGGGGGCCAAGCGCACAAAGAAGACCACCGGTTGCCATAAGTAAGTATCCGCGCATCCTGAACCTCGAACCATGCTACCTTATTTATCCGAACGAAGCGGTTAAGGAGGCAATAAAGACTAGGCGCCTTGACCTAAATATTGGGGCTCTGCCCTTAGAAGACCTGAATGAGTTGCACATAAAAGTGGCGGAAGAGATTCATGAGAGAGGCCTAGCCTCATACGATCAAAGTGAAAAGTTGGCTGAAGACATTAATTAGCTAAATCAGGAATCAGCTCGCAATTTGCAAGAGCTGAGTGAAGCTAGAAAAAAGACCGCAAACTAAAAGAAACAATTTCAGTAGTCTACGCAAGCATTGAGGAATGCGCAGAAGAAGAGGATGTAGAAGATACCATAAAGAAAATCGGGGCCAAGGTAGAATCCCTCACATCAGAAATGGCATAGATGGAAACTTCCTACAAAGGGAAGATTGCAGAGTTGGAGGCAAGGCACCCAATTATCCCGTCAGATCAGTGCGCATCTCCAGCTGAGGAAGTAACGGCGACCATGGATAACATTTTGTCGCAGGTGACGAAGTGCCATGATTTACTCGAAGGAGTGAATACAACTTTGTTTGGATTGAACGAAGATCCCGCGTTGCAAAATATCAAGGAGGATCTGCAGAGGACACAGCAACAAGTAGAAGCAACGAATGCAGAATTAAAGAATGCGCTGGCCAGGGAGAAAATCCAAAAATTCAATGAGATAAAGGACCTGCAGAAGGAATTGGCCACGCTCAGAGAGAAAGAGGCTACTGCATCTCACAGCTTGCATCCCATTGAATAAGAAGGCCTTGAACTGATACAACAATTCGATGAGAAGTTCGTAGAACTTCAGTCGGCAGAGGGCACCATGAAAGAGCAGGTGGCCAAAGAAATGGTCTCGCAGGCCACTCTAGCGACGCTGCGAGAATTCGAGAAGAAGGCCAAGGACATGGTCGCAGAGTTAGAAATTACTCTACAAAATTTTACTTCGAAGATAGTCACACCAGAGGGCCCAACACCCTCGTCCGGAACTGAAAGTGGCTTGAGACGAGCCATAGGTGAGTGTTAGGGGCCTATTGGATGGGGTCCAAGTTGAGATTTTGCACAAGTATTGAAGAGTGTGCATTGCGCGCGGCGACAAGCTATGAGGGTAGTTTTTGACAAATTGCGCATGTCACGCGACGGTAATGGCTAAGGCAGGGTTGCGCAGTAGGCTGGTGCGCAGAACCGCGCATGAGCTAGTTTTGGTACGCAATACAGGTTAAGGTCAAATGAGGACAAGACCTATTTTGGGTAAGGGACATGTGGAAGGCAGAGGAAAGTGACCTGTTCGAGCAAGTGGCGGCAAGCAGTTGAGAATCTAGGCCACTATGCTGACAACGACAAGCAAGCGGAAGCAGCAGAAAGGGACAGGCCATGATGCAGTGTAACCGTTTTGAGGACTGCGGCTGTCAGAGGCGCGTGTGAGCCACGAGTGGCCCAGCTGGAGCAGGAGAAGCAAGCTGTCAATGGCGACAGCTAGTCACGCCAATTTTGGAAACCTTAGGGTTTCGACCTACTGATTGTAAAGACATGACCCATGGGCATGATCTATAAATAAAGGCATTTTGTATGGGAAAGGGTTAATCTCTCATAGAGCTATTCGTTGTTGAGCATTGTTAGAATCTTTAGAGTTTGAATCTATTGTAAAGGCTCTGCAGCTGAGTGCGTAGAGACCTATCTAAGAGAGGAGAGAGCCTGCAGATGAGTGCATAGACTAAGAACGGTTGTACTCTTCCCAAAAGATCAATACTAACAACCGTTCTTGCGGATGTAGCCTCCATCCGGGGGGTGAACCACATTAAATTCTGTGTTATGTGATTATTGTGTGTTTGCGACTGTTCATTTGCTTGGTATGAATGTTTAATACTGCAGTTGTCTGTTATGTGATTGCTTTTATATGTATTCGCCGCAAGAGAATGGGAATAATATGTTAAGTAATACATGTGTGGATGAATGATAAGTATTCAACACTTATAATATAAGTCTGTGAATGTATGAATCTGCCGATTAGTCACATAGTTGAACGTTGAATTTAAGCACAACGTTGGAGCGCGCAGTTTTGCATGTTTATTCAATCCTATGCAACATAACGTTAATAATCTAAGTGTCTCGAATGGATAAAGAATGTTAAGATTGGTTAGAGTTAATCAAGTTTCGAGCAGAAGCACGGTCTAGTTGACGCGCTGACCCATCGTAAGTCCCGCGAGATAAGCTGTCAATAGCTTATTGTCGGGCCGCGGGAAGTACTCATTACCGCGCGATCCCTGGACGCACGGGTGGCGCAAGCTCCTCCGCTTGCCGAAGTATCCGACGCGAAGTAGAGACTTCGCGCAGTTGTCTAACCGCAACAACCCTTGTGGTGTTGTGCTGCTCATCAGTTTTAATACACTCGCATCACTAGGTTGTGGAAACTTGATTCCACAACCACTCCCTCAGCTTCGCCTCGGGTGAGACTTCAGGCTGCGAGCAGTTTGTTGCCGAAAGGGCCAGTAAATAAGGGTTTTGTTGGTTCTTCGAACCGCGAAGTACCTGGGTCTACACTGGAAACCTCTAGCACAGTTATACACGCAAACACACTCATATTTAGATCTTTGGAGACTCCATGACTGTGAACAATTGGGTCAACAAAATTCAACGGTGTCATCATCTTTTTTAAAGTAATATTTTGGCTGATGTATTGAGGCTTCTGAGGGAATTTGAATCCTTCTCGTGTCGTCATGTCTACAGGAAGCGAAATACCGTTGCAGATCATCTCTCAAAACAGGGTTTGAACCTACCTTACAATCAATGGAAAATTTTGGCAACTTAACATGGACAAGCTTTTGAATATTACCACAGACCATTCATTGATGGAATGGCGGTCATCTCTACTTGAAGCTCTCTAGACACATATTCACTCTTATCTGATCGAAAAACTATATATTTTTGCCATGTTTAGGGGCTCTCATTGGACCTCGATCATACTTATATATTGTACATATCGGCCGCATGCTCTGAGTAAGGGCAGCGATCTTTTGCAGCATAGCTGGACACTCGTTTTGAAAGGCATTTCGAATGCCTTCTGCAATATGTAATTTGGTTATATTTTTAATTAAATTACGCCTTTTTCCTTGGAAAATATATATATATAGATATATCAATCAATTATGGCATCCAACACTAAAAATATAAATGGTATCAATGGGAGTTTAAACGGATGCAAAAAAAACACAATTTCTTCCCAGGATGCAAATGGATTTTTTTTCCATAAAATTAAAAAGTAGTGTTCTCATTATCAAATTGTAATTGAATGTTCTTTCCAGGGTTGGCAGGTGCAGGGGGAGTGATTCTTGACTCCATGGGGAAACAACTGAAAACCTTTGTCTGGGGCATTGGGAGAAAGACAAACAATGGTGCGGTGGCTTGCACTAATTAAAGGCCTTGAGGTCGCTAGAACCCTGGATATTGAAAGACTGAGTGTTATTGGAGACTCACTCATAGTCATTCGCGAAGCAAGGAAAATAGTGAAAGAAAAAAATCTCCCAACCTCCAACTCTCATCACCTCCTCTCCAGTATTAGCAAATAATTTCAAGAGGTCTCCTTTTTCCATATCCCGAGAAGCCTCAATGAACAAGCTGATGCATTGGCCAACTCGAGAGTCAGACTCCCTTATGGCCATATGGAGTGTGATAATGTCATCAATAACAATGTTTGGATTCCCTAATCACCTTCTCCTTAGTATTTTGTTGGTCTCTACCTCCATGGATTGTTTCTCTACCTCCATGATCCTAAACTATAGAAACTCAAATTTTTTGAATCTCGAATTTCCAACCTCTCTTCTTGATGGTTGACGCTCTACCCGCGATAACTTGAAGCATGCCAGCATTAATGAAGGATGGATGGCCAGCTAGATGGCCAGCATGCGAAGGCAAGGGGATGTATTAAGACAAGACCTCAGTCATTGCACCCTCATCGCTTTCATCTTGTCTAGACCAGCCCAGAATTCGAACCAGTGTTTTGAAGGCCTCTCTGGTACAGTTCCTACGATTTGCAACATGGAGCATGGGTGCTCTCAAACAGGGGACAACCTCTACCTTCATTGTTTCAGGTGTAACAAGAATCTCAGAAGCCCAAATGCAGCTTGTATTCGGGCTAATCCTATGGTGGAGGAAGAAATCGATAACAGGGAGATGTGCAGAAGCACTATGCGTACTGTGGAGCGTCGGCCTGATAGGGCAAGGAGCACGATCAATGCAAATGAAAGAGGTGACCTGAGCAACCACGAGCTGGATATGAAGAGCTGAATGCTTGAAATGGAGGGGCAGGTTAGGCTGATAAGTAGCGAGAATTTGGACCTAAAGAAAGTTCGTTTGTATTCCATGACTGAAACAACCCACCTCGAACTGAAGCAGCAGAACAACATGATGTTAGGGAAAATCGAGCGTATGGAAGAGCATCTTGGACTTGGGTACCCCCATAAGAAATGCGATGTTGATTTGGAAATCAGTGACTCAGACAATCTGCGCAAGAAACTGGAGAAGCTCAAGAGGATAATGGGTCATGCCGAGAACTATGTCGACCTCAGCCAGGACAAGAAGGGGATTGTAGGCTCCATCAGTGCAGTCCAGAACACTGATAGCTCCTGACCACCTCGGGTCTATTATTCCCTGTTTTTTGTCAGCATTTCGAAGTATTAGCCTAGGTTTTTTTTGGCAAGGATGAATTTGGGAACCACTCCAATACGGGTCATACTCTGTTTTTGTAATGTACGTCTCTGAATCTTTCATAGTCATGTACTTCTTTTGCTTAAAAATTCTAGGACAGTTTGTAAAATGTTATATCTCTCATGGACCTGGAATGTCTCTCCATGAACTTAAGAAGGATAGGAAAGATTTTGAAATTATGGATGCTACCTTTCTAAAGGAGCAGTCCGCTTCTGCATTTTGTATCTTTCGGCCTTATTTTTAATAGAAAGCTCTTAAACCATTTGTGTTTAAAAAAAATTGTAATTGAATGTTCTTTACTTGCTTTTGCCATTAGCAATGAATCTCTACAACTAATATCAACTCACACCTCCAAATTGAATGGTTCTTTTTCTCTGGTTTGTAGAGCCAAGTATTAATTTTCGATATTGGATTTCGTCGAAACTAAAATATAGCAATCGATGGCTAAAATACCCAGACATCGGCGTGAAATCAAACGAAATGATCTTGCATAAATGTGAGTGGGAAGGTAGCTTTAAAGGTTGAACATGCCTAAATGTGAGTGGGAGGGTAGCGATCAACACCTCAAAAGATTAGGCAACTCTGCTCATCTTAGGATGAAAATTCTATAGTTTAATACCCTGCGGAAGCATATGGAGTTTGACAAGGATGTACTTCTAGGACACGGTCGAGCCAAACATGGACAATAATTATAATAACAATGGATAGTGACTCGGTATTAAAGTTTAAAGCAAGGACAATTTGATAATAATAAAATAATCAAGCTTATTATTAAGACTATTTAATATTGGACACTTTAATAATAATAAAATGATTCAGTATTGCAATTAATTATTAAAATAAGCAGAATAAGTATACATAGACATTTCACTCCTTACAAATTTTTAATAATTTTTTTTCTTCTTATTTTTAAAATTAATTTTATATCTGATAATTATATTTTAAATCATATGAATATAGTCATTTGAAATATATTAACCAATAAAAATGTAAAATTTATATTTTTAAAAAATCAAAAAATAATTTTTATTTTTTATAAAATTCAATTTAATATACATGTTTTACATAACATTATAAAACTTTATATAAATTTTATAAAAAAATTGCCGTCAAAGAAAATTGACTCCCAAGATATTTCTATATTACTTTGCCTTCACCCAGTAATAATAAAGCAATATGAGATTGCACATACTTGGTTAAAGTTCAACTCAATGAATGATAATACAAGATATGAAAGTGTAGTCTAACAATAAGTAGTGAAATAATTACTTATATTAACATGAAAACCCAATTCACAATCCTATGAACTTGTGTGAATGAAACAAGGTGTAAACCCTAAGTGATTTTAACATCATAAATATATTTTTAGTAATGCAATTATTTAATAAAAAAAATATCATGGAATTTTATTTAATTTTAAAAAAACAACACATGACATTTACTTCCTAAATTTTTATGTTGAAATTTCAAAGTTCGTTTTTTGCAGAAAAAAATTATTATATTTATCATTTTAAATTGAAATTAAAATTTACAATAACAAATCTTATAATTCTGAATATATTCTTCCTTTTAAATTTAGTTGTATTACATAATTTTTCAAACAACTTTAAATCTAAACAAAAAGTTTATTAATTATCTCTAAATTTACTTTATCAAAATATCACTAACCTCTATAAACATACTTTTCCTACCTAACATTCAAATTACATAATAGATCAAGAATATTGATGAATTTTATATACATCAACATGCCTTCTTGTAAAAATACATTCTTGAAATTTCAAAATTAGTGAGAAAATGTATTTTATTTTTAAATATTTCAGTCATGTAATAAAACTTACTATATAAATAATGTATGTCAACAAAAATTGAGACAGGCAAACATGGAAATTTCAAAATTAGTGAGAAAATGCATTTTATTTTTAAATGTTTCTATCATGTAATAAAGCTTACTATATAAATAATGTATGTCAACAAAAATTGAGACATGTAAACATGGATCGGATTAAAGTACAACGTAACTCGATTTTTTAAAGAAATTGAGTCATTGAAACATGGACTCAATAAAGTACAAAGAAAATGGAGGTATGGTAACATGTATATGGATGTTTTGTCTTAAAGAAATTGAGTCATTGAAACATGGACTCGATAAAGTACAAAGAAAATGGAGCCACGGTAACATGTGGTGTGAATAAAGAGTACAATGTAATTTTAATATTTAAGTTTTCAATATTTAAGTTTTAAGTAAGTATATCATATGGATTTGATTTTAAACATCGAATTTTAAGATTAAATTTTAATAATTGAATATATTAAGATTTGAGAAATGTAAAAGGAATGATGTATGTTTGTTATGTCCTTGATTTATAGTTTTATGTCGGGGATATTAGTTGGTTTGGTAAGAGGGTAAGACTAGTCTTTTGTAAGGTGGATGGAAAGGTTTGATTTTCTGCATTTTTGTGTTTTTTTAAAGGACCGGTTTTCCTGCGTTTTGATTGGTTGCTATTGCAGTGACGTCGGCGAATAGTAGTGACATCAGCATGGGGCTGTGTGCCCCACATATTGGTGGTGGGGTGTCATCACTGGGAGTTATTAGGGTTGGTCAAGTTGTTGTTTCATTCGCCCCCTACGATGTGAAGGATACGCCCGAGCTCCAAGCCCTAGGCATTGAGCTGCAGCATTAAATGCTCTGCAGATTCTTCAGATCCAACGGACCCTAAGCTCACTGAGCTGCAACATTAAATGCTCTGCAGCTCAATGCCTAGGGCTCGCCCCACCAACAAGTCACCCTCGATCAACTAAGCGGATGCAAAGAAGCCAAAAACCCTACCGCATCCACCATATCGCAAGTCAAAGTTGAAATGACAACCCACCAACCTCATTTACAATGTGGAAGCCTCGAGGAAGGGCATTGCCAACAACCCACACCAGATAACAGAACAACCCATACCCCATTGCCAAGGGCGAGCCCTAAGCATTGAGCTGCAGAGCATTTAATGCTGCAGCTCAGTGAGCTTTGCATCCGCTTAGTTGATCAAGGGTGGCTTGTTGACGGTGCCATGGTTCCATGCTCTCGCGGTGTTGATGAGGTTGGTGAGATTGTCACCTCAAGTGGTCCTTGCGATAGGGTGGATGCAGTCCTGTTTTTTTCCTGTGTTTGTAGTTAGTTGAGGGATTAAAGGACACATTGTTGTTGGACTGGAGACTGGGGTTCCTACGGGAATGCAAAGCGACTTCTTTCCTGTTATCATATTTTATTTCTAGTCGATGGACCTTCGTACCGAGCCTGGTATGGGCGTCTGCGACTTGGAGGGTTTCATAAGTTTACTATCTCCGTGCATTCTCCTCGGCCGTGGAGATTTGAATGGGTCGGCGAGTTGTATTCAGAAATTGGATTTCATTGCGTTGTTGTAGACTTGTTCTCCATTGCTTATGGTTTTCTTTGAGGTGAGTCTCTTCAGTGTTTGGTGTGTGCGGCGATGGTTTCCTTTGTTTTCTGCTTGTGGGTATTGTTGTTTCCCCCTGGTTCATCTATTTGCTAATTCAAGAAAGGAATTTATCTCCGGGTTCCTATTGCGTTCTTACCGCATGTGAGTGGTTTCATGAGATTAATAGAATGCATGTTTTGTTATACAATGGGATGTAATACTTCTTTGAAAGTCATTATTCTTTTGCTTTGGACATAGTTATAAACCATGCATTTGCATTTTTTTCTTTTGTTTGGCGATTGTTTGAAAACTGTGTCTTGTGAAATTCGAAAATATTGTTGTTGTTGCTCGTTGCAAAATTTTTCTTTGTCTTCTTCGTATTTGTTGCAAAAAAAAATCCTTCATTTGTTTGGTCGGGTCAAGAGTAAAATACTTAAGACCGAAACCCTTTCCTTCTCAATTGAATAATCGATGTGAATGATACCGATTCTTTCCAATATTGAATGCCGACATCTTACAGAAATTAAAATGCATTCAACACATTACATTCGACCATGATTATTAATGGTCTTTTACTCGCGATTTGTCAACAAGCCCTGCAATTCTAGTCATGAGGGTCAACCTCTGGGATGTCTTTAACATTTGTTCTCGCTTTTCATGCTTAGGGATACTTTGCTTTACCGTGTAATCATTTGCTTTGTGTATTTCTATGGACTGTGGAGACTGTGGAATGTGTCGAGTACTTTAAACCAAGGTATATTACGATGAAACAATTGCAATTTCGTTTTTCATGTTTTAGGTCTCCATGAATTAATTTGTGTGAGATTTGTTTAAGGTGTTGTATTATGACCTTAAGTAATAATGTTTGGGAATAGTTACATGCAAATTGAACACAATTGACATAACAGACCAATTTGTTTTTCAATTTTATTTCGGGTCCGTGGTCGAGAATGGGTTCATTTGCGTTGCTTTTGGGGGTTTTCATGTAGAAAGAAATCATTACTGCCATAGGTCAAGACTTATGTCTCTAGCATGGTGTTTTCGTCATTTAATCAATAGCAATTACCATGTCATTGTTTTGTTGTTTGTTTCTTGTCTCGTGTTGCGAAACAGTCGCATCTTTTCTCTTCTTCAGAAAAAACTCCATGAATAGTTTGAATATTGGAAAATTTTCATATTTTATGATGTTTCACATAAAAAAACATCGGGCTTGCAAAGAAGCTCATAAGAATACGCATGTGATAGTGTCCTCTAGATGACAATTGTCCATTCCTCCTCGCATGGTTTGTATAGGTATGATGACCATTTCCTTTAATTTAACATAACATTCGTGCCCATTTTCCATTCCTTCTACGTTGATGACCTTAAATGTCGTACTCGTCAATAGACACGGATTATTGCACAACATCGTCTAAATGGTGATGGAACAAAAGCCACTTTAGCTAGATATCAGTCGCTGGAATATTTTCTCACCTCTATGGGAAATTGGTTCCTCCCACAATCTTTACTAGTTGGGAGAGGCAAAACTATTTAACGGTTTTAGGGCATTGTATGTGTTTCTTGGTTTGGGTTTAATAGGCTTCACATATCTAAAGGAGTGATACATAAAACTTGGCCTGCTACAAATCTCATTATGGTCCAAACCGAATAGTATTTTGCTTTGTCCTTTTTTTGTGTTGTTTTTTCTATACTAGATCTTTTGAAGAAAAAAACGAGAAAAAAAAAAAAGGATTTACCCAACTCAAGGATTTGAGCATTCATACTGGTTTCTGTCTTTCTCTTGCGAACTTGTCATTGTCTTTTCCAAGAGATTTTTATTCTATGAATTGCCATTCCAATATGCATGTTTTCCAAGATTACAGGCCATTTTAGTGGTCCTGAAATTAGTTATTGAAATTCACATAGTTCTAAACCATTTTAATAGACCTTAACCCTGGATCCAAAAGAGGAATATATTTTAAATATTAAATAAATGGAATCTTTTTTTTTTTTAAATTAAAGTCCCAATCAATAGAAGTTTGATGTGAAACTGAAGACAATAGTTCCCATGTCATATAACTTTAAATATTTTTCTTCTAGACATTTTGTTATGATCTCCATGGCATTCCTTCTTTCACTGGAAAAAAAATCAATCCATTTTTTTAATAAAGTGAACTACAATATTTGCTTAGTACTAAGGCCATATATTTTAGGATGGTATTCGTTAGAAGCTTCTAAACATATTAACTGTTCATCATATAGGCTAATGTAACTTTTTTTTCAAAGAAAAAAATTGCAACTTGTTATTTTTAGAAAGAAAATTAAAGTTACAACTGAGGATCAGTTCATAACACTATCTCAAATCTTGGGATGTATATCCTCTTACGAATAACAAATAATACATGAAAAACCAAAAAGTATAGGGCTGCTCATGCAAACGACTAAATACATAAAATTATAACTACCTATCAAGCTAGTGACTACTGTGTCGAGAAAGAGTCACCAGTATCATTTATGACAGCTAAATAGCCCTCATACAACCCTGATCTACCAAGGTGTTGTCCAAAAATTCAGCAAAGTGTAGAACCCCATCCATAGGTCCAATAGCTTCCTTGGAAAGTCGGTCTGCCTCCATATTAGCTTCTCGATATATGTGCTGACATGAAAGATGTGCAAAGGAGGAAATAAAACGTTCCACCTCCCTTAACCATGGCTCCAGTAGCATGACGTCAATTTTGGACTTCTGATTCATCCAATTGATTGTAACTAAAGAGTCTCCAAAGATGGACATGGAAAAGATACTCCTAACATAGGTGAACAAGAGAAGACAATGTGCGGCTAAGAGTTCAGCTTTGATGTTGCTCCCCTTCCCAATACCCATTTTGATTTGTATGATGTGATTCTTCCTTAACTAGATAACCGCATCAGCACCACAAAGTCCATGTTTTGATGCCCCATCAAAAAAACCATAGATAAAATCCTCTTCAATTGCAGGAAATCTAACAGGTTTGTGTTTGATCTTAGACACTATAGTTGCATAGCCGCTGAATGCACCAATAATCCTCTTACATGTACCATATATAGAGGGAGAGATATTTTCGAATAGCCATTTTATTCATGATTCTCCAGATAACACCCATCATAAAAAAAGGAAGGGTCATATAATCAACATTCAAATGACACCACCTGTAGGCACAATGATTGAGGGAGTTGCCACTCCACTCCTCCAAGAAATTTAACCATAGTTTTAACATGTTCCAAACAGTCCTGGTAAACTTGCAATGTATAAAAATATGATGGATATCTTCGGTTGCAAAATTGCACAGAGAGCAAACACTTGGCCCCAAGAAGCCTTTCTTCTGTAGATTCTCCCAAGTAAGGATTTCAGCCTTAAAACGGAGCCACAAGAAACATTTCAATTTGAGCGTTAATTTCCAAACCCATAACTTTGTATACCACCAGCAGTGTTCTGGAGGGGAGGAGATGTCATTTAAATCTAGAATATAAACCTTCTGTACTGACAAGACCCCATTTGAGTCTGGGTCATCCCAAACTAGTTGATCCACAGTGTCTATTAAGGAGATGTCGACATAGGTCAACTATTTTATATAATCATTCCATAACGGTGCCAAGTGTTATGGGAGATTCAAATCCTGAGCGTTGAGCTAATGAGGTTTAATAAGGTTAGAACCAGAGTGATAAGCCTGAGCAAGAACAACTATCTTCCTTTCATGTAATTCCTGGACCAGATTGTATGGCAACATGTAATTGTGATCACATCCAATATATGGATCGATGCCAATGAAAGCCTATGAACCATTGTCGATCTTCCAGTTAAGCCAAGGACCAATGTAATGAAAAGTGATTATAAGACTGTGCCACACAACCGAAGCATGTTTATAGAACAAAACCGGTTTACGAATCCACTAGAGCACTGTATAGGTCTTCAAATATTTCAGTCTAATGACACGAATCCATAGTCCACCTTCACCCAAGGCCCTCCAAATACTTTTGGTTCTCATGGCGAGATTAAAACATTCAAGGTTTTTCAACCCTCAGCCCCCTTTCATCTTGGGCCAAGACAAACTCTACCAATTTGCCAAGTGAAATTTCCTCAAATGTGGTTTACCAGACCATCAAAACTGAAACACCCTGCTGCGAATCATATTGATGATTGAGGAGGGCACTTTTCTTAGCCCAAACCAAATAAACCAGAATGCTCTGTAGGAATGATTGTGCCAGAACAAGTCTACCCCCAATAGAGAGCCAACGGAAAGCCCAATTATTAACCCTTTGTTCAATCTTTTGGATTAACCATCTCCAATCCTCAACCAGGTAATTGTAGCCTTTGAGGAAGCATCCTAAATATTTGAGGCCCGATTCAATTAAATGGGAAGAGATTCTTTATATTTTCAACACACCCAACATCATTAGAGTTAAAAAGAAAACAAGATTTACTAGGACCGATAGCCACGCCCGAGGCTAAACAAAAGCCATAAAAATTGTTCTTATAAGTTAACCATTCCTCCTTTTTGGCAGCTCCAAAGATCATAACGTCATCGGCGAACAGTAAATGATTAATAGCAAGAGCATGAGAGATATTAATACCTTTGATAGAATGTGTTGGCTTTGCTTTGTTTATGAGCCTGCTCAAACCTTCAATGTCTAGGATAAACAATAATGGGGAGAGCGGACAACCTTGTCTAATACCCTTGCTTCCAGGGAAGAAATTTGTAGGAGTATCATTAATCAAAACAACGAAGTTGCTGGAGGAAATACAAGCCATAATCCACTGCACCACATTCAACGGAAGTCCTATTTGAATGAGAATAAGTTTGAGATAAGTCCAGTCCAAGCGATCATAAGCCTTAATTAGATCCATTTTAAGGATCAAATCTTGAATTTTCTTCACTTTGACTAAATGTCTCCCCCCCACAGCATCAAGTATTTGACGATTGAAGAGAAAACCGAACTGTTCCATACATATGTGTTTCGTCGGTAAAGGCTTTATACGTAAAGCAATGATTTTTGTGATCACCTTGTAAAGGAGGTTGCATAATGAAATAAGAAGAAATTCATTGAAGTCATCCGACCTACCCTTCTTTGGAATCAATGCTAGAAAAGTGGAATTTAAATTCTTAGGAACAGTGGTCTTCAATCTAGATTCTTCCACAGCAAGTAGTATCTCATTCCCAAACATGTCAAAAAAATGCAAGAAAAATTCCATAGTCTAGCCATCTGGTCCAAGAATTTTTTCTTTGACAAAGGTTTTTAGTACCTCCTTGATTTCATCTAGAGTAGCAGCTTACTCGATCTCCTTACTTTCATCGACTAAGAAGAATCTAGGAAATAAATTGACAATATTTAATTGAGCTTCTAAATTACCGACCTGTTCTTGTTGGTAAACACCCTGAAAGTGATCCTCCACAACTTGCATAATAGAAGCCTGATCAGATTTAAAACTAACATCACTTCCCTTTACCTCCCAAATCGAATTCATGTTCCTCCTTTGATTGACAAACTTCTGGAAAAAAATGGTATTACAGTTGCCTTTGCCAATCCATAGCGCCCGAATTTTCAACCTCCAGGTATTTTCCAATTGATTGATTAAAACCTCTTTTTGCTTGACAAGTCCCAACAAAGTGTCTTTCCTAGAAGTAGAGAAAAAATCCTCATCCACCGAGGCTTCCAATGATTTAAGTCGATCCTTAATGGAGCTTAAACCGACTAAAATTGACTTCTTCTTGTTTTTGTCCCAAATAATCACATCTGATCGAAGAGTAACAAGCTTTTTCTACAATAACTGTAAATATGAATGATGTTCAGAATGTATCATGTTCTTCCATTTATTCCTAACCATATCAAAAAATTCAGTTTCCTCCAACCTAGTGCTATTGAAATTGAAGGGGTAGATAGTCCTAACAGTTTGAAATTCTAATTGAAGAAAGATTGCTTTATGGTCGGAGATACCAGTGGGTTAACTCCATGATCTAAGTCTGCCACACTTTCCAGCAAGAGTTTCGTGCATCAGAAAGTGATCCAGTCGCTTGGAAACACCATGTTTTCCATCCCTACCATTGTTCCAAGTAGGAACTAGATGGGACGAAACAATATCTATAAGACCCAATAAATCAAAGTGATCTTTAAAATAGGAGGCTAATGGATCCACTAGGTGACCCAAGCCCCAAATCTCATCCGAGGAAAGCATGAGATTCAAATCCCCACCTAGAATAAGGCATTGATCTTGCAAAGTGGTACTATCAAACAATAAATCCCAAAATTGTTGTCAATTGCGATAGGGTCCATACATATTAACTATATTGAACTCTTGGTTCACCCCTTGAAAGCGACCTTCAATCTTTATTGATGCACAAGTTTGGAAGGCCACAAAATCAACAAGGTTGGGGTTCCATGCAACGAATAGTCCTCCATACTGTTCTGTAGAATCGAGTCCACAACATTTCCAACCTGGGTGTAATTTCTGAAAAAACTCACAAGCATCATAGCCCTTATGCATAGTTTCCTGTAAAAGTACGACAACTAGCTTCACAAAATCAAGTAACCTTCTTAGGGCCGCCCTTTTGGGATGGTTGTTGATCCCTTTGATATTGAACGATACAATAATCATTTGTAAACATAGGTAGGGTCTTCACTCGCTCTAAGTGACCCATGAGATGAACCTAGATTTAGTGCCAAAGAAATAGAAGATATGTCAGAAAGATTAGGGTTCACCCATTTTTCATCTGCACCCGCAAGATTATTAGCCACATATTTTTTCTTATACAACTTTTTGTGCATTGTGACATTTGATAATATGATAGAACAAAAGTTAATCCCAGGCTTAGAAGTAACTAATGGCTCAAAACCACCAAAGATGGATAAAGGGAATTTGTCCGGTTCAGGGGTAGTTTGAACGATAGGGTCCACATAAGCAAAATTATCCTTTGACAAAGGAGGGGATATCAGATTCGATTTAATAAGTGAGGAGCTGCCAAAAACCTCCCATGAAGCCAATTGTGAGTTTGGAATGGTTTCATCCCTAATAGGGGAGGAGGAAATATGTAAACCCAACCCCTCAAGAGAGTTGCGACCACCTGAACTGGGGGGAGCCTTGGTAAGCAATATTTTTAAGTGTGGTGTGTTCAATCTCCGACAAATCAGGGAACATAGATTTGGGCACAAAAGAAGAGATAGAATGATGAGGCCTCAAATAAGAGTCATTCTCCTTGCTAAAAATACTCATGACTTCCTCAAGAGAAATGGATTTAAGCAACAAAGGAAGAAAACATTTGAACTTACTGAGAAAATCATATGAATAATCCACATCAAAGGAAATGTGTAGCGAGATATTCTAAGAGGAGTCATCTGGATCTGCATCATCCACCAGCACAACCTCACTATCGGAGCCGATCCCCTTGTAGTCCTGTCACAAATGCCTTGTTTGATGGCACTTAAAGCAATGAAAAGGGATTCGCCAATAATCAAGTTGTTAGACAAAAACCCCCTGTTTCCATTTAACCTCGACCTCCTCAAGTAAACCGACAGTTGTGTCAACCTCTACTAGAAACCTAGGGCATTTATGATCATTCGCCATAAGGGTACACTCCTCAATGAGGATGAAACACCCAATAGTGTTGGCTACTTCCATGAAATCCTGGAAGCTCCAACAAAAAAGAGGAAAACCAGGAAAGAGTACCCATAGATGCCGTCGAGTGAGCCTTTCCTTCCACGGGTCAAAGGCTGGGTGCCACCGTATAAGAACCAGCAAACCAATGCCAAGGTCCCAAAATTTGGACAAAATGATTTATAACGATTCCTCAGAGAGAAAATGGAAATAAATCCACCCATTTGCAAGCATAATGACCCTAGGTACATAATTTATCAATGACTTCCAACATCTGGTTAGCCAGTCCACCACCTCAGAACGGTTGAGCTTGATATATTCCAGCTTACCAATTAAATCCCTCAAAGCAAGGTTTTGTACCATGTCTATAGTTACGTCTTTACCCAAAGTACAAAACGGACGGCTCTTTTGAACTTCCTCCATTTTATAACTTCATTTCACCCTTGTTTTATGACCATTTGTGCAGGTAATCTTCCTTTTTGAACCCTGAGACAAGTATGATCGATGTGAAGCAGAAGCTTCCACAGATGGAGCACCTAAGAACTCAGCAGGTAACAACTTACCATGCCCCGAATATTGAGAAGCACGGAGGGGAGAGTGGTAGATCGCAGAGGAAGTAGGGTTTACCCGAACCTAAACCAGTGGTATCGGAGTACTACCTCCAGGTGTCATCATCCATATCCGGTCAGAGAACCTACTAAACAAAAGGACAAGTAAAAACAACCATGGAAAGAACGTCCCCTGAAAACACCGTACCAGTACCGACACCCGAAAAATCCTCCAGAATAAAGAAACACCAAAATAGCAGCGCGGGACACCAAATGATACAGGATAGAAAAAGACTAGTTCCCACTTTTTTTACTTGGTTGGTACTTCACCATCCAAGATGGATGGCTAACTCCAAGCCTTTACATGTAGGAGCTATTCAGAAAAACAAAACCACCATTTCTATGAAAAAGATATTAAAAGCATCATCCCCCCCTCACCTAACATAGCTACATTATTGGATAGAGTCATGGGCTTTCTTCTACTCATGTGTCCCAAGCATATGCTAATGTAACATGGTGCCAAGCCATATAGCTTTCTCATTTTCCAAAAGTAATAAATACAGATTTCTCTTGCTTTGTAGTTATTAATTCTCCATAATAAAGTTTGATACCAAGCCATATAGCTTTCTCATTTTCCAAAAGTAATAAATACAGATTTCTCTTGCTTTGTAGTTATTAATTCTCCATAATAAAGTTTGATAGTTGTTAATTCTCAATAATAAAATTAGATATTTATAGAAATTAGACTTATTAGTATTTAAATGTATTTTTATCTTATTAGAATTGACTTTTATAACATATTAATGGTTAAACCTAGTTATTAAATACTTAAAGTATTTAAAGATGTTTTTTATTTTATTTGATAGAAAATTGGTAAAAGTCCAGTCTAGATAGTGCTACACAATTTATTGCATATATTTTATGTATTGACAAAATCAACATTTGCAAAGCAAGGTGATGAGCAACTTAGCTATAGCAATCTTTGATCGCCAAAAAAAGATTGGTGTAGACAAATAAGCAATATTTTAGGGTTGACCACGACTTTGTCAAAAGCCGATCTGATGTCCGTTGCATTCAAGCAGAACCTGATACTTGCATCCCAGGTAATGTAGTTTAATATCTTAGGTTCATAATCAGAAGAAAACCACTATATGTTGACATTCACAAACCATATTTATACCATACTCATACGATTAATCAATAGCTACCAAATTCGTTTAGTACATAGTAGTCATTTGCATACATTAAATAAGACGCTTGGGGTGCTACCCAAGCTTTCGTTTCGAAAATTAGAAAAGGGCTCACATATATTACTTTTAGTAAAATTAAATTTTTTGTTTTATTTGATTTGTATTTTTACATGTGCAAATAAATTTAGTTCCTTTAAAATACTTTAATTGCACTTAAAAATAAAATAAACACCTAAAAATAAAATAAAATAAAAATCATATGGCTATTCATTTATATACTATAAATTAATTTAACTAGGTAATTGGGTTATTCATGTATATGGTTATTCATTTAACAAATTTATATGCTATGAATAAATTATAAATTAATATGGTTATTATGAATTCAAAGAAGCTATATTTTTAGAAATTGATTTTCAATGTTAATATTTTTAGAAATTGACTTTCAATGTCAATATTTGAATCTGAGTAATTTTGCCTCACAATTATGGACAAATTTTCTATATATGCCACCCAATTAAAAACCCTGTTAATAATTACCTTCTAAATCATATCTATATTGAAATGATATAATGTATATATTGTAATGAAAACACCATAACAAAAAAATATGTTATTCAGGGTTGAAGATTGTATTTAGAATTTATTTATTTATTTATTTTTCGTGATACTAAGAAGGTTGAAGATAAAAACCACTTTCTGATATAATGTTTTGTGTAAACCCACCTTGGAGAGCAATTTTCAAAATATTTGCTACAATATTGACCTTCCCAACATTTTAAAGTTATGATGACTTAGGACTACTTCTTTTAAAGTTTATCAAGAAAAAACATAAAATTCTAAAGAAGACCAAGTGAGCACTTACTTTTTTTTTTCTTCAAAATTTAACATGTTAAAATTTATCTTAATGAAAATTAATAACCAATATAAGTAGCACACGTAATAAAACAATAACCTTCACTCGCATACACATAAAATGTTATTTTTAAGACAATGTAAGTGGCACATGTAATAAAATAATAATAATCTACAATTTATATAATCTAGTTAATTTTAAAAAAATTTGTAATGAAAAAAATTGTGGAAAAACAACAACAACCACAACAATGGTATGTTTACAGTTTTCAATTTGTAGGAAAAAGCTCAACACCCCAAGTAGCTTTTTGCATTGTTAATAGCTTCTAAATCAAACCAAGATACTATCTACTATGTTCTTTAACCAATATAATTTATTTATTTTAACTGAAACAGATAATTATATTAATAAAAAAATAAAAAATGGTTGAGTCGTGGCTAAGGCCAAATCCGGCTAAGTACAATATTCAGAAAATTCAGTGACGTTTTTCTCTATGAACTGATGTTCTTTCTTTACTTGAAATTGATTGCTGTAAACCAGGTTGCTGAGCACGATCTTCCATCGATTTTGATGACCAGATTGCACAAGAGTTCTGCGATTTGATTTTTAAGTTGGCTGTGTTTTCTCTTAAACCATTGAGTCGTTTGACAGTTGCAGTTTCGTTTTCTTTAAACATTGAAGTCGGTTGAAGTCCCTGGAGTGGTTGTGTGGTTGCAATTCTCTTTATACATTTTTCTTGCTCAATATCTCTCCGGGCGATGACAATATCTCTTGCTAGGTACCAAATGTTCACCAATCCTTCGCTTCTTAAATTGCTCATAGTCTGCGTATGTGAATTGCTCAGGGGATATGATGATAGCTTGTTTGTTTATGGGAGAATTCGATTTTCCCAGGTTCAAGGCTAGTTCCAACTTTTGCTTCCGAGTCTGCTTCGTAGTTTAAATTTCTCACGATATGGAAAGCTCTGAATTGGTTGACTGAGTTTGCAATTTGTTGAATTCAATGAACAATCCGTTTTAGTGCCAAGTTGTTGAAGTCTATATTCGAATTGAAGGCTTTGATAATTACAAGAGAGTCCGCAAACACCTATAGCTTTTCAATTCTTTGTTCTTTGGCGATTTGACAACCTTTTTGTAGAGCTAAGGCTTCTACTAAGTTGTTTGAGCAAGTTCCTAATCCCCATATGTATCTTATTCTTGACGTTCCTCCAGTAGATAACAAAACCCCCCCTTCTCCTGCCACTCTGGGGTTTCTTTTGGACGCACCATCACAATGTAGGCTATCCATAGGCTTCTTATTTCTCCAATATTGAAAGGAAGAATTGGAAAGTTTGATTTTCCATGGCGGTAAGTATCAAAGTGGAGGGTTTATTTATTTTCTAGGGCTTGGGGAAATGGTTCCAATCCAATTTAATTCAGTTGTGCTGAGATTTGTGTCTGTCCTGAGCTTGGAGGAGTTCAAGCATTCTATAAGCAAGCCTTTGGATTGTCCAACGACTTGCAAGGGAGTGTAGTAGGTTTCATGGAAAATGACTTTGTTCCTGGCAATCCATATTTTCCAGCAAGTAAATTTGGGAAGAGTTATCCATATTTGGAGCCAGAGTTTTTTTTGGAGAGGGGGAAGGGATAAATGGATTTCCAGTCCTTGAATAGGCAGGTAGTGGTGCTGAATGCCGACATGGTTATATTAAGTTCATGGAGCATGTGGTCCCAAACATTTTTTGAAAAATGGCAATCCAGGAATAAATGATCTAAAGTTTCAAAACTCCTACGGCATAGAGGGCACCAATGTGGCTCGATGATTCCTCTTTTGATTAGGTTGTCTCTGGTAAGCACCTTCCGATGGGTAAGAGTCCAAATGAATAAATTTAACTTGGGGAGTCCAAATGGATTCCAAACCAGTTTCCATAAGCTTTTTCTTAAGACTTCATGCTTTTGGAGAGCGTTGAAGCCTAGGGCTATAGTGTAATTTCTTTATGGACCCCAACCATGTTCATCTTTATCCTGGAGATGAGTAGGAGTGCAACCATTCAATTTTTCTATGAGGAGGATTCTGGAAGATTCAAGATTGGTTGGGATTGACAAATTTTTCCAACTCTGCCATGTGTCGGAGGTGTCCCAGGAGCTGAATTTGTTCAATGTTTTGATTCCTTGATGAGCAAGCCATTGAGCTATATCGTGGAGATCTTGAATATTCTATAGCGGTCTGTTTCCCATTATTTTATCAATAAAAATGTTTCTTTTTCTTCCATTTCCGGGAAACCAATAGAGTTCTTGAGAGAAGAATTCCCATGCGACTTTGCATAAGGACCAAATCGAGGAGCCTTTGGAGGTGGGCTTTCTGTCAAGACATCTTATATTAGTACCAATTAGATATTTATTTCTTAACAATTGACTGACATGGTGCTGTCTGTTGTGCAGAATTTTCCAAAGTATTTTGCCTCCCATTGCCATGTTTTCCTGGAGAGGATCGCGAATTTGGAGGCCACTCGAAAGTTTTGGTTGTTTTATAATGCTCCAATTCACTAAATGAATTTTGTTCTCATTGTTTTTCCCTCCCGTCCAGAGGAATTCTCTCATAAGTTTACTGATATGATCTGACACTCCTTTAGGCGCCAGAAGGAGAGAAGATTGATATATTGGTAGAGCTGATAAGACATATTTTACTAAGATCATCTTTCCAGCTTTGTTGAGCCAATGTCCTCTCCATCTTCTTATTTTGGATTTGATTTTGCTTATCGTTTCTTCCCAAATTCAAGATTTTCAACGTCCTTGTGTAATTGGGAGGCCCAAATATTTGAATGTGTCCCAATATTTGTGAACTTTGATTCCAAGGATTTGGCCAATGTTGGCTACGGAAGCATTGTTCATATTCCATCTATAGACTGTGCTCTTGTGGAGGTTGATCTTGCCTCCAGAGGCATTGTAATACCAGGTCAAATTTTGTTTGATTTTTCGAGCAATGATGGAGGAACCTCCTCCCAATAAGAGGGAGTCATCGACGAAGAGTGTGTGATTGAGAGGCATGGAGTCAAAGGCTAAATTGAGACCTGGTAGGGAGCCTGTGTTTAGGTCTGAGTTTAGCTTTTGACTGAGGGAGTATGCCAAAAGGATGTACAAAAAGGAGGAAAAGGGCCATCCTTGTCGGATTCCATGCGTGGCTTGGAAAAATTTAGTGGGGCGTCCATTTACTAAAGGGGCGATCTAGGGACCTCTTATGCAGGCTGAGATCCAGCTTATGAAGGTTTCCCCAAATCCAAATTTTTCCATGACTTTAAAGAGGAATGAATGCTTGACACGATCGAATGCATTAGCCATATCGATTTTGGTCAACATACCTTTTTCCTTGCGAATCTTGTTGGAGTGAATAGATTCCTGAATGAGAATGATGTTGTCGAGGATTTGTCTCCCTTCCAAAAAGCCTCCTTGATTGTCTGAGATGATTTTATTGAGAAGCGACTTCATTCTGTTTGCCAACATCTTGGATATTATCTTATATGATGAGTTACATAATGAAATTGGTCAAAATCTGCCAAAGGATTTGGGGATTTGTCTCTTTTGGAATAAGAGCCAGGAATGTGGAGTTGGTGCAACCTCTGATCTTTGCTTTTGAATGGAAATTCTTGACCATTCTCATATAATTTTTTTAACAAACTGCCAGTAGGATTTGTAGAAGTGTATTGAGTATCCGTTAGGTCTTGGAGCTTTGTCAGGATCAAAAGACCATATAACATTGATGACTTCCTACTTAGAGAATGGTTTGAGAAGATTGATGTTGTCTTTAGGCGTAAAGCTCTTTAGGATGTGCTCAAGGAGAATTTGCTCTCCTTCCTCTCCAGCATTGTCATCCTCCGTGTAGAGATTTGAGAAATAGTTGTGTGTTGCGATTTTGATATTTCCTTGTCCTTTGACAGTTGAACCATTGTCCGTTTTGATTTCTGAGATATAGTTAACAGAGTGCCTGGATTTGGTTTGTTTGTGGAAGTAGGAGGTATTCCTATCGCCGGCTTTGAGCCATGTGCTTCGAGATTTTAATCTCCAAAATTCCTCTTCTTTACGGAAGTCTTAGTAGGCCTTAATCTGATGCTTGACCTCTTCCGAGAGCATGGTGTTATCGATTGTATGTTCGTCCAGTGAATTTTGGATGGATTCCAATTCATCTACAACTTTATTTCTGAAGTTAGAGGGTGGGGGGCAATTAGTTTTGGCCCATTCCTTTTTGGTTATAATGAGCTTATGCTCCCCAAAAAATCTTGGGGAACCTGAAATGGGTGTTCTCCAGGATTTGTCCAGTGTGTCCCAAAAACTTGTGTGATCTAGCCATTGGGGATTGAATCTGAAGGGGATCGGGATGACATCTTCATTTTCTTGAATTTGGAGTAGGATCGGCTTGTGATTCGAGGCTAGATTTGCCATAACTTTTGATATACTTGTCTTTCCGTCGGTCAATAGGATGCTATGGACGAGAAATCTGTCTAATCGAGCAATTATATTTCCTTTTCCTAGTTGCTTTTTAGACCAGGTAAATTTTCCTTTCTTTGGTTTGATGTCAAGTAGATCCCATCTCTGAATAAGGGATTCTACCTGAGATCTGAATATATCCTTTCCAATGAGACCTCCCTTTTTTTCAGTTGTGGAGAGAGTTATGTTCATGTCGCTAGCTAGAATAGGATTTTGTGGAGTATATGCATCTAGAAAACCTTCTAGGAGTTTCCAACAATCTTTTTTTTTTCGGAGTATAGGTTAGGAACATACATATTGAAGAGTGAGATTTGATTGTTTCTTTGGGCATGAGTGAGCTCTGTGTAGATCCAATGTTGAGTGGCGAAGGAGCTATGCAATTGGAATTGTTCTGAAGACCACAGGGTTGCTAGGCCGCTGGAGGCCCCTCCGACGCTGACAGCTATACCTTCATTTTTCTTCAATTTCTCCTTTCCAATGGCTAGGACATCATTTTCATCGAGTTTGGTCTCTTGGAGCATGAGGATGTCTGGAATGCCAATTTTTTGGTGATCTTTAACTACTTCTAGTTTGCTGGGACTGCCCAATTCTTTGCAATTCCAAGAGACTAGCTTCATTATCTACTATTGTGGGTAGAGGAGGGCCCTCCCCTTGCTGAGTCTCCCATTTTCTTCTCTGTTATTCTGGATTTGGTATTCCTGCCGAAGGCCATGACTAATGTTGCTTGAGATCCTTAGATTTTTTCGCATTCCGCTTCTTCTTCCCTTAAGTCTTTGCTCATTTTTCGTCCTAGCTTTTTGGATGATCTGTCAGTAAGTTCTTCCGAAGATGCAGGGGAGACCGTTGGTTTGGATTTTTAATTTCTACATAGGAAGGTGAAAGTGCGCCTTTATTTGAATTAGGTCTTATGGGGATTGGGGTGTTCTGGGGTTGGAGGTCTTTCAGATCTTCTTGGATTTGAGGTGCTTCCTGAGATTCTCCTTCTTCTGGGGCTTCAAGGATTTCCTGGGTTTCTGGTATTTCAAGAGCTTTGAATATATTCCTATTGTTAGTAACCAGATAATTTTGATGTTGGTGGTCTGCTTTCCTTGAGATTTGACCTTTTGATAGGGTTTTTGATCCCGATTTGGCGTTTTTTTGAATAGTTGTCCATTGTTCTTTTTTCCCTCCTACCTTCGAATCTGCAGGCTTCTTCTTGCATGATCGAGCGAAATGCCCATATTCATGGAAATACCTGCATTTAAATGGAATTTGTTCATAATCTAATTCCTAGATGTGAGATCACTTTGCCACTGTGAGATTTATCGCTTCTAGGAGTCGATGTTCCAGATCTACTTCAACATAAATTCTTGCACATGAAAATTGGTCTTTTCAATTTGCTTTATCTATGTATTTTTCGAGGGTATTTCTGATGGCTTCTAGTGATTATGGGTTCCAACAGTGGAGGGGTAGATGCAGAAGTATCACCCAAACCGGGACTGTAGATGGGATATCTTGGGATGGGTCAAAATCTGGATTCCATTTGTTCATATAAAGCCCTTGTGGCCCCATGAAGTATGGCCCGTTCCTGAATATTAACTCACAATCTTGTTTTCTTTCAAAGAAAAATGCAAAGAAGCCCTTTCCCATAAAGTAAGATTTTACTTCTTCAGAGATGAGAGGTCTCCAATTTTTCTGCACCCATATTTCAGTGGTTTTTGGAGAAGGCCATTGACCTATGAACTGGCCAATTAGTCCTCGTTCCGACAGATTAAGAGTTGTCTTGCAGGGTTTCTCTACCGGTAGAGCAACGGTGGGTATCTCGTCGAGTTTTTTCATGAACTTCTATTGAGAAGTGATGAGAGTCTTTTTTCCTTGAGCTGCAATGAGCTTCAAAAATTCGGGCAAATCAGAAGGGGGGGAGGGCCCGAGTTTCCTCCCGAGGCCATTGAGGGTAGATCTCGGAGGAGGGGGCAACAAGAATCAAATGGCTCGAATGCAACAGGCATGATCGTGGAGCTCGTGGGCTGATCCCTATCCACAGAGGGGGGAGATTACAGCAGGCTCATGTAGTCACGCGTAGTCATGGGTCAATACTGCTATGCAAATTTATTACTTTGTTCTTTAACCAATGTAATTACAACGGTACAAGATTACACATTCCCTCTGCTACATCATACAACTCGATAGGTCGTTTCTTTCTTTGTTTTCTACAACTCCTGCAATACTCCAACTCCCTTTGCTTTTCAATATGCGTACTAAAATTCTAAACCACCATCCACTTTTCTATCTACTCTTCAATAGATTTATGCTTCTTGGACAAATCCTTACATGCCTCATACAAGAGCGAGTTCAATATTTTTTTTCTAATTGAAACTCTTATTTTTTTCTTTCACAAAACTTATTCTCTCCAACACCTCTCTCCTAATTTGATTTCCCTTATGTGCATGACTTTAATGGCGACTTGTTAGGAGATTCCTTTCTACTACTATCTTCATCCCATGAAAGTACAGATCAATTGCTTCAAGATCAAACATTGTTGCTAAAGTACATAGATCAATAATTACTTAACATAATTAAATCTCCCACTCTATTTCACATTAGCTCACCTCCTGCTCTATTTCACATTAACTTTACAAAAAAAAGGAAACAAAATAATCACATATAAATTAGAACATGATAAGGTCACAAGTCTTAGATCAATTCCCTTCAACCTCTTTACATCTGCTCAAGCAGTCTTTCTTAGTGATCCAACCTTGTATCACTATTTTAATTATAATTTTTTTATATCAATTTCAGCTCAAGAATGTTGACTTTGAATCCTCACAATGAATTTGGTTTGATTCGGTCTTCAAAATTCACTTCCTTGTTCCTAACAATACTTTTCTCTTCTATTTCATCATCATACAAAATATTGCTCTACTCCTCACCTTTCTCTTGCACAACGTCACATCTTCTAGATGCAGTGTCGGGGACATCGCCACCTTGTGGCTCTTGTTATAATGAAAAGACATTAAAAGAGAGGGATGTGGGTTAAGAATTGGTTTTTTTAAAAGATGAGTTAAATTTAAATTTGATAGTGTTTAAAGGTAATTAAAAAAATTATTACGAAGTTATTTATTATGTTTTTCTCAAATTTTAAAAAAGGAGTATTAAATTTAAAATGTTGGCCATAGGATTTACAAAGGTCGTAGGTTGAGGCTTCATTTTTTATAGAGATTCGAGTAAAGCAAAATGGAACTTAAAAGTTAGATGTTGTTTTGAATCAAGTAGATTTGTACAAGTCACTAAATCAACTAATTAGATAGTCTAAGAAGACCACCCTCCTCATGAGTGGTGGCATAGGGTTGTTTGGAGCCTTAATTTCCCTCTTAAGGAAAAAATCTTTATGTGGCTTACCCTAGTAGGTAAAGTGCCAATTTGGGATCATCTTATAAAATATTATGGTGTTGGTCCTAGAAGATGCCCTCTCTGCAGTTTTGATGGTGAGTTTATTGATCACATTTTCATTTGCTTCCCATATTTGACTGATATGTGGAAGTATGTGTCAAATGTATCTGGTACTCTATTAATCTGGGAAGGGGTTGAGATTAAAGAAGCCTTTCAGAAGTGGATCAGCAACTATGCTTTTAAGGCCTATAGAGGTCTACCCGCCCTTATGATTTAGGAGACATGGCTTGCTCAAAATAAAATGATTTTTCAGGATTCATATATTCCTCCTCATATATATGATGCCAAGTGTCTAACTATCCTCAAACATGTACCTCATATTACAAAGGACATGCCTTTGAAAAACATTAAAGTGGAGCAAATTGACAAGACTAAGGCTTGGAGCTATTTTTATGGAGCAGCTACTGGCAGACCTAGTAGAGGGGGAACTAGAGGCTTACTATATCTATCTGACAATCATTGGATCAAATATTCTATAGGTATAGGACCTGCCACTAACAACTTGATTGAATTGTCTGCTATTTTTATGGTTCTGAAGCTTGCAATATACACAGGGTAAAGCTACTCCAGGTATTTGGGGATTCGCTACTTGTGATCGACTGGCTCTCCAGAAAAAGAGCACCACAGAATATATATCTCAAGCCCTTAGATGATGATATATGCAGAATGCTTGCACACTTTGAAGATGTTACTTTCCATCACATTTGCGGGGAACAGAACACACAAGCACACTCTCTTTCTAAATTGGGGCTACAATTGGCGAAAGGTTCTGCACAATTATGGGAGGTAAACAAAGATTTAACTAAGGAACTTGATCCTGAACCTCTCCTGGGATAAATATCTACCCATGGGGCAAGGGAATCCAATTGTGGAAGTGGATTTTTTTAGTCTTATATGATAGAAGGAACATACTTAAAAGTTGTTAATCACTCGAGTAGCAAAGTTTGGGACAGTCTTTTCTATAGAAAAATGTTGTTGGATATATATAAGCAATCCTCCTTAGGTAGTTGCTGGCAAAATATGAAGATGACTACATGTACGACTCCTTAGCCAAATGGACAATATGGTTTAGAATTTTAATAAAATGACGAACTGTGATCTTTTTTTCATGGAAAAAAAACTAATTAGATATTCAATTGACTTGCATATTATGTCACCATTTCAAAATTCACTCATTATTGATCACTAAAAGTATTGATTATGGGTGAAAAGGGGAGTGAAAATATAACTTAGAATTAGTAAAGGTGGCCCAATTTTCCCTTGAATTACTTTAATTAGATAATCATTGGTTGAGTTAGGAAATTAATTATTTGTAATAAGGGTGCATTCATTGTTCATTCTCTCGGTGAGAATTGGATATCTCTGTCACGTCCCCATTTTGACCCCCCTTTTTCACTAAATCGTAAATGATGTAATTATTGTAACTTAATCATGGTGAGGAGCTCAAGGCCAAGGCCCCGCCATTGATTTGTCGTTTTATAGAGATATATGCCTATGGTTCTTGTGCTAGAAGGGCACGATGTAAATAAGACATCATATAAATACGAATTTAATGAAAAAGAACCCACGACCGGCTACGCAATGCAACAAAAGAGACGGGGGCACGATCTTTACAAGGAAAAGGGAGGGAAATTATTCAAACCCTTGAGCCAATGGTATTAATCCATGTGTCAATGGGGAAACCCATAAACCACCAACTACCCATTTTGTCTCATGCACCCAATCATTTAATTCTTCCAAGAATTTGGTTAAGGCAGTTAATGCCTTGGGAATGAGGGAGTATGGCAGTCAATTTCGTGCATGGGCAAGCCATCAACATGGAAATTCGTGTTTTTGCTTGTGGGGCAAGAAACCACCCACAAAATGGTGCCCAAAGCCATGGGGAAGGGGCAGTCTTCATTCATTCACGCAGGTAGAGAAGGCTGGGAGTTACAGTCACGTTTTTGAGCAAAAACGCAGGGTTCTCCCTGCCCAAAAACCCGTTTTTGGTTTTGGATAGTAGCTGGGAAGGAGGGGGTGCGATTTGGGACTGTATGGAGGTCGTTTTTGCCCCCGAATGTCCAAGGACGTTTTTCTAAAAACGGATTGGCTTCCCAGGGTTGTTCCCCATCTTCCCATTTCGTTTTTGTGGGTTCCCATGTTTTTCTGGGTGAGTTGAAACCCCATCTCATGCATCCCACTGTGGAAATCGTTTTCCTCATGCCCTGTAATTGTAGTTTTGTTGTTCAGTGCATCCCGTTTTAGATTTGGACCTGTGAGCAGGGGCTTCAAAAGTGGAAGAGGACAGGTTTGGCTTGAAGAGCCCAATGGTGTATCCCTAGCTCTATGGTTGAGCCACTAGCCTAGTAACTCACCTCTGCCCACCTCTTAGCAGCCTGAGAAACCCAACTGCTAGTTGGCTTGGCTGATTCTGGCATACCTTTGGCTAGGTGAGAGCCTGTTTCCCCTTTTACCTTGTGGAGATCGTGCCCATCTCGGGGGTGGCAGTGGTGCTGAGAGATTGAGGAGCACACTGGCCTACGGTTGGGTGGAACGTTGCAGTTGCATAGCCAGTTGTGTGGGACTACTTCTGTATAAGATAAGTATTCTCTTGTGTGTTAAATTGACAATTATCATTGGATGTGCTATTGAATTTACTTCCGTTGAGTTTTTACAAGTTTATGCATGTCCATATGATCTTTTATAATTCTGCAAAGGTCTTCATTTGGCTGTCACAGAAATCTTGAGTGTATGACTAGATATCAACAACATTTTCTTAATTTCTGTTGTGTTTCTATTGCATGCCCTTATACATGTGTTTGTATCAATGAGTTTAATTTAATGGATATGGGGCTAATTGCTCGGTTTAACGTTACGATCCTCTCCACCTAGCTGGTAGGATGGGAGGGGACGTGACAATCTCATGTATATTATTACGAGGAAATGAGTTGTGGTAGAAATAATGCAAAAAATAGCTTTTATACCATGTCTTCGCTCCACTAACATACTAAAGCATAATCAACCCAACACAAAAAATAACATAAGTTGCATAAATATTTAATGGCTAAGCCTATGTTCAAGATTTATCATTAAGCTCCAAAATAACACTTGTACATCTTAATCTCCATGTGTATGTACAACTTGGGCCTAATGGTTAATAACATGTGTCTCCTCTTAAGAGGTCACATGTTCAAATCCAAAGGGGAGTAGGGTATGTACACTTCCATAGACTTTAGTAGTTAAATCATTGCATGGAGGGGGTCCCTTGTCACACAAACAAGGGGGTATCATACAATAATTTGATGTTTGGCTAGGCCGTGACCCTAAAAATAGATTCTTCTTATTATTGTTGGTGTTGTCATTGTTGCTCGAATGAAGGAAATAAGCCATTTATTTATACATAGTAACTTTCTAAATGCATCCACACATATATAATAAATTGATATGTGCTAGCATAACTAAGTTCCTAAAATATTCTCATGACTCCATGACTAGGCCACACAAAAAGACCAATATGGGGCAATAATGACTCTAATAACTCTCTAAAGGTGCAATTAAGGCTTATGTCAAAAGTCACACCATGTACGTTCAATAATGACTCTAATAACTCTCCAAAGGTGCCATTAGGGCTTATGTCAAAAGTTACATCACATAAGTTCTCATTATATAGTATTACACATCACAACATCCCTCTTTAACATTGGTTACGAGCAAAAACATAAAGTGCATCAATATGAGGAAGGTGTTTTTACATCATCCCCCCTTGGTGTCAACTTCTTTTATTCCAAGCATAGATCTCCACTTCAAAAGCATTGTCTCTATCAAACATTTAATGAAGATGTCTGCGCATGTTCTTCATTTCTACGAAACTTCAATTCAAAATGACATCCTAGACAAGATCTTTGAGGTAGTGAACATCTAGTTCCACATGCTTAGCCTTCACATGAAAAAAAGACTTTTTTCCAACTAAATTGCACTCTAGTTGCAATATATATGTTTTTGTAGCCTTCATTTGAGTAAGCCCAAGCTCATACAAAGCATTCATGATCCATATTACTTCCATTGTTGCTCTACATTTAGTGTTGTGAGAAGATAATGAAGTAGAAACTTCTTACTTAACCAAGTAATTGGATTAGTACCAAGCTAAAACATATAACTTGTCATAGATATTCTATATCAACATCACCAACCCAATTTCAATATGCATAACTCATACATAATGTTTTTCTACCATATGCATAATGAATCCTATAATTAAGTGCGCCTCTATTATATCTCAAAGTTATCTTGGTTTCATTCCAATGGATTCTCTTTAGATTCTACATTCTATCTCTAGCAACTAAACCAACAACAAAGAATATATTTGACATTGAATGATTCAGATAAATAAAACTTCCCACAAGTGGTCTCTACACAATGGAATCAACTTCCTTTGGAGGAAAAACTTGTTAGAAAAGCATGCTCTAACATCATGTGTTATATAAACACATTCATCATGTGTTATATAAACACATTTTCATACCATGCTTGAAAATAAATATAATAAGGATCAATAACTGTTGTGCAACAAATTCCCCAAGAGAGCATAAATAGACAAGAAAGAGTAATTCATGCCTTAATAATGAAGAAAATAGATTAATAGCAAGCCTTTTCAAGGGGGCAACCTCCTTATACAATGTACTAAATACACAAGACAAGACAAGACAAGATGATTCAAATGAAAAGGTCTCATTGATATATACCGGGATACAAAGAGGTACAATTACTACTAATGGATGACATCAATAATATAACAATATTATTATAAGGTGCACAATTTAGGGGGGAATGGACCACAGTTTAGGGATTAACATGCCCTTCCCCTTCAGACAAGTGTTGTCCTCAATGATTGCTTAGTTGTGGATGCTTCTACATGAAGGACTCATCTTCCCATGTTGATCTTCTACTAGTAAGTTCTTCCACTCGATGAGGTACTCAATAATAGCTTGATTTCGTAGTTGTTTGGTCCTTGTTCCAATGATTTGTATAGGTTCCAATATGACTTTTCCTTCTTCATCAAGCTCCAACAAGATAGTTTGAATTGGGATCTTGTCTCCTATTACCTTCTTCAAGCAAGAAGCATGGAAAACTAGGTGTACCCTTGAAGATGAAGGGAGCTCCAATTTGTAGGCCATACTACCAACATTCTACAAAACTTAACAAGGACCATAGTACCTGGGTGCTAATTTATTGTCCTTATTTAGTTGCTTGAGGGACATATGTTTGTAAGGTTGTAGCCTAAAAAATACCCAATCCCTTTCTTCAAAAATTCCTTCACTGTGATCTTGATCTACTTGTTATTTCATCCTATTTTTTGATATAACCAGGTTGTCCTTCAATATCTAGAGAACTTCTTATTGGTGCTCGAGGTGATCTTCCTCAGCTCGAACTTTAGATTTTTCTTTCAAGGGAGATGTGATAGATGGAGGTTGTTACCCATAAAGTGCCGTAAAAGGGGACATTTTTTATGACGTATGGAAGGAAGCATTTTACCAGCATTCAGGAAAAGATAACCATTTCACTCACTATATTTGTTTATCATATGAAAAGAAATGAATATAGTGTTCCAAACATTTGTTCACTATCTCAATTTTCTCATCGGATTGAGGATGATAAGATGAACTGTGAGCCAATTGGGTACCCAAACAAGAAAATAATTTAGTCCAAAATTTTCCAGTGAAAATTGGATCTCTATCATTAATAATAATCTTTGGGTTTCCATGTAGCTTTTGAATTGTTTACATGAATGTTGCAACTATTGTACTTGCTTTAAACATGTGAGAGAGTGCACACAAGTGTGCATACTTGGTGAGTCTATCAAAAGCCACCATAATAACATTCTTCCAACTTGGGTATACTTGTGATAAAATCCATTGAGACTTCCTCCCAACGGTAACAAGGTACGTCTAATTTTGTTGGCAAGCCAAACATTCTACCACGAACCTTTGAACATCATATTTAAGACCTTCCCAAAAAATTCCTTGTTGACCCTATGGTAGGTTTTTAGGAATCCCGAGTGCCCTCCTATAGGAGAGGTGTGTAATTCCAAAATGACCTTATGTTGGGAGTACTTATATATATATATATATATATATATATATATGAAAAAAGGAAGAAACTCAAAACGACGAGAGAATAGTTTGTGATGTAAAGCAAATAATGCTTAATTAATGAGAAATAAATTTTGTGATATAAAGATGAGATAGCTTTTGATGTAAGTCCTTCTTGGATCGTATATATAAGTGATCCTTATACCATAGTGAATAATTTCTCCACACAAAAGTATATGATACACTAGGATCATTTTGTAGCTTTTGAATGAGCGTCCACACTAATAGATAATTCTTCCATTCTTACCTTGCTTCTACTATCCAATTGAGTTGTATAACAGAAATAATACAAATTAATGCCTCAACATCCTCATCTTTTATTGAGAGTGCATCTACCAACATATTTAGTTTCCCTTTTTTATAGATGATTTCAAAGTCATATCCCAACATCTTAGTTACCCATTTTTGTTTCTCTTCTGAAGATAGTCTCTGTCAAGGTTTTGGGAATCGACCAGTCCATCATGGATTTAATTTTGTTAGGATCTACCTTAACACCTTCATGAGCTATAATATGACCCAAATACTCTACCTCTTTTACCCCAAATAAACATTTGGAAGGTTTTCCATATAGTTGTTGCTCCTTTAGTAGTTGTAGTACCCTATCAACATGTTGAACATGTTCTTCCCAAGACTTGCTATAGATTAGTATATCATCAAAAAAGACTAACACAGATTTTAAGGAAGGGCTTGAAAATGGAATTCATCAAACCTTGAAATGTGGAAGGTGCATTTGTAAGGCTAAACGGCATGACCAAAAATTCATAATGACCTTCATGAGTTCTGAATGCTATTTTTGGGATGTCTTCTTCCTTCATTATCATCTGATGATACCCTGAACGAAGATCCAACTTTGTGAAGTAAACTGCTCCATGTAGTTCATCTAACAATTCATCAATGACAAGAATGGGAAACTTATCTTTAATGGTGAGCTTGTTATTCTCTCTATAATCTGGAAACATACCCCATGATCCCTCCTTCTTGTGTACCATTACCGATGGTGCATAGTAATAACTTTGACTAGGCTTAATTATGCCATCCTCTAACATTTCTTCAACTATATGCTCAATTTCGCTCTTCTGATCATTGGGGTATCTATAAGATCTGATGTTAGGAGGAACACTTCTTGGAATCAAGGGAATAACATGGTCACGATCTCAAGTGGGTGGGATACCTTTTGGAATATCTTCACATAACTTGGAATGCTTATCAATGACCCTTTGAAGATCTAGGGGAATAGTGTTGGGTATGTTATATCTCTTCACATGGTCGCTGCGTGTACAACACGATCCCTACGGCTTCGCCTGCGCCGGGTGCGTCCGGAGGGGGGGGGTTTAGAGGGGGGGGGTAGCCCGACAGGGCCCACCCCCTTCGTTTCGGACCGTAAAATTTTTTTGGGTTGCTTTTTGCTTTTTCGCGTTTTTCGACCCATTGTAGTCTAATCTAATTCCGGTAAAAGGAATTAGGGTTGTAACCTAATTCGTTTACCCGAATTAGGTTACAACCCTAATTCCTTTTACCGGAATTAGATTAGACTACAATGGGTCGAAAAACGCGAAAAAGCAAAAAGCAACCCAAAAAAATTTTGCGCTCCGCGCGGACTCCGGGGGCCTAACGGCCCCCTCCGTGTCGTTTCGGAACCTAACGGTCCGAAACGAAGGGGGTGGGCCCTGTCGGGCTACCCCCCCCTCTAAACCCCCCCCCTCCGGACGCGCCCGGCGCAGGCGAATCGAAGGTGCCGTAGGGATCGTGTTGTACACGCAGCGACCATGTGAAGAGATATAACATACCCAACATTCTCCCACTTGTTGTTCTCTTCACATACAGGAGAAATTTATGACTTCAACAATTCAGGGCAACAATGCCCATGTTCTCTTTGCACCAAGAGAACTTCTGAGTACTCACAGACTTTGTCAAAGAGTCTGCAACATTTACCAAAGTGTCAACCTTTTCCAGCAACACTTTGTTCTGTTCAACCATGTCTCTGACGAAATGGTACTGCACATCAATGTGCTTTGTCCTCGAGTGATAAGCAGGGTTCTTTGCCAGAAATATTGCACTTGAGCTATCACAACCAATTTTTACTGCATTCTGAACAAAACCAATACCTGAACACAATCTTTGCAACCATACAGCTTCCTTACTTGCATGGGTAGCTGCCATGTATTCAGCTTCTGTAGTTGAGAGTGCAACTACAGCTTGTCTTCTACTCATCCAACTGATTGCTCCTCCAAATAGATTAAAAACGTAGCCACTTGTAGATCTTCTGTGATCAAGATCTCCAGCCCAGTCAGCATCAGCAAATCCTTGTATATCTATCTCTCTGTTTAGACCGGGTCTTCCTTGGTAGCAGATTGCAGAATCTGTAGTGCCACGCAAATACCTGAAGACCCTTTTTACTGCAGTCCAATGTTCCTTTCCTGGTTTTGACATGTATCTACTCAAAACTCCCACTGCATGGGCTATATCTGGTCTAGTACAGACCATGGCATACATCAGACTGCCAACTGCACTAGCATATGGAACATGAGACATGTCCTCTACCTCTTCTTGTGTAGTGGGACACTGTTCTGCAGATAACCTTACACCTACAGGAATGGGCACCTTCACTGGTTTGCTTTCCTGCATATTAAATCTCTTCAATATCGTTTCAACATATTTCCTCTGATTTAACCAGAGTTTCCTGTTTTCACGATCTCTTTTTATTTCCATGCCCAAAATGAAATTTGCAGCACCAAGATCTTTCATGTCAAATTCAGATGACAGCTGATTCTTGACATCCTTGATGATTTCTTTGTTGTTTCCAATTAGCAACATATCATCAACATACAATATTACATAAATAAAATGATCACCAATTGGCTTAAAATAAACACAGTGATCAGCTTTGCTTCTTGAGAAACCAAGTCCCAGTATATAAGTATCAAATTTTTGATACCACATTCTGGGAGATTGTTTCAAACCGTAGAGAGACTTTTTCAGCTTACAGACAAGCTCCTTTCTTCCTTTCACCACAAACCGTTCTGGTTGCTTCATATAGATCTCTTCATTAAGATTTCCATGTAGGAAAGCCGTCTTTACATCCATCTGTTCTACTTCAAGATCAAAAGCAGCAGAAATAGATAAAAGAAATCTAATAGAAGTCAATTTTGCAACAGGTGAAAAAATCTCACCAAAATCGATGCCCTCAATTTGGGAGTAACCTTTCGCAACTAGTCGAGCCTTGTACTTCTCCACTTTACCTGCTGCATTTAACTTCTTCTTGAATACCCATTTGCTTCCAATAGGCTTACAAATAGGAGGCTTAGATGTTTGAACCTCTAGTGAGCATAATTGTGCAATTACACCCCAATGTCCCCTTTTCAACAATTTTGTCATTCCATTGGAGCTTATCACCTTGCTTGGTTTCCCTATGATATCCCTGAACTCAAACTCTTTTCCTTCCCAAGAAAATTTCATGAAAAGTTCTTGAAAATTAAAAGCCACTATTCCCAATGATTGTAACCATTGAACCCCTAAGACATCATCATCACCACCCATTAGGATAGCAATCATTGGACTATTCAATACATATTCTTCATAGTAAGATTGATATTATGGAATTTTCCCGAGCAATTTATAGTTCCTCCATCTTCAATCATTACTTGAAACTCTGGCGCTGGATATACAAAGCAATTGAGAAATTTGGCTAATTTATAGTAAATGAAATTATGAGTACTATGAGAATCAATCAACACTGTTACCTTTTTCTTTTTGATATATCCTTTGATCTTGAGAGTTTGAGGAGTGCTAATTTCAGCCAATGCATGACAATATATGGTGGGAGTAATATCTTCTATTTATTTTGCTTGAGATGGTTCATATTCTTTTGCTTCTTCCTCTTCACAATTTGCGTAGAATAATTTCTTCTCACCACACTTATGTCCCTTACTATACTTGCTGTCACAATTAAAACATAGACTTTTTGCTCTACTTTCATCAATTTGTTAAGGTGTCAACCTTTTAGGTTGAGGTGGGTTAGAAGAAGGAACATTATTCTCTCTATAGGTGTTAGAGGTGGTCCTTTTAGTAGCCATCGCAATGTTTTTACTTTCAACCTTCCTTTCCAAAATGAAAGCCTTCTCTAAGGATGTTGGTCCGAAGAGACGTGCCTCATGTTGAATTTTATCCTTCAAGGTTCCAATAAAGAGATCCAAAAATTTATCATATGATATGCCCTCCTCTTTGAGACTCAACTTTTGAAATTGTTGAATGTGCTAGATTACTGGACCCTTTTACCTTAGATTTATCAATTAGGTAAAGAAGGAATTGTTTTTAAAATCATCATGATATGATATCAATTCTTCTGTAAAAATGGACCAAGAAATAATGGAGTTCTTGTTGCGTTCACAAATCCATTGGTACCACACAAATTGCTCAGGCTCTAAATATAAAGATGTAATAGTTACCTTTTGTAGATTTGGCACCTAGTGTATATCAAAGAATTACTCCATATGGAATATCCATGTTATGGGGTCCTTGCCATCAAAATTCCTCATGTCAATCTTGGGGAGTTGGATACCCATTAGGGACCATCCTTCATTACGTCCATTATTAGAGTCAAATCCTCTCGGAGTATGCTTATTAATAGAAGGTTGCTCAACATGGACACTATATTTATCTTTCTTAGTACCCTGGGACACATTATCACCTTTAGGAAGATTTTCCTTTGGATTTTGTATGAGCTTAGCAATCCTTTCAATATTCAACCCATATTATTATCCACATGTCCCATCATATTACTCTCCATATTTCCCATCCTTTTCGCCATATTATTCTCTAAATTAACTAAATCAATGGTTTTTGCAATCCCTTTAACCAAATCTTCCACCTTGGACACCTAAAAAGATAGATCTTCACTTTCATCATAGGTAAATGATGAATCCTGTGGTGATTTTACTGGAGTGTAATTTTTTCCAGCACTTTTTGGTTCCATGTGGAATAATAAAAATATATATCTACAATATTTATCACACCTTTGAGATCACCCAAAACAAATCCTTCTACTAAAATTTATTCATATTTAAAATGGCGTACCTTTTTCAAACCCTGATTTGGAGATTGATTTGCTAGATGACCTTCTAACTGAGGTAATTCTTAAATTTCATCCCTTTTGGGTATGAAACTTTTTTTGAGGTAGCCTGATATTCTTCTCTTCAATGCCATATGTATGACCTAATTATAATGTGCCAATAAAAAGTTATGGCAATTTTCACAACACTTGTTATTTTTTGCACTTTCAAACTAGCAAAAGCGTATGGAATACTACTTGTCCAATTTTTTGGATCTGATTCTGAAAATGATACCATGGATAGTGTGGTTTGTATTAATTTTAATGAAACAAGTCTTACTCAATTTGGATCTTGCATGCTCCAGATATAACAAATTTTCCAAGGACACCTTTTTGGGACTAGTTTTTGGGCTAGTCAGAAACCCTAAATTCCATAGAGTACATATTAAAAATTATAGTGAACCAACATCTAATTTTGTTACCATAGGTACTTCGGTCTATCCTTTACATCCCCTCCAATTTTCACTATCTGAAACTTCGTAGAACAAAATTTATAGCAAAAAAGCCACGGTGATTAGTTTTGGAAGTGTCCAAGCTGTGATACCAAATGTTAAGCAACAAATTCCCCAAGAGAGCATAAATAGACAAGAAAGAGTAATCCATGCCTTAATAATGAAGAAAATAGATGAATAAAAATCCTCCTCGAAGGGGAAACCTTCTTATACAATGTACTAAATACACAAGACAAGACAAGACAAGATGACTCAAATGAAAATGTCTCCTTGATATATATAGGGGAGAAAGAGGTACAATTACCACTAATGGACTCAAGTAGACATCGATAATATAACAATACTAATATAAAGTTCCCAATTTAATGGGGAATGGGACACAATTTAGGGCTTAACAACAACTATGTAATCCCATATGAGCATGCACCATTCACATCAACAAGTCAAAAGAAAGAATTACAAGAAACAAAATCACTAAAATTTATATTGGTAAAACCTCTACAATGTGGAGGGGAAACAATCGATGTTAAAAATTAATCACTTCATTAATATCTAAATAATGTTTCAATGTGCATTTAAGAATCTTTGAGAATGGATCTCTATGGGATACACACACTTGATCTCATTAATAATCTACACCAACGAATAGAAAAACACCTCAATAGATAGGCTTGAATGTGAGAAGACCACTTTGTTCTACAAAATAGGGTATCTCCACTTAGGTCGAACACCTTACACAACCACTCACACAAACAAATCAAACATCAATACACCAATGTATTGTGTGGTTAAAACCCTTAGAGACAGAAACCGTCCATGGCCCCAACCAACACAACCAGTCGAGGCAATATATTAATGCAAAAGGAAAATATTTTACATATCAATAATTAATAAATGACCCTCCATGCTCTTTAAATAGAGAAAATGGACCAATTAGGTGTTAATCCACAAATTAATGTAGTCATTAGTATTGAGGAGAAGATGAATTGTTAGATCACTTTATGTCTAGAACAAATGCATATTAAAGAAACACACTTTAGCTAAAGATATATTAGTCCGAGTTGATATTAACTAACTCCTAAGTGTATCAATATACTGACATATCAACTCAAGAACAACTTGGGATAGGATTGAAGGATTTACAAACATGACACAACATGATAAGGAAGGAGGAATTAGAGCTTATCCCCCCTAATGACAACTTCATGAACTCCCAACATAAATTAAAGTTTGAAAAACTTCACATCTATAAGAGACATTGTTGAAACATATACAACTTGATCATACATAGGGAAAAAGAGTACCTTGAGAATGTGTTCCTAAATAAGATTCATGATGAAGTGCATGTATATATAAATGTGTTTGTTGTGCTGATGTTGAACTGGATATTTGGGAAGCTTGATGTCACTCTAATTGCCACATTAGATTGTGGTTGGGTGTTACTGCTACAATACAAACTATGAAAGGATCCATTGAAGCCACAAATCTTAATGACTTGCATTAACTACAGTTCGATACTTCTTACAATCCCTAGTGACAAGTCTAGAACCAATATTTAAAGCATAACCTGTAGTATTCCAATCATCAAAGTCAATAGCGCAATTAGAATCAATAAAACCAACCATCAATAAAGGAGCCCCATTGAACTATAATGTATCCCAAACTAAACTATACCACATATATACTAAAATATCATTTTTGTTACTTTCCAATGGATTTGGGGTGTTTGCATTTACTAGGCAACAAGACCAAGATCAAAGGAAATATTAGGATGGGTAAGAGTCAAATAAAAAAGGTTACTGACCAACTTATAGTACAAAGTGGCATCTACATTGGGTGTAGGAAAATTGGCATTAAGATTGATTCTAGTCTTAAAGGGAGATGGGGTTGGTTTACAATCTTCAATGTGAAAGCATTGAACAAGGTCACATGCATACTTAGACCGAGAAAAGAAAATTCCTTCCTTGGTTTGCAAGACTTTAAGGCCAATAAAATAATGCAAATTTCATGATTCTATAATTTCAAATTTCTTCTTAAGGTTGGATTTCACATGGGTTCAAAGTTTGGGTGCCTACCAGTGAGAATAAGGTCATCAACATAAAGAACGAGTATTATGAGATGGTTACCTACTTTCTTGGTATATGCATTGGGGTCAAAATGACATCAAGAAAAATTAGTGTTAAGAAGAAGGTTAGCCATTTTAGCATACCAAGCATGAGGAGCTTGCTTAAGACCATATAGAGATTTATTAAGGTGACAAATAAGGATAGAGTCATTTTGAACATAGCTAGAAGGTTATTCCATGTAAATTTCTTCTTGCAAATCCCCATGTAAGAAGGAATATTTGTAATCCACTTGATGGGCCTCCCATTTATATGAAGTGGAAAGGGATAGAACAAGGCGGATGGAATTCATTTTGGTCAAAGGGGAAAAGGTGTCATTATAATCATCCCTTAAACTTGAGAGAATCCTTTGTCAAATAACTAGGCTCAAGTCTTTCAAGACTTCCATTTGATGCATACTTATTTGTATATGGCCATTTACATCTGACAAGTTTTCTTCCCTTTATAAGAGGTAAAAGATCCCAAGTATCATTCACCATTAAGGAACAATATTCTTCATTCATTGTTGCATCCCAATTTGGATGGCCAGAAGCTTCTACAAATGTATCTAGATCATGAGTCTCTTAAGCTCGAACCAAAAGAGAAGAAGCTCATCAAAACTGTGAAAGTGTACAATGTTGATATGAATCACTAACAATATCACCAACTACTTCTCATTTTGTATAGACCCATCTTAGAACTTGTTGCGTTGGTGTAGGTTCATGTTTGTTATACAAATATTTTACACCCTTCATATATGGAACATGAATATGTGATACTCTTGGTCATAATCAGTTGAGGAAATGAAGACTACATGTCTTGATTTGGATTTTGCACACCTTTTTATTGCATGGTCATGCTTTTCATTCAGGAACAATGTGAACCTCGTGGTTGTTCTAAGGATAATCACAATAAACCATAGTTTCTCAATATAAGAAACAAAACCACATCTCAAATCCACAAATCAAGAAAGAAAGCTTGAAAAAAAAAATCCATGATTGTAGTGTTGATGTATATGTAACTTCGGAATGTATTTCACATATATGTATATTGTATTCCTATAGAGATTTTATTATTCCTCTATACGGAAGTGTCATCATTTATATTGTAAGTGTCGTAACTTATACTTGATGGGTTATTAGACCACCTTGTTGGGGTCGGCCCTGTATAAGTCATGTGGGTCAAAGGGTTATTAGACCACCCTATTGGGGGTCGGCCATGTGGGTCAAAGGGTTATTAGACCACCCTAGTGGGGGTCGACCATGTGGGTCAAAGGGTTATTAGACCACCCTAGTGGGGGTCGGCCCAGTCAGCATTATGTTATGTGGTTAAGTTGAGGCTGACCTAGTTGAGTAAAGGTCAAGTCAAGTTAGTGTATAAATAGAGAGTGTGTCTCTCTCATTTTACACATTCTATTCTCTCACTCACACTGTGGAGAGTGGCGCACTTGTGGAGGAGGAGTCTCTGCTGCTAGGAGAAGAATATCTCTTGTATTCTGGTTGTATCATTGCTCTATCTATCTCTGAGGAAGTTATTGGGGTTTTTCACCTTTATGGTTTTCCCCAAGTAAACTCGGTGTCTCTTCTGTGCTTGCATTATTGTGTCCATGAATGATATGTTGTAGATTTGCTGTACATGCTGTTCTCTCAGTTAAGATCCTAGATCAAATTGAAGTAAATTCTGAAAATTTAACATGGTATCAGAGCTATCCTGAAAGAAGGCATTATATGGCATGTATGACACTTGTTGCACTTACGATGCTAGGGCTTGATATAGCAAACACCAGTCATCGTAGCACTTTCGCTATAAATCCGTTTTGGCGAAGTTTTCAGATTTGAAACCTTTACAGGTCTAATATTAAATCCCCATGTACCTTGTGTCCAAAGGACAACCTCTAATTCGTTTTACTTTGTGATTTATGATCTGTACAATATAGGGTTTCTGCCTCTTCCAGATCTGAGTCAAAATCAGGTGACCTTGGGAAAAAGGTCATAACTTGGGCTAGGAAGATCCAAATGAAATTTCGTAAAAAGTGACAGGTAGTACGTAGACTGTACTATCTTAGGAAAATTTTTCAGAGGCCGAAGTTGAACCCGTGACACGTGGCACGCCGTACAAGTTCGCTCTCCTGTATTATCTCATAAACAGGTCACGTTACGACACTTGGCATAACTCTCTCTCAGAGAATCCAATTGAGGTCAGACCTATCAGGATGGAAAGATAACAGGTTGGGATATCTCAAGAAAATTTTTCAGAGGCCGAAGTTGAAACAGTGACACGTGGCACGCCGTACAAGTTCACTCTCCTGTATTATCCCATAAACAGGTCACGTTGCGACACTTGGCATAAGTCTCTCTCTCAGAGAATCCAATTGAGGTCAGACCTATCGGGATGGAAATATAACAGGTCGGGCTATGTCAGGAAGATTTTTCAGACCCTATGGATTGAAAAGTTCGGTGTCACACCAGAAACAATCAGGTACATATTTCTGTCAAAACATAATTATTTTTGAGTACCTTCATTCATGGCTTCCGGAATTTAGGGCTTCGGAGAAAGTTGGAATTTTTGTAATCGGAGACCACGGCTGGATGCTACTCATCAAAATCGAAATTTAGAGACCAAGATCAGAATTTTTGGTTGGGAAGAAGGCCGGGCTTGATTAGACCCTAGTTCGGGACTTTGATCAGAAAAGTGGAAAATTAGGGCTTCTGCAAAAATGAGAATTTTTGAAATTTGTGACCACGGCTGGAAGCTCCTCATAAAAATAGAAGCTTAGAGCTTTGGATCAGACCTTTTGATTGGGAAGAAGAGTGGGCTTCATCAAACCCTAGTTCGAGGTCACGTCCAGTGAATCTGAAAGTTTCAAAGGCAAAATTGAGGAGTGAAACTTTGCAGTTTTCAAATTCTGAATATACCAGCTTGATCAGCTCATCAAGGCGCATATTTCTATCCTTTTGGAAGTTTGAAATTCAAAGTTTGAATTTTTGGGGTTTCTCTAACAAACCCTATTACAACTCAAGATCCAGTTCCTGCAAATCAAGTGGATTGGGTTAATCCTAGAAGAGGATGGATTGGTCACCTGCATAAGTGAAGAAGTTCCTATTTTAGAGGGAGATGAGGCTAAGGCCTTCCATAAGAAGATTACAAGCAATCTTGACAGGTATGGTTTACAGGTATGTTTTGAATTCTGTTCATGATTAAGTTTATGATATGTTTGTCTTCATATCATTACAGTACAATCTTGATTAATTACTAGACTTGTCGTATTACCTTATAGAAGATATTCATTGATTAAGGTTTTGACACTTATGATTGTACTAATGCATTGTGATGTTGTATGAGGTTTATGTTGTTTGCTAACACAAAAGGTACACCAAGAAAGTCAAAACATGTTCTACTTCAAGAACATATGCTCATGGTGACATAAAGACAAAGATTCATCCATTGTCATGGATCACATAGAAGATCTACTTTCGAGGTATGTATAACTTGGTCATACAATGGTTAACTTATGAGACATGCAGGTTACTAGCACAAGTCACTGAAGAGAACTAGAAGACATTATGCGGGTATGTTAGACATAACTAGCTAGCATGCTAATCCAGGTATGTTTTTCCTATATCAAGCTAGAATCCTACCTTGTGTTAGGATCTTATACTGTTGTGTTGTTGATAATGATTATTCATGAAGTCATAGGTTTGAATAATCATGGTTGTATGCATATTATGTTTCTTACCATAATTAATGATATGACCAACCAAAAGAATCATGAAGGTATAGGTTTGAATAATCACAGGTTTTATGCATATTATATCTCTTATCTTGATTGATGATTCAACTAACCAGAAGAGTCCTATGATCAAATAAGAAAATGTATGAGTAAAAGAAGACTTCCCTGAAACCTTGAATACTAATGTTTATTATCTATGAATGATCATGAATATACATGTTTAAGATTATTGTGTTTTGATAGTATTAAGATTATACTAATAAATGTGTGATTATGTATGAGACCTCAAGGATAACACAATGATGATACTAATAAGCATGCATAGTGATTAAGGATGGATGTAAGTTCAAGGACAGGTAATCCAAGAAGCAAAGATCAAGAGGGAGCACACTCTAGTTGTTCCTGCAAGAAAGCAAAGGAGCACACTTCAGTAGTTTCTGCAAGGATGCAGATATTCAGAGGGAGTTGACCACTTCTCACAATCCACATAAGAATGGAGTTGTAGAAAAGAAGCAAAGACTGAAAGGGAGTCAACCCAACAAACACACAAAGATAAGTATTTGAATTGTCATTACTTGCATATTTTATTGTTTAAATAATACTGTTCAATAATGTATATAATGATGTTCCTAGAATTAGGTTGTTAATTATGCATATTAGAATAGTTGCATTGATGAACAATATACTACTAATATGCATGGGTAAGTGGCCTATGGCACTGTACAACATTCCATTGCTAGTTATCTAGAATGAAACCTCTTTGCTCACATGTTGGGAGTTGTGCACACTCTTAACAATGTTCTGGTAGAGATTGGAAGGCATCTAGAAAGTTATGGAATATGGATAAATGTTGTATTGAAGCATTGGCTAAGATAATTGCGTGACTGTATGACATATTTCTTTATGTATACGAATTTGTTCTAAAAACTATGAGATGTTTTTTTAAACATGCAATTTAACTTGTTGTGTAGGAAAGATCGTATGCCATCACCTACAAAAGAAGAACTACAACATTTGTTCAGCAACAAAATTATCTATTGAAGATATTGAAGTTCCCAGGATACGGGAAGAATGCCATGATCCGTCGATCATGAAGAACGATGTTTGGGATGCAGTCCCAAGAACTGAAGGGAAGTTTGTTGTGACTTCCAAATGGAACTATCGGATCAAGCATGTTGCAGATGTCAACATTGAGAAATATAAAAGTGATGAAATAGAAGATGCACCAGATGGATTTCAAGACAGCATGGTGTAGTCATATATGTGTGCAGAACTTGGTATGGTAGGATAGATAGCTTTCTATCCAGTTTGGGCTTTACCAAGAATAAAGCGGATTCCAACCTTTTCTACAAGGTTGAGGAAGGCAATCCAGTGATACTACTTTTGTATGCGGATAACCTGTTTGTTACAGGTGAAGATAGATTGATTGTCGACACGCAACGGAAGCTTGCTGCCGAGTTTGAGATGAAGAACTTGGGGATGATGCACTATTTGTTTTTGGCATGGAGGTGTGGCAGAGTGCAGATGGAATCTTCCTTGGACAAGGGAAGTATGCTGTAGAGATCCTGAAGAGGTTCGGGATGATGGATTGCAAGGCCATGGCCACACCTATGATTTCGAATCTGAAGCTTCTTTGTGATGCTTCATTTGAGCCGGTTGATGTCTCTATGCATCGTCAGATGATTGGGTCCTTGATGTACCTAACGAACACGAGACCAGATATTTGCTTTGCAGTGAACACATTGAGCCAGTTCCTGACGGATCCGAGGAGTGTTCACCTGGTTGCTGTAAAGCATGTTCTGAGGTACCTGAAGGGTACAGTGGATTATGGGCTCAAGTATGAAGCGAATCAAAAGTTTAACCTGCAGGGTTATGTTGATTCAGATTGGGTAGGTAGTGCTGCAGATAGGAAGAGAACATATGGGTGCTGCTTCAGTATGGGATCAGGTGTGATCTCTTGGTTCAGCAGGAAGCAGTCCTGTGTAGCACTGAGTACAGCTGAGGCAAAGTATGTTGCAGCCTGTTCAGCTAGTTGTGAGGCAGTATGGCTACGGAAGCTATTGTCTGAGTTATTTGATCTCCCATTGGATGCTACTGGTATCTTCTATGATAGCCAAAGTTGTGTGAAGCTGTCCGAGAACCCAGTGTTTCATGACAGGTCGAAACACATAGAGATCAAATATCACTATATCAGGGATATGGTGCAGAGAGGAGCTGTGAAACTCCTGTACATTGCGACGGACGAGCAGATTGCAGATGTGCTGACGAAGCCACTAGCTAGGGTGAAGTTTGAGTACTTCAGGGAGAGGCTTGGTGTTCTTCAGATTGATGACACTTCAAGGAAGAAGTGATGGACAGATTTGCTGAAGCCATTCCAAGCATGTTGGAAGGAGGATCCTTCACATGGCTGTGGATGTAAGCGCTGGATGATGAGCATCAGGATGATGTTCTGGTGGATGCTGGATATGATCAGTTGGATCATTTTTATGTATGTATGTACGCATCATGTTGGATGCTGGATATGATCAGTTGGATCATTTATATGTATGTATGCATCATGTTGGATGCTGGATATGATCAGTAGGATCATTTGTATGTATTTTGTATATGCATCATGTTGGATGCTTGGACCATGTATCTGTATATGTATTAGGTGGATACATTGTATGATTTGGTGGATCATGTATGATGATATGTATCATGTATTTGTATTTGTATCAGGTGGATACACTGTATGATCAGGTGGATCATGTATGATTATATGTATCAGGTAGATACTTGGTATGCATCAGATAGATGCATTGTATGATCAGGATGATCATGGATGATGAGCTTCAGGATGTTGCTCCAGATGACATGCAGCAGGATGTTGTAGTGATGATGATCAGGATGATCATGTGTACATCAGGATGATGTATGGTGAGTATCAGGTGGATACTCTGTGGCCGTGGAACAGGTTGTGCAGAGAAGCATGTAATTTGTGCCCTAGGAGATTTGCAGATGGTCTTTCGAGGTTTTGCCTATGGCATGTAATTCGTACCCTGGGACATCTGGCAAATGCTCTTTTGAGGTTTTGCTTGGGAGGACATATAATTTGTGCCATGGGAGATCTGCATATAGTCTTTCGAGGTTTTGCCTATGGCATGTAATTTGTGCCCTGGGATATCTGGCAGATGCTCTTTCGAGGTTTTGTCCTATGGCATGTAATTTGTGCCCTGGGAGATCCGATAGGTTGAGCTGTGTGCTCGTAATCAGTCCTGGTATGCTCTTTCGAGGTTTTTCCATGACCACATGTAATTTGTGCCCTGGGAGATCCGATAGGTTGAGCCTTGTGCTCGTAATCAGTCTTGGGATGCTCTTTCAAGGTTTTGTGGTGACCACATGTAATTTGTGCCCTGGGAGATCTGATAGGTTGAGCCTTGTGCTCGTAATCAGTCCTGGGATTCTCTTTCGAGGTTTTGTGGTGGGGTCACATGTAATAAGTCCTGGAGATTTGGACAGGATGAAAAAGGCCTCAGATGCTCTTTAGGGTTCTTTCTAGTCAAGAGACTCTTTTAAGGTTTTGTGACGCACGTAATAAGTCCTGAGATTTCCACAGTATGGCCAGTGATGACGAAGACCTGCAGGATGTGGGCCTACATCCAGTATGAAAAAGGACTGGCTCTGTAGAACTTCTTATGACGAGTAGATTCAAAGATTGATTGAGATAGCAGCATCAGTGACGATGATGATGACTCGATGATGATTATCCAGTGACGATGATCCAAAGAAGATGACTTGTGCTAGAAGACCTGTGTCAAGAAATACTTTCCTAGTTAAGAGGGAGTGTTGATGTATATGTAACTTCAGAATGTATTTCACATATATGTATATTGTATTCCTATAGAGATGTTATTATTCCTCTATACGGAAGTGTCATCATTTATATTGTAAGTGTCATAACTTATACTTGATGGGTTATTAGACCACCTTGTTGGGGTCGTCCCTGTATAAGTCATGTGGGTCAAAGGGTTATTAGACCACCCTATTGGGGGTCGGCCATGTGGGTCAAAGGGTCATTAGACCACCCTAGTGGGGGTCGGCCCAGTCAGCATTATGTTATGTGGTTAAGTTGAGGCCGACCTAGTTGAGTAAAGGTCAAGTCAAGTTAGTGTATAAATAGAGAGTGTGTCTCTCTCATTTTACACATTCTATTCTCTCACTCACACCGTGGAGAGTGGCGCACTTGTGGAGGAGGAGGCTCTGCTGCTAGGAGAAGACTATCTCTTGTATTCTGGTTGTATCATTGCTCTATCTATCTCTGAGGAAGTTATTGGGGTTTTTCACCTTTATGGTTTTCCCCAGGTAAACTCGGTGTCTCTTCTGTGCTTGCATTATTGTGTCCATGAATGATATGCTGTAGATTTGTTGTACTTGTTGTTCTCTCAGTTAAGATCCTAGATCAGATTGAAGTAAATTCTGAAAATTTAACATGTAGATCACAAATGGTAGGAACTTGTGTGACATGGTTGCACTCTCAACTTCGAGCTTGTCACCTTCCTAGATTATAAATGGAGGATACATGGCTAAGAGAAGGAGATACAAAAAGTGATATCAAGCATCAAAACTATGGAATAATTTAGAGTTATAAGGTGAAATCAATCCAAAGATCATGTTTTCATTGCCAAGGAGAAGTTAGTGATTAGTTTCTTTAGTTGCATAGGGGTTTTGAGTGGAAATCAAAATAGACACCAATTGGTTCCTCAACCATAGTAAGATATGCGATCACCATTAGAAGGGATCAACACATGTGGCTAAGAACAAGATCCAAAATATAATGAAGGGAATGTTGCATAAAAAATTAGGTATCCAAATTGTTGCATCGTTACCTTTGCATTTGATATAGATTGATATTTTATTCCCCACAACCAAATATCTATTCTTAATTCATTTATGTGATAATGCATGAATGTCATTTGGGTTGTGGTTTACTTCACATCTAAGTAGCTTAAATTATATATATGTGCTTTGTTAATATGATGCAAAAATCCTTCAGGAAGGTACTTGTTTTATTTATGTGCAAGGCCATGAACATCATCACATTGATAATTGGAAAGGAACGACACACTCAAGATCATTGGATGACTAAAGGAAACAAGTTTTCCTCTTGTACACCATTTCCCCCTTTTGTTATTAACTTATATGTAGGTATAAGGAAATAATAATTATAATCTATACTAGCAACTGACATAGAATTTGACCCACTCTTTGAGAGGAACAACTTAGGCATTAAGGTAGATCCCTCGACCATAGAAATGACGACCATACTAGGGATGGCTGTCAATAATAATATCTAAGTATAGGGTTTGATTTTTCTTTGTTTATCATACAAATGTTGTAGTACCTCTTGCATGTGGATAAGAACATAGAAAATAAACCCGAAATCAATTTTTTTTAAGAATATGGACCGCTTTAGTCAAATTTTCCCTGAAATACCTCACCACTTGTGCCTGCTATAACCAACAGTCACGACCGCTTGAGGTTCTTATACAAAACAAATGCAAGCTCTATAAGACCCCATTTTTTACCCCAATATGTAAGTATGATGTAATTATGTAAAGGCTAGAAGCCATATATGAATGGTCTAGGATGATCGGACATATTCTAAATATGTACATCTTCTTTTTAATATTAAAATCCATGACACCTACAAGTGAAGAAGGATGAAGAAGAGATGGGGGGATATGAATCCACAAGTGGGGGAAGTGAGAGGGGATAAGGGCTGATGACCCTAGTGGACTTTAACTATGCCTTAGCCTTCATTAACCATTTTATCCCAAAGTCTCTTAACCATAATTGTGAGGGTCTCTTCAATTAATCAAGGATTAATTATCTTAACTAAGTATTAAGAGGGAAAATTTGCCTCTTCTAGGAAAGCCACATGTCAAAGCAAATTCATTAATATATAAAGTTAGAAAATCATTTCATTCATTCATTCCAACATCCAGAGAGGAAGAGCATCCATGCCTTGGTAATTATAGTTGTTAAACCAAAGGGAAATTAGTTTTATAGAAGTTGCACTTGTGCCCACTCCGATAAACGACATTCTAGATACCCTAATAAACTGGTGTCCGGGATTAGAGAACCCGTCCTGGTAGTGTGACATCCTTGGAGCCTTTTCACGGGGACTTCCTGGTCTGCCTTTGTAGGAGCGTCATAAAGGGAAGGGGAAAACCCGAGGGATTGCAGTTCATAGAAGGTGTACCTTCCCTAGAATTGTGTAGGTTGATGGGGAATGAGTGAGGGGTAGGGGTAAGCTGTGGATGAGGTTACCCACACCAATTGGGTAGACGATAGGTGCCCTTAGTTGAGGAGCACTATATGAGGAGTGTGGTTGTAAATTGAAGGGGGGGAATTGGGAATTCGCCCCTTGTGGACGGATAGCCCCAACTCGACGGTGGCACCTTTCAAAGAAAGAGAAGGATTGACATAGTGCTTACAGCTGGGAGGAACGTTCTTAACTTGCAACTGTTTGGAGGATACATTCATAAGATAAATGCGATTTGTGTATGGATGCTATGAAATTTAGTTTTGTTATATGATGTTATCAATTATTGTTTTCGAATTGATTCTGTGTATGGATTAACTGGGCATGAATTTATGCATTCATGTTAGAAATGGTTACATAATTAGAATGTACAATTTTAGTTTAAAGATTTGCTATTATATATATTTCACTTTTGCTATTAAAAATCCATATTATAGTAAACCATTGGAAAGCAAATCCGTAATTGGAAGCAAGAGCATAAATGATTCATAGATCGAGTACCCCATGGTCTAAACAAAGTTATAATGGCTACTGTGTATTTAACAATGTGGCATCAAAGCTCCAGGTTGCAACACCAGGACTGCATGGTCCAACAATTGCATAAACAATGTGAAGTTGCAGGTTGCACATGAACTATTTGGTGAAATGACCTAGTGGCAGAATTGGGAAAACAATACTGAAATCATCAATTGTTTAATTCAGACCAAGGTTACAACATTGGAGACAATTATGGGTCGGAAAAATGCAATGTTCAGAACAAGTTTGCAAACTATACACCAAATGTTTGACAAAATTCCTATGAATAAATTTTGGGAAAAACACAGGTTACAGGTTAGATACTAATGGAAATGCTCAGGTTGTGGTCTCAAATACAACATAGAAACTTGCAAGGGAGAAATTTGAATTCTCTGTGAAAATTCATGGGTGAATTTCATATTTTGTCAAAATGACAGTTATGTCGATTAACAAAAGTTGGGAATGGAAGGAAGTAGGGGTAACCACATTGGTTGACAAAAAATTACATGTGGGATCATGGGTGCCATGTGTAATTTCATGGTGTTCATATGTCAAGAAGAAAATAACAACTATAATTTTATGGTGGCCATATGTCCAGAAGAAAAGGGCTAGGTGTAAATTCAGGTTGGTCACATGTAAATTTCATACAGCCACTTGTCACATAAGAAATTCTACATATTTAAAATAAAAAAAATCAAATTTTGGAAATTTGGTGTAGGCCCTGACAATGCCATGTGGACGATGTGACGTGGAGGTGCCACATGGATCCGAAATGATGTGGAGCTGCTACATGGAAAAGGGGATGTGACATGGACTAGCCACATCAGATGAGTGCACAAATTCCTGCATGTGAATAAAGGTGTAAATGCAGGAGGAGATCGGACCATTGGATGGTTACGGAGATTGACGACTCGTATTCATTCTGGTTCATGAACATGCACGAGGGTTAAGTTATTTGCCATGAGCTGAAAATGTAAATCTACCACTATGACATGGTGTTCCCATGTTCATTCCAGCTCATCAAGGTAATATTGAAAAACTACTTTTGTCAAGAGCGAAAACCGCTTATGTACCATAAGTGGTAAAGTGATGTAGGGTGATGTCATAAAGGATGGGACCCCTCAAACACGCCATTCTCATAAAATCATGCAAACAAAAAAATAAAGGCAATGGTTTCAACAATTGGATTTTAGGTACTAGGAATTGAAAAATGTTGTCAATCTTATGCGCCATATCTTATGCCCCCTTGACCCCTATCGTGCTCCTTGAGACATTGAGGACTTCAAGAATTTTTGTGTCGTGATAACATGACTAATGAAAATGGGAAAAGTTACATTGTGCTATCAGTTTGGGAATAAGTGTGTTATGCCTTCTAAAAAAATGGACAAGAAATTGGCACGTGGTTATAATTTGACAAAATTGTTAGATTAATAATTTCCAAAATTCTTATTTATACATGAATTTTTTATTATTGAATTTTGGAAATAAAGTTTAACCTACAGATTTGATGTATGAACACATTTCATATAACGATACAACAAGTTTCTATAGGTTACATGTTTTCATTTAGCATAGCATAGAACATAAGAAGTAAAGATTGGGGAAAGGGAACTTCCATATAGTTTGGAAGAAGAAGACATAGGGTCGAATATCCATGTGGACAATGATAAAACAAAATCTAATGGGCATATAGATAAAACATAACCAATTGAGTTGATGGAAACCATGATAAGATTTAGGATGGAAGTACATAGTTGTAGATATGATAATGAGAGAATGTTAAGGGATGAGGAACAACAAAACCAACTGAATAACCATCTAATGCAGAGCTTGAATTTATTACAGAAGAAAATGCAGGTTGGATCAACCTGATTCCATGATAAAGAATATAGATAACATTCCAGGAAGAGATCCTATGAAAGATCCAGACATTCCAAGAGTACTACCAAGAGTCCTGAACACTATATCTCACCACCTCATGCAGCTAGAAAGTCCTACTCATATGAAGAATAAAGGAGCATCACATAAATGCATTCATCTAGACATCATAAAATAAGACACGTGGAGAAGGAGTTGCAAGGGGAGCTTAAGCAGATTAAGCTACCCACTTTTTATGGTGAGCATAAGAAAGGAGAAGATGTTGAAGCTTGGTTATTGGGGATGAGGAAGTACCTCCAGTTACATAACTACTCCTCAAATATGGAAGCTAGAATATCCATTTACAATTCGTAGGGAAATGATTACATTTGAGGGATCAACTTGTCAAAGTAAAGCATATCAAGGAATATAACATCACATGGAAGCAATTCAAGAGGTATTTCTAGCAAAAACATTTATGTGAACATAACTATGAGAAGAAAATGGAGGAGTTTTTTGAAATCAAGCTTGGAAATATGCCTATGGAGGAGTATGAAAGAAAGTTTTTGGAATTGCTTAGGTACGTTGGATTCCTTGAGGATGAGAAAGTAAATATACACAGATTTTTGAGTGGATTACCTTCACTTTACAGAGACATACTTTAGTTTAATGAACCCAAGACTTTGGAGGAGGCAATTCAAAAATCCAAATGTATATATGAACAACGATAAAGGCAAAGTAGATTTTTATAGGCCTTGGAGGAACAAACATAAACATAAACATGATCAGAAGAAGAAAGGATTTAATCCTTCTTTTCTCAGTAACCAGTCAAACTCATATCATCAAAGTAACCCAACTCAATAGGGACCTAGGATGGTAGTATAGAGAGAAAGAAACAGGGGAGCAACTCAAGTGTTGGTGATGTGAAGGAGATTATATGTACATAGATTGTCCTCATAAGGGAAACAAAATGAGGATTATGCACAACATTAAAGAATAAAGTACTGTGGAGGATGTGGCCAGAGACATCCCCAGACTCTATGTAGCTTTGGATAATAGACATGTAGAGTATCAATCGAATATGATTGAGGTTGAAGGTAAGGTTTCCAATCAACCTATTGCCATTTTAATTGATTATGGGGTAAGTAATAGTTATATCTATCCAATTATAGTTGAAAGATATCAGTTAAAGAAAAGTAAGCATGATAAATCATGGTTGGTTCAGTTGGCTACTGGAACCAAAAGGAAAATTTGTGAGATAATAATGGGATGTCCCTTAGATATGAATGGACTCCATACTTTTTGTAGATTTGAACATAATTCCTCTTGGTCCTTATGGTGTGCTTATTGGGATGGACGGGTTGGATGCATACTATGTTATTTTAGATTGCCACAACAAGAATCTCACTTATCTTGATGAAGAAGGAGAGCAAAAGATATTGAAAGGAATTCCAAGGCCTATTTCCATAAGATAGGTTTTATCTGTGCAGTTAAAAAGATGTTTCAGAAAAAGGATGTTAGTTTTATGTAGCTCATGTGGAAGATCCAGAAAAAAATAAAGGCCCCAACTTTGAATATTTTCCAGTATTACAAGAATTCACCAATGTGTTTGAAGAAATACCAGGTTTTCCACCTAAAAGAGACAATGATTTCTCTATTGACTTAGTACTTGGAGCTGCCCCAGTTTCCAAAATACTCTACAAAATGATTACACTTGAGTTGAGGGAATTACAGATGAAACTAGAGGAGTTGATGAAGAAAGGATACATACGACCAAGTGTGTCTCCTTAGGGAGCACCAATATTCTTTGTAAAGAAGAAGGATGGAGCGTTAAGGTTGTGTATTGATTTTAAATGAAGTCATTGTGAAGAACACATATCCTCTGCCTAGAATTGATGACTTGTTTGATCAATTGAAAGGAGCAAGGATTTACTCCAAGATAGATTTGGGTTATCATCAAGTGAGAATAAAGGATGAAGATATCAACAAAACAACTTTTAGAACTTGATATGGTCATTATGAGTTTGTAGTACTGACATTTGGATTAACAAATGCACCAACTACTTTTATGTGCTTAATGACTGCAATATTTAGACAAAATTTGGATAAGTTTTTCATTGTATTCTTAGATGACACTCTTATTTATTCAAGATTAGTGGAGGAGCATGAGGAACATTTGAAATTAGTACTACAAGTGTTAAGAGATAATCAAATTTATGCTAAATTGAGTAAATGTTCATTTTACCATAAGCAAATTAAGTACTTAGGACACATCATCTATGAGGAAGGGATAGCAGTGGACCAAAAGAAGGTTGAAGCCATCATGGGGTGGCATACACCCATGGATGTATTAGAGGTAAGGTAATTTATGGGATTAGATGGATATTACATAAGATTCATAGAAGGATCACTCAAAAGTGGCACATCCAATTACCTCATTACAGAAGAAGTCAAATTTGAACGAACAACACGGTGTGAAGAACATTTTCTGCAGCTAAAGGGATTTCTCACCAATGCACCAATTCTCAAAATTGTTGATCTAAATGAATATTTTGTGGTATGTACATATCCTTGCAAAGAAGGAATTGGTGGCATAATTATGCAAAAAGGACACATGTTATGCTATGAATCTAGGAAGCTGAAGGAACATGAGAAAAATTATGCCACACATGATTTAGAGTTGCTTGCTATAGTGCACGCCATAAAAATGTGGAGACATTATCTCATGGGAAGGGAGTTTGAATTAAGGACATATCACAAATTATGGATTGAAATACTTGTTTGAAAAGCATAATTTGAATGTCAGACAAACAAGATGGCTGGAATATATTTGTGAATTTGATTTTGATATCAAACATATAAAAGGGAAAGAGATCAAGGTTGCAGATGCACCCAACAAGAAATCACATGCAATGCAAGCTACAACCATTAGCATGTGTAAATCAGATTTAAGAACTAGAATTCTTGAGCCCGCTACCTCAAATGAACATTATTTATAGGTGAAAGAAGGATTGCAACATGAAAATATACACAATAAATATGAAGGATACAAATTGGAAAATGGTGGACTTCTTATGCATAAAAATAGAGTTTATGTACCTAATTCTGTGTAGTTAAGGAAACTGATAACGAATGAGATGCATACGGTTCCATATGCAAGACACCCTGTATATCAAAAGATGATTGCAAAAATGAGTTGGCCAGGAATGAAGAAAGATGTTGATAAATATATAGCCAGGTGCATGGAATGTCAAAGGGTAGAAGTGGAGCACATACATCTAGGAAGTTTTCTACACTCGCTACCAATACCATAATGGAAATGGCATGTGGTGACCATTAATTTCATCACTAAATTTCCCATGATACTGAACCACATGATTCCATCATGGTAGGGTGGATAAGTTAACGAAGGCTACCCACTTCATTCCAATCAAGTCAACACATAATGTAGCTAACATAACATAGATTTATATGAAGGAAATTGCCAAGTTACATCGGATACCAAAATCCATTGTATTAGACAAAGATCGAAAGTTTACCTCAAAATTTTGGAAGGGTTTATTCAAAGGATTTGGAAAAAATCTAAATTTGAGTACAACATATCATCCCCAGATTAATGAGCAGGCTGAGAGAGTTAATCAAGTTATTGATGATATGTTGAGGATGTATGTGATGGATCAACCATCTAAATGGAAAGATTACTTGGACTTGGTGGAGTTTGAATACAACAATGGGTATCACGTTTCTTTGAAGATGAGTCTGTTTAAAGCCTTATGTGGAAGAAAGTGCAATACTCCAATCAGTTGGGACAATCTAGCGGATGGAATAGTAATTGAGCCATAATTTATTAATGAAATGGAAGATAAAATTTTAAAGATCATGCAAAATTTGAAGACAACATAGGATAGACATAAAATTTATGTAGACAATGGTAGAATAGCAAGAGAATCCAGAGTTGGTGATCATGTGTATCTGAAAGTCAGGACGAAGAAGAGTTCATTGAAACTCAGAATTTGTCCTAAACTAACAACCAGATATTGGAGATCGTTTGAAATATTATCTACGATAGGACCTGTCGCATATGAGCTTGCTTTGCCTTCTTGCATAAAAGTGCGTAATGTATTTCGTGTGTCATTATTAAAAAAAGTATATACCTGATCCTAACCATTGCCAATTGGGCTGCAATTCATGTGGAATTTTAAAGAGATATTTCAGTGTATCCAATGCGCATCATCGAAAAGAAGATTACATTGCTCAAGAAAAAATCTATAGGGTAGGTAAAGGTCCAATGGACACATTACGACCGTGAAGAAGTAACATGGGAATTGGAGGATGCAATGCGAGAGGCATACTCACAACTATTTTGAAAATTTTTGTTGTAATAATTTTATACATGTATGAAATGCTGATATGCATCGAGGACGGTGCAGTAAATTAAGGTAGAGGGGAATGTAACACCCCCTTTTTTACCCTAATATGTAAATATGATGCAATTATGTAGAGGTTAGAATCTGAATATGAATGGTCCAGGATGACTGAACACATTGTATATATGTACATTTTCTTTTTAATTTATAAATACCTAACAACTACAAGTAAAGAAGGATGAAGAAGAGATGGGGCACCATGAATACATAAGTGGGAGAAGTGAGAGGGGCCAAGGAGTGATGACCCTAGTGGAATTTAACTATACCTTAGCCTTTCATTAGCCTTTTTAACCCAAAATCCCTTAAACGTAATTATGAGGGTGGCTTTAATTAGTCATGGGTTAATTATCTTAATTGAGTATTAAGAGGGAAAAGTGGACTCTTATGGGGAATCCACTTGCCAAATCAAATCCATGCATATATAAAGTTAGAAAATAATTTCATTCATTCGTTCCAAATCCAGAGAGGAAGAACATCCATGCCATGGTAATTCCAATTGGTAAACCATCCATGCCATGGTAATTCCAATTGGTAAACCAAAGGGAAATTAGTTTTCTAGAAGCTACACTTGAGCCCACCTTGATAAACGACAGCCTAGCTACCCTGATAAACTGGTGTCCGGGATTAGAGAACTTGGCTTGAAGTGTGACATTCCTGGAGCCTTGTCACAGAGACTTCCTAGATGATTTGTGTTGGAGCACCAAAAGGGGAATGGGACAACCCAAGGTACTATGGTGCAAATAAGGGGCACCTTCCCTTGCATTGTGAAAGTTGATGGGGAATGAGTGAGGGGTTGGGGTTAGGTATGGATGGGGTTACCCACACCACTTGGACAGACAATAGATTCCCTTGGGTGAGGAGCGCTCTGCGAGGAGTGTGGTTGTAAATTGAAGGGGAAGAAGTGGAAAATTTCCCCTTGTCTATAGATAACCCCAACTCGGGAGTGGAACATGTCAAAGAAAGAGAAGGTTTGACATAGTGCCTACGATTGGGAGGAACATTCTTAGCTTGCAACTATTTGGAGGACACTTTGTTGGTTATGGAGCCTAATCTTCTTGATTCAGAGGCTGTGTTTCGGTCATGTTTGGATCCCAACCCATGACGGGGGTGTGTGGGGGGGATTCCCCCCACTATAGTCACCATGGGGGGTCTATGGGGGGAGACGACTAATTTGAGAGCCCCCCCTTGGCGGGGGTTCGGTGGCAGTGCCCCGTAGTGAAAATTTTGAAAAAAATCCCTAATTTTTCTTCGTAGTCATGACTTGGTTAATAATGGGTAATTTACAGCTCCATGGTATTGGGTGTCCCGTGGTATTTTTCCATGGTAATCCCTGTTTAAAATGAAGGCATTATAATATGATTGTGTGTGGTAGTATTGCATTGTAAATATCTATGTGATTGTGTGAGAGAGACTATGAGAGAGTTAAGAGGAAGTTGCAACGGATGTGATGTGGGTTGTATCCCTTCATTCGTTGGATGGTATAATAAAAGGACTGGAAATTTCTCCGTGGACGTAGTCCATATTGGGTGAACCATGTAATTAATGTCTCTCTTGTTTTGTGTTTATGTATTTTGTTTTTGCATCTTATTTTATGCTATTGTTCTTCGATCCTGCTTCTCTAACACACTTTCATAAGATAAGTGCCAATTGTGTACGAATGCCATGGATTTTAGTTCTGTTATGCGATGTTTTCAATTATTGTTTTGGAATTGATTCTGTTTATGGATTGAATGAGCATGGCCTTATGCATTCATGTTAGGAATAATTACATAATTAGAATGTACAATTTTAGTTTAAAGATGTCCTATTCTATATATTTCACTTTTGTTGTTAAAAATCCATATTATAGTCACCCATTGGAAAGCAAATTTGTAATCGGAAGCAAGATCATAAATTATTCATAGATTTGAGTACCCCGTGGTCTCAATAGAGTTATAGTGGCTACTGGGTATGTGACAAGTGCATTGAAAAAATATTTATTTCGAGATATGAAAAATAATTGTATATGATGCATGGGTTCTTAAAAATGTCATTTGCTTAATCAAGGGTTAAACATTACTATTTTGCGTCCAATTATTGCTTGAACTAGGAGTGAAAAGGTTTTTCTAGAATGTTTGCATCATCATTTTTTGGTTTTCATTAGTTCATGATTTCATATTGTAAAAAGACTTTGAAAGCATTTGTATGTGCATTTTGATTTATTATCTTCTTAATCACTGAAAAGTCTCTTTGGAATTTTAAAGCATTGATGTTGTGTTGCATTTAAAGAAAGAAACATGGGATCCTTTTCCCTTTTCTTGATCTGTTGAAATTTTCACCCTACTTCATAGAAATAAATGTGAAATGTATTTTATTTTTGCATTTTAATTGTATTTTTTATTACAACAAAATTGACAATAATCTCAACATTATTTAAGTTGCACTATGTACCTTGATTAATAACATACACTATAAGCAACCACAATTGTTTTTATAGAAAAAACATATAGCATAGGTTGTAGAGCTGTGGTGTAGGGTGGATAGTTTATTCTCTAAGGTTGTTGACACTTAACTAGCTTCCACTAAGAGAGTTAAAATCTATTAGTAGCAAATAACATTTTTTGGGAAAGTGCACCTAACAAACTCACTAGGCACTAGATCAATATAGGCAAGTGTAGAGATATTCCTTTTTGCTTGTTTAATGGGATATGCATGTACAAGAGATTTAGTAAAATTGGCAATTCCCAGAGGTGGCACCAATTCTCTTAGAGTTTTAGGTCTAGGATTCAGTCCTACGTTCCTTTCCCATAGGCAGACACCTGACCCATGATTGTTCCCCCATACTATTGATTTGCTAAGTAGTAATGTTGATGTATTTTCATAGATTTCACATAGGTGATTGCAAGAGGGAAGTGCTTACGATACCTGAGAAATGTGTATAACACTCATTTAAGCTCCCTTAGAGGATACTTGTATTCATGAGAGTACTTGCACCTTTGATAATTGCTATGTGAGTGTTACGATAACTATCTCCTTGTCATCTTCATATATTGGTCCTAGGCCTTGATATTCTTGAGCTAATCATTGGAAGGATCCTTTCCCTATTTTCTTGTTATTCCTTGTATATTTATTACATATGTAATTGCTTCTTGGTGGTGTGTGTCTAGCATGGCCTTACACTTGTTAGTTCTTTTAATAAGATAATTTTGGTTAAACTTAATCAAGTAAAAGTGGTTGATCATTTGACCCATCAACCTAGATGGTTAAGAGGGTATCCCATCGAAAGTGTTGAACCACAATTAACTCGACCAAAGAATTAAATAATCAGAACACAATTCAAACTAAGACAGACTTACAAACTTACACACAACTTGGGAGAGCCCTAAAAGGGAAGTATCGATAAATTCAATAATCGAATAAACCCTATCAGGAGACTTTGGCCCACCTAAGATTGAAAATCTTGATTATCAACCACTAGCTAGTTTTAAGACTCCCCTTACACAACCTAATGGTCTTGTATTGATATAGTTGGGCATAGCTCTGCTCGCATATCCATTATAATTTTTTCATAGTACTCAACACAATATGTCTTGAATAAGTGGTTCACCACATCACGGGGGACCTATCCCCACTACGCCTAGAACTAGTACAAAATGAGAGATAAATGAACAAAAAAATGACCAAAATCCGCATATAAATGATCACTTTTGATTTGGAAACCACTGGTGGCAAATTAGCGGTCATTTATCACGCGACCAAAAAAGTGGTCATATTTGACTTGGTCATTTCTAGCTTATCCCATGGTCATATATTTGGTCATTAATTGTCATAATTAATGACCAAATATACGACCAAATATATGACAACACGATAAGATATAAACGACCAAACTAAATATGACCACATTTTTGGTCGCGTGATCAATGACCGCTAGTTTGCCACCAGTGGTCGTTTATATGTAGATTTTGGTCATATTTTGGGTCATTATCTCTATTTTTGTAGTGGTCATTTATCTATTTTTAATGGTTTTAAAACATATATATGGCACAAAGGAATCGAACCACCATCCTCTTTCCTATAAGGTAGGTTCTCTTCCATCGAGCTAGCACCCTTAAATAGAATACAATATATAATTTTACATCAATGATCTAAGACACAAGCTAGTCTCATTCAAAAGGTTATATGATCACAACAAAGGAAAGGGGGCACTCTATTTGACTAAGAATGGAACCTAAATCCAAGAGAAACTTGCAGGAAAACAAGTCATATTGTATATGTTAATATAAGCTGTTGTTTTTCTTTTGGAACAAAGAAAAAATAGACTAAAAATAAATCTATCACACAAGATCAAGAGGTGTATTCAGGACAATAATCTTACTTGACCCTCCATAGAAGCTAAGTTCTAGATATAAATAATTGTTTAACCAACTAAAAACGAAATTCATACAGAACATGAGAAGGGAATTTTAAGCAAAGAAAAACCAAAGTTAAAAAAGAAATGAAAAGAAAAAAACATGCATAAAGAAAATTTTATGTATGTTAAATGTAATGCTATGAAATATCTTGGGATTGAAATCACTCATTATAATTCGAGGATCACTATAGAATAATCCAAATATAATCTAGATCTCCTTTTACAATTTCAAATGGCTAATTTGCAAACCTGTTGAGACTCCATTCCTCTATAGCATCAAACCAAAGGCTACATGTTCTCCACCTTTGGTTGAAAACACACAATACAGACCACGGGTTGGTTGGGAGCTGCCTTTACCTTACAAAAAGGCCCGACATCTCTTATGTTGTTAGCATCATTTTCAAGTTTAAGCAGGGACCACAAAAGTTGCACTGGCAGATGTACATAATTGATGAAGTATGTTGGACCCTGTTACAACTACAAAGATTGGATGCGCCTGGTAAAATATACATGAAGTATGCACAGATATGGATTGTCAGCAAATTATTTACAGCTGAAAGACAAATATCAAAATAAAGGAGCAACATTGTACATTGATGGAAGGCCAAAAGCCACAGGGAATATTGCGGGGTTTATAAATAGTACACAACCAGGGTCTACAATTAAGAAACCCAACTGCGAATTTTAGGGGCATGAAGGAAACCGTGTTTTTGTATGTGCCATTAAATCAATAGCTGCAGGGGAAGAGTTACTTATTAATTACAATTTGAATCAAGTAGATACAAACACGGTTACTATGGGAATGGTACATCTAACAATTTACTTAACCTTTTATTAATGAATTTAACATCTTAAGGATTTTTTCGTTAGTTTATTGTCATAATTTCGTTTAAATTTACTATATTTACTTCGCAAGGTAGTGATAGGGGCATAACCCCAGTAGCTGGTCAGAGGAGTACAACTTCCTCGAGGCAACATGTATACAACTTTGTAATAGTAAAAATATAATATTAAAAAAGAGTTTTTTTTTGCTGTGTTTTTTCATGAGTATATTCGTTTGGTTTATATAATGTTATCTATATTTGATGTAGAGTGTTGATCGAGGAAGCCACCCAGTTGTTGATTAGACGACAATAGCCTCAGGGAAGCAAGTAAACCTGATTGTAATTGTACAATTTAAATACATCGAAATGTTTTGTTATTATATTGTTTCAGTGAGTATTTTGGTTTCATTTAGATATTTGTTTCTATGTTTTTGATGCAGGGCTCTTTAAGGGGCACCTCCTAGAAGTAGATGATACCGGACCTACCTCGAGGCAACAAGTATACATTGATGCCATTGTACAAATTTAATATGAAAACAAATTTTTTTGTTGTGTTTTTTCAAGAGTATATTCAATTCATTTAGATAATATTATCTATATTTTTTTTGCAGAGTGTTGATCGGGGAAACCACTCGCCCGTTGATCAGACAACAATGTCCTTGGGGCAACGGGTATACCTGATTATAATTGTACAATTTAAATACATCAAAATGTTTTCTTATTAAGTTTTTTTCGTGAGTATTTTGGTTTCGTTTAGATGATTTTTTTCTATGTTTTTGATGCAGGGTTCTAATCGGGGCACCTCCCTACTAGTAGATCAGGGCATGTCACTTATAACCATTGATCTGGTGAGTAGAGGATCCTCTAGGCAGCAGGTATAATTCATTGGAATTGTACCAATATAATATGTAGCATAATGTTTTTTTTGTTATGTCTTTTTCGTGTGTATATTGGTTCCATTATGATAATGTTTTCTACTTCTTTTTTGCAGGGGGATGATTGGGGCAAGTCCCTAGTTTGGGATCAGACAACACCATCATCGAGGCATCAGGTAAACCTAGTTGTAATTTTAGGAATCTATCACGATAGATATTTTTTGTTCATATACTTTTTTCCTCAGTCTATTGCTTTCATGTTAGTAATGTTTTACATATTTTTGTTGCAGACCAATGATTCAACGTATGGAACAACATCACAACAATCAATAGATTTTGATGTGTATGAGTTGATGCGCGATGTTGACATTGGTTCTTCTCTAGACCCGGTTAATATGATAGAGAAGACGTTGAAAAAAATTAACGAGAATATCCTTTGTCTTCTATTCATTCACCCGCAGACAGATGAGATTAAAGCCAAGGTTGATATCTTGGTAAAGAGATCTCATGCCTTGCAAGTAAGTTGCAGAATATTGAATCATAATATAAATTCATTTAGAACTTTATAATTTTTACTTTTATATGATAGTGAACTTATAAACTATGGTTTGTATTTACAGGATTTTCTGGGACCACACACTAGTGGTCAAGGTGGTGTTGGCCCCAGTGATACTCGTGGAGAGTCTTCACATGAGAAAATGACTCCACGCACATCGACTCATGCACCATTTTTGTCGACTGAACAGTCAGAAACACGTTCTACGACACCCCCGAGGCCAGCTTTGAGTGCACCCGCCAATGACCGACGCACACCATATCGTGCAGAAGAAGGGGTCGATGCAAAGCCTGCTAGTATTGATGTTGCTGAAGCAACATTTCCTGGATCTTCCCGTGTCACTAGCACAGGTACAATACATACAACATTTTTGGTGTACGAAGATCTCGTTCCAATAAAGATAGAGAAGATCCCTGGTAATTATACATTGTTCAAGTTAGTGTTTATAATTTGAATGTAATATATCGATAAAACATTTTTTTTCAACTAATGATGGCATGATCGTTTTGCAGGAAATGATGTTTTTTATAAACATCTAAATGATTTGTCCTTGGATATATTCGGGCCCACCATCTGCACAAGGTGGGATAAACAAATGAAAAATTTAAAATATGATCTCACTAATTGGTTGGTTGGCCTGTTTGACAATGAGAACTTCGATCGAGCGCAGCTAAAGAAAGCTGGACAACATATGAAGATTGTCCGAGACAAATATAGGGTTCACCTAGAAAGGAACCCTAGGTATGAGCTCCCTCTGATGATTCCAACAAGAGAGTGGAAATCCCTAGTGGAAGATGGAAAGGAGAGGGCTCTGAGAAAAGAAGGAAAGCTACCACCAGGCACAAGGAGGTATGCAATACTTTCCACAATGTAATTCTAAACCTTATTATTATTAATTTTTATATCGAATTTGGAACATCTAACGTATTTCAACACTTGCATAGGCTGCCAGACACATCAAAGGCCACAAAGGAAAGACTAGAAAAAATTGGTCAGCACAAGCTTGAGCCTTGTGGTTATTCGAATTTAGCGGCATGAATTGTAAGTATCGAAAAACCAATAATGCATCCAAATAATAAATTGCAAATTATTTTCGTTTTATTGCACCGCAAAATGTAAATTAATGACGTTATGCGAATATCCAAGCTGACCTATTCAAAGAAGTGCCCACTGAGGAAGACTTTAATCTTGGCTTCCAGCACGACTTAGGAGCTGTTGTTGAATGCCGAAAAATATTTTATGGGAAAACAAAGTCTTCTGGCGATCTATCTAGTGCACAGGTATATAAAATCTATATAGTTTAATGAAGATTTATTACTTGTGCAATCTATTCATTATAAATAATTGGCATAAAATATTGTCTCTATTTTGAGTAGGAAAGCAATAATCCCCTTAATGTCGACGATGAACAACAACCAATTGAAGAACATGCTTTGAATCCTGGTAATGAATTTATTCATATGCTACAATTTTATATATAGCATTGTAGATGGTGAACATTAATTTTACTTCTCCATCTTTCTACTGTAGAGCATGTAGAGGGTCACACTGTACAGGTTGAGACTAGACAAGAATATGAAGAACATGATGTGGCCACAACAGGTAAAAAAACACCTTTGTATTTTTTTTAATGAAATAATTGTCATTATAATAACAAAATATATCGATGTAACATTTTCACATTATTGTAGCAAATCTGGACCCCTTTCCACAAAATCCACGTGGCGAGTACTCTACTAGGAAGACATCATGACAAGTTGATGAAGCACCAAGAACTGAACAACAAGTTACAAAAGATGAGCTTCTTGTTGATTTTGTAAAGAGAAAAAAATTAGAAAGAAGTGATTGAAGAAATATTGTGTAATTATTTTTTATAATATAATGTCATCCATGATTTTTTCCCTATTGAATGAATGAATGGTTTAATGAATTAGCTTTTATTGAATGAATGTGTTGACTGAATGAATGCATGGTTTAATGAATGTTATCTTTTATTGAATGAATGGTAAATGTTTGTTTATAATGAAATCTACATGTTTGCGTGTAATTTTTTTTTCAAGTACATGCATTGGATATGGGGAATTTAGAGTGATGTGAGGGGGGGGGAGGGGCCATAAGGGCTTCCACCTTCATGTGGTTGTCCCTGTTCAGTAGAGAATAATAAATTATTCTCAAAACAAAGAGGAGCTCAATGAATGGATATGGTGGTGCCTTTCTACAACCCACTTGCGTGTCATCTAAATTTTGACAATTTCTTGGGGCTTGTTATGAAACTAAAGTATCTTATCCTACTTTCCAAGCCTTTGAAAAGGTAAGGAATTACTCATTTCTCACTTACTTATGACAGTTTGAGAAAAAGTAAAATCAAATGAAAGTAAGAACCAACTATACAAATATAAGCAAGCAATTCTTACATAGTGATATTGTCACATAGAAGTCGTTGAAATCAAGTTCCAAAAACCTATTTATGTTGAAGATCCATTTTCATTTGCAAGACATAGTGGATCCTACAGATCTCTGCACATCTTATCTCTTGCCCCACAATTGTCAGAATGCCTTTGTATATTCATGACATTGCTAGAGATCCTGTCAACCTGCAACCTTCCTTGGTGGTATGCATCTCTGACTACCTACCATGCTCTCTAGCCACACCAAAGTCTCTATAAAAAGCTATCACCAACACCATCAAGTCCAATTTTTGTATTTCACTAAGCATGCCTCACATAAGCTCTCTAAGCAAAGAGCTCCAAGTATCCTCTAGTGTTTCTTTGTCACATGCCCTAGGATCTACGTCCTTCTCAAAAAGGACTCAAACATTAACACTTCAAGTATCCTCTAATTCCCCCCCCCAAAACCCTAGTTCCTTCCTTGCTTGCATAAATACAAGTACAAAGACTCAAGACAAATGCATATTCAAGATACAAATGATGTGATGAACTCGCAAATGGATTAAGGGAATATGAGGTTCAAAATCAAATAGGTAAGGCAATCGAGACATGGAATACTTATGATAGTTTGAGCAAGGGTAAAATCAAATGAAATTAAGCATCAACAACAAACACATAAGCAAGCAATTCTTACATAGTGATATTGTAAGATAAAAGTAATTGAAATCAAGTTCCACAATCCTATTTATAGGCATACTTGAACAAGAATATCACTAATCAATTCAATGTTTAACAATAAACCATGGGCATCTAGCTATGGATGACAAAAGATAAGAGTGGTAATATAATTTTATCAATGTCCATTGAATTAACACAATAGTATCTCAATAAAATCTAGGGTCGTAGCTAGGAAATAAACCCTAGTTGGGGGCATAAACCAATAGAGAAATGAGTAAGGAATTCCCACACTCTCTTGTATACCATGTTGAGGTTCGTAAGATACCGCAAGGATGAAATTGAACCAACCAACAAACCCTAATTCCTGTAATAAACAAGGAGAAAAACAATGTTAGGGTAGCATAACATTACAACCTAAGAAGTTTATTAGAGATGATTCATGGGTGCACTAGAGGGAGAATCCATAAGTGTGATAGAGAGAAGATGAAAACTAATAACAAGAGATTTGAGGGTGCTCATAGTCTAAATCACTTGTATTCAAGAGATTAGGAAGTTCACATGAGGCATGGGTCCTTGCCCAATTTATGCCAAATGTAAAATTGTGTAATTCTAGGATTTGGGAGGGTTTTAGTTCTAGTTATGGTACATTTCTGGAAAATTCATTCAGTGAACAATGAATTACAATGATAGAATGTAATCTTTGCATTTCTTATTTATAATGGAACTAGGATGAACAAAATTTATTACATCTGTTAGATTTCATCTATTTTTTTCTACAAGCTAAGACAATAAATGAATTGGTGATGTTTTTTAATTCATGAGTTTGTTAGCAAAATAATGTAGTCTTTACAGTTTTGGAATATTTGTTCTATCTCTTATCATCCTTTTTCATGGTACTAATAATATTTGTAATGTGATGTAGTTGTGAGGGACCCTGCATGAGGTTTTAATTACATCCAAATAGAGAATTATGTTAGAATTCCAACTATAAATCTCTAGGTTTAACAAAAGCGCAAGTAAGGGTAAGTTCAATATGCCAGCACTTCTTGTAAATGGGATGCTAGTTTTTGAGCTTTTCCAAATCTTGTTATTATCTTGATTTCACATGATTACTCATATTTGGTGCAGGATATACAAAAATTCTATTTCCTAAGCTGTAAGCATAAGAAGCATCAGTACAACTTGATAGAATGGTATGCTATTTAAAGTAACACGTTGTCTTATGGACATGAGTATATTCATGTGAACATATATAATATATATTGACATGGTGTATGGCAGGTCCCATATATAGCTTCATCCTTGTGGGGTGTCAAGCTTGGCACAAATGGTCATGAATACCTATTTGACTGGGTCAGTATACAACTTACAAAACTTAATGATCAACATGATGTTGTACAACTTTTGAAAATGACATCCCTTGCTCTACAGGTATGACGTATTGTAGCTGTCCATATTTTTCTGTAATCATTGTCTTTGGAATATTTCATCAAAAATGCTATGGATATTAGGACAATTCATACTACTGATGGTATTATCTATAATTGTCAAATTAGAACACATACTATTTTTCTTTTTTTTCAGACTAGTTTCCTAGTTATTATAGTTTTTATTGCTTGATTCTTAGATATTAGACCTTTCCTTTTTGACAATAGCTTAGATATCAGATCGCATTTGCACTCACACTTTGTACTAATAGATTGTATGTTATTTTAGTCCCATGGAATTACTTCTATGGTCATTTATTGGGAGAGTAAAAGGGTCGAAAGCACACAGCTCATGATCCATAGGACAACATAAACATATGCTCCTAATGTTAATAATTGTATTTTTTTACTGTTTTGATTTCCATACTGATGATCACATCTCCTTTTTCACTAGTACTCCTATTGTTTCGTAATATTCCCTTCTTATGTGATTATATTTTGACTAATATTGTCTTCGACTAGATGACAAGGATTATTCCTCTAGATGCAAGTAATCCATATGGTGTGTTGGGATTGAATAGAGGTGCATCAGCTAAGAGCGTGAAGAAAAGGTAATTATTTTAACTTATCCTAAAGTATTTGGATATTAATTAGCATAGTATCTATGTATATTTGAATGAATCAATATTCTAAACAATAATGCATTATATTTGTTTAGACTGTGAATTGTATAAATAAGGAAAACAACATTAAATTTGGAAACAAGAAAGATTTCCTATAATGCAAGGAGTTCCTACAAAGCAAACCAAGTTTTTCACGAAGTTTATTTTTTTAAGATTTATAGATCACCAAATTGCTTCCCTTTCCAATTGGTGTCTTGGTCAAAATGCAACGAATCCTTTTTATTTCGCATTCATCGTTGGCTATGTCTAAGGTTGAATAATCACAAACTAGCTCAATTCTTATGACATATTATGTAGTAGAATGCAGTTTCAAAACAATGTTGGAACTTCTTAATTAGCTTTTGTACCCTGGATAGAAAGAATATTGTTGTTTCAAGGGTATATATCCAATATTATTAATTAGATTCTTTTGCTACCTTCAAGGTTCCCAAAACTACTGAAACATGCTGGAACTTTCCCAAACTGTATCAAGGATATGCCCAAATCCAACTAGAACTTGCGCATAATTGATGAGGGAGGTTGTTTTGAGGTACTGAAAGCACCTAGATCTAGTATTAATGCTTGTTGTTACTATTTTAAATACCTAAAGTGCTAGATCACTCATAATAGAGAATCCTCCAAGATATATGGAAAATATACCTTCAAACCATTACAAATTTGCTCCAAAGAACCCATACTGTTGATGTTCATACATGCGACATGTTGTTCATTACCCCACATAGGGTTGTTACATGAAAATTATCAGAAATTTACTTTAACATTGCGATCTTGCCAAGAATCATGCTCAGAATCACGAAGTATGTCAAGAATGTCCATCAAATGCTTTCACCACTGACATGTTGTTGCATAGTTGTGTTAATGACTGTTTAGGATCTTTTCATTGCCCATAAATGATTCTTTATTGCTGTTGAATTTCCCAGAACTTCATTCGAATGCTTTATAATAGACAAAAGGAATGCCCAGACCTGTCTTTTTCTTGATTGTAACCATACAAAATGGGTGGTTATAACATCCATCACAGCATACATAACTCATTTTGTAACCATCTGAAGTACTTTCCTATGATGTTCAACTATAAAAAATGATTTATTGTATAATTGACTGCTATAAGCAAGGTCAAGCCTAAGGGACTAATTCCCATTCCAAACTAGACACAAGAAAGGATAACATAACCATATGATTAAGGGGGCCTACAAGCAAGGTCCAACCTAACGGATTATTTCCCATTCCAAAATAGACACAAGAAAAGAGAACATAACCAAATGATTAAGGGGGCCATGTACTATTCATACCAAAAGGTACCGGTCTGGTCCAATAAATTGGACATGGCAATAAAAATATTGATACCTATCTAAACAACCATCTCTCTTTTGCATAATGATTTGATCCTGATAAAATAAACAACATGACCACAATATATTTATTATTAATGGAGAATAGACCACATTTTATAGGCCATGCTGGTGTTTTTCTGCCTGCTGATAATTACGACAAGTCTTTAACTTGGGGGATTACTGCGTTGGATCAAAGGTAAGTTTGGAGAAACTGACACATCGTCCAAGGATCCACTCTACTCCAAACCTAGAGTGCAACTCTGTGCATCGAAAGTATGAATTTTTGGCGTTTGCATGGTTTGATGGGTGATCAAGCCAATAAATTTTATTCAAAGCATCCACATCCTCAGAATTTAAGCCAAAAGATGTCCCATGGAATATTTATGAAAAAGTTTGTTCTCGTGCCTTACAGAATCCCACATGTTTCAAGAGCAGCTAAAGGATCTGTACCAGTCTTATTCTGCCTCTTTTGAACCTGTTGACATGAGCAATAATTCTTGTAATCCTAGTTCAAGGCATCATTCATGCCACCCAGGGACCTACTTCCTTGCAAATAAAAAACAATAGCTCCATACTTTTAATCGGCATACCAAATTTTAGACCAATACAGTTCCTACCCTATCCTAGTACTATATGTATATGTTGTATAGTCAGTCATCTAGTTAAGCTTATGAAACATAAAATTAGATGGTCGAGTTTTTTCTACACATAAAATTAAACATGATTAAATAGACATCTCTCCCAACCTAAAAGTAGATCTTGTCTAGATTTCATTAGAAAGAGAACTAAAACTTACTTTCTCAATACCTATGGAATCAAGCTGGCCAACCATGTCTTCAAAAATGTCATAATATGCAGCTTTCTCTGGTTAAGACGGTTGATCATAGAGTCCATAGCCCCAGAAGTCGGGATGGAAATGCCTAAATGCAAACTACAGTATATAGTACAAAATAGTGTTTTACACACCAACACATGTTCCATCCTGCGTACGCCTTTTTGTTTGTTTGTTTGTTAGATATGTATACTTCAAAACAACCATAAGAAAATACAAGCACCATCTTTCAACATCTTATATTTGTTACTTATATTGGTAAAGGATGTCTGGATTGGGATTTAGTACAGATTCCAACACGCACATACAATATTATCCATATTAAATAGGTTAGATAATCGTAATGAATTAGAACATGAAAGCCATTGCTCTACTTCCATTGATTTGATTTCATGAACAATATTACAGATAAGTATAACCATAACTATCACATTCCTAACAAAAGTTATTACATAAACAAGAGTACAGGAAACAAGCATGATAAGTATAGATATTATGCACATACTTATATCATCATTACTTACATCATATTATTACAAGCTTTATAACTGTAGATCACACTGTTGATGTAATTGTAACTTCGGAATGTATTTCACCTATGTATATTGTATTCCTATAGAGATGTTATTATTCCTCTATACGGAAGTGTTGTCATTTATATTGTAAGTGTCGTAACTTATACTTGATGGGTTATTAGACCACCTTGTTGGGGTCGGCCTTGTATAAGTCATGTGGGTTAAAGGGTTATTAGACCACCCTATTGGGGGTCGACCCTGTCACCATTATGTTATTTGGTTAAGTTAAGGCCGACCTAGTGAAGGTTATTAGGCAAGGCAAGTCAAGTATAAATAGAGTGCAGGAGGCACTCTATTTGATCATTCACTTTCTCACTCATACACTCATTGGAGAGTGGCGCACTAGTGGAGGAGGAGAAGCTGCTGCTAGGAGTATATCTCTTATGCTTAGGTTTTGTGTCATGGCTCTATCTATCTTTGAGGAAGTTGCGGGGTTTTTCACCTTCTTGGTTTTCCTCGGTGAAACTCCGTGTCTCTTGTGTGCTTGCATTAATGTGTCCATGATTGATATGATGTAGATATGCTGTACATGTTGTTCTCTCAGTTAATATCCTAGATCATATGAATTAAATTATGAAAAAATAACATGGTATTAGATCCAGGTTGAAAGAAGGCATGGTATGGCATTTATGACACTTGTTGCACTTGCGAAGCTAGGGCTCGATATAGCAAAAACTAGTCATCGTAGAACTTTCGCTATAAATTCATTATGGCGAAGTTTCAGGATATGAAAATATTACAGGTCGAAGATAAGATCCCCATGTACCTTGTGTCCAAAGGAGAGTCTCTAATTCATTGTACTTTCATATTTATGATCTATACAATATAGGGTTTCTGCATCTTCTAGATCTAAGTCATAAACAGGTGACCTAGGAAAAAAGGTCACAACTTTAGATAGGAAGCTCCAAATGAAATTTCATAAAAAGTGGCAGCTAGGGAATGGACTTTAATTTCATAGGTCTGATTTTCAGAGGCCTAAATTGAACCAGTGACACGTGGCACTCCGTACAAGTTCGCTCTCCTGTTTTATCCCACAAACAGGTCACGTTGCGACACTTGACATAACTCTCTCTCAGAGAATCCATTTGAGGTCAGACCTATGGGGTTGGAAAGACAACATGTCGGGCTACCATAGAATTTTTTTTCATACCCTGTAGATCAGAAACTTCGGAGTTACAACAGAATCAATCAGGTGCATATTTCTGTCAAAACAGAATTGGATTTTGAGCACCTTCATTCATGGCTTTGGGAATTTAGGTTTCAGAGAAAGTTGGAATTTTTGTAATCGGAGACCATGGATGGATGATCCTCATAAAAATCAAAATTTAGAGACCAAGATCAAATTTTTTGGTTGGGAAGAAGGCCGGGCTTGATCAAACCCTAGTTCGGTACTTTGATTGAAAAGGTGAAAAAATTAGGGCTTCTGCAAAAATGAGAATTTTTGAAATATGTGACCATAGCTGGAAGCTCCTTGGAAAAATCAAAGTTTAGAGCTTTGGATCAAACTATTTAGTTGGGTGAAACTCCGGGAAACTCAAACCCTAATTCAGGGTCCTCCCTAGTGAATCCGAAAGATTGAAAAGCAAATTTGAGGGGTGAAACTTTGCAGTTTTCAAATTCAGAGTATACCAGGTTGATTAGCTCATCAAGGCACATCTTCCTATCCTTTTACAAGTTTGAAATTCAAAGTTTGAATTTTTAGGGTTTCTCTGACAAACCCTAATCCAACTCCAGATCCAGTTTCAGCAAATAAAAGTGGATTGAGTTAATCCTAGAAGAGAATGGATTGGCCACTTGCATAAGTGAAGAAGTTCCTATTTTAGAGGGAGATGAGGCTAAGGCCTTACATAAGAAGATTACAAGCAAACTCGACAGGTATGACTTACAGATATGTTTCGAAATCTGTTCATGATTAAGTTTATGACATGTTTGTCTTCATTAAGATTAGTACAATCTTGATTAATTTTAGACTTGTCATATCACCTTAATAAAAATATGAATGCAGATATTCATTGATTAGGGTTTTGACACTTATGATTGTACTAATGCATTGTGGTGTTGTATGAGGATGATGTTGTCCGCTAACATGAAAGGAACATCTAGAAATACAAATCAAGTTCTAGATCAAGAACATATGACCATGGTGACATGAAGACAAAGACTCATCCATAGTCATGGATCACATAGAAACTCTACTTACGAGGTATGTATAATTTGGTTCCACAATGGTTAACTTATGAGATATGCAGGTCACTAGCACAAGTCATTGAAGAGAACAAGAAGACATCATGTGGGTATGTTAGACATAACCAGGTAACATATTAATCCAGGTATGTTTTTCATATATCAAGTTAGAATCCTACCTTGTGTTAGGATCTCTTATATAAGTATACATGGCATGATTGATAATGATTATTCATTGAAGTTAGTAATCATGGGTTTAGGCATATTATGCTTCTTACTTTGATTGATGATATGACTAACCAGAAAAGTCCTATGGTCAAATAGGAATATGCATGAGTAAAAGAATTGTGATAAATTATATGTGTATGAAATGATCTTGACCATACATGTTTAAGATTACTTAGAATCATAATGTTTTTGATAGTATTAAGATTATACTAATGAATGTATGTATGAGACCTCGAGGATAACACAATGATGATACTAGTAAGTATGCATAGTGATCGATGATGGATACAAGTTCAAAGACAGGTAATCCAGGAAGCAAAGATCAAGAGGGAGCACACTCCAGTAGTTCCTGCAAGGAAACAAATATTGAGAGGGAGTCCACCCTACAACCAAACAAAGATAAGTATTTGAATTGTCATTTCTTGCATACTTGTTTGTTTAAATAATATTGCTCAATGATGTATATGCTTATGTTCCTAGACTTAGGGTGTGTATAATGCATATTAGAATAATTGCATTAATGAATAGTATACTACTAATATGCATGTGATGGGTAAGTGGCCTATGGCACTGTACAACATTCCATTTCTACTTATCTAGAATGAAACCTCTTTGCTGACATGTTGGGAGTTGTGCACACTCTTAACAATGTTCTGGTAGAGACTGGAAGGCATCTAGAAAATTATGGGATACGGATAAATGTTGTATTGAAGCATTGGCTAAAATAATTGCATGACTGTATGACATATTTCTTTATGTGTAAGAATTTGTTCTGAAAACTATGAGATGTTTCTAATCATGCAATTTAACTTGCTTTGTAGGAAAGATCGTATACAATCACCTACAAAAGAAGGACTACAACATTTGTTCCAGCAACGAAGTTTAAAGAAATCTATCTATTGAAGATATTGAAGAATCCGAAGTTCCCAGGATACGGGATGCAGTAATGGAAGAATGCCATGATCAAAGAGTACCAGTCGATCATGAAGAATGATGTTTGGGATGTGGTCCCAAGACATGAAGGGAAGTCTATTGTGAATTTCAAGTGGATCTATAAGATCAAGCATGCTGCAGTTGGTAGCATAGATACAAAGCGAGATTTGTAGCTCGCGGTTTCTCCCAGAAAGAGGGGATAGACTATGAAGAGACTTTTGCTCTTGTAGCCAGATACACTTCTGTCAGATCAGTACTTGCTTTGGATGCAATGATGAAATGGAAGATACACCAGATGGATGTCAAGACAACTTTTTTGAATGGTGTAGTCGAGGAGGAAGTGTATGTGGAGTAGCCACTTGGTTTTGAGACACATGATAGGAAGTCATATGTGTGCAGGTTGAAGAAAGCCTTGTATGGCTTGAAGCAAGCTCCTAGGACTTGGTATGGTGTAGGATAGATAGCTTTCTATCCAGTTTGGGCTTTACCAAGAGTAAGCTTTATCCTAGGACTTGGTATGGTGTAGGATAGATAGCTTTATCCAGTTTGGGCATGATAGATTGATTGTCGACACGAAGAGGAAGCTTGCTGTTGAGTTCAAGATGAAGGACTTGGGGATGATGCAATATTTTCTAGGCATGGAGGTGTGGCAGAGTGCAGATGGGATCTTCCTTGGACAAGATAAGTATGCAGTAGAGATCCTGAAGAGGTTCGGGATGATGGACTGCAAGGCCATGGACACACCTATGACATCGAACCTGAAGCTTCTGTGTGATGCTTCATCTGATTCGGTTGATGTCACGGTGTATCATCAGATGATTGGGTCCTTGATGTACCTGATGAACACGAGACCAGATATTTGCTTTGTGGTGAACACATTGAGCCAGTACCTGAAGGATCCCAGAGGTGTTCACCTGGTTGCTGTAAAGCACATTCTGAGGTACCTGAAGGGTACAATTGATTATGGGCTCAAGTATGATGCGAATCAAAATTTTAACCTGTAGCGTTATGTTGATTCGAACTGGGCAGGCAGTGCTGCACATAGGAAGAGCACTTTCGGGTGTTGCTTCAGTATGGGATCAGGTGTGATCTCTTGGTTTAGCAGGAAGCAATCCTGCATAGTACTGAGTACAGCTGAGGCAGAGTATGTTGTAGCTTGTTCGGCTAGTTGTGAGGCAGTATGGCTCCAGAAGCTACTGTCTGAGTTATTTGATCTCCCGTTGGATGCTACTGGTATCTTTTGTGATAACCAGAGTTGTGTGAAGCTGTCTGAGAATCCAGTGTTCCACAACAGGTCGAAGCACATTGAGATCAAATATCACTATATCAGGGATATGGTGCAGAGAGGAGCAGTGAAGCTCCTGTATGTTGCGACGGATGAGCAGGTTGCAGATGTGTTGACGAAACCACTGGCCAAAGTGAAGTTTGAATACTTCAGAGAGAGGTTTGGTGTTCTTCAGATTGATGACACTTCGAGGAAGAAGTGATGGACACATCTGCTGGAGCCATTCCAAGCATGGTGAGAGGAGGATCCTTCCCATGGCCGTGGATGTAAGCGCTGGATGATGAGCATCAAGACGATGCTCCAGTTACTGATCTATATATGCATCATGTTGGATGCTGGATATGATCAGTTGGATCATGTATATGTATATGCATCATGTTGGATGCTTGTTATGATCAGTTGGTTCACGTATATGTAAATGCATCATGTTGGATGCTCTGTATGATCAGGTAGATCATGTATGATGATATGTATCAGGTGGATACATTATGTGATTAGGTGGATCATGTATTTGGTTATGTATCAGGTGGATACATTGTATGATCAGGTAGATCATGTATGATGATATGTATCAGGTAGATACTATGTATTTATCAGGTGGATGCATTGTATGATCAGGATGATCATGGATGATGAGCTTCAGGATGTTGCTCTGGACGACATGCATCAGGACGATGCCGTGACGATGATCAAGATGATCATGTGTGATGAGTATCAGAACAATGCTCTGGACGACATGCATCAGGATGATCATGTGATGATAACATGCATCAGGACGATGCAGTGATGATGATCAGGATGATGTATGGTGAGTATCAGGATGATGCTCTGTGGCCGTGGACAGGTTGTGCTTGAGAGGACTTGTAAGATATGGGAGATTCAAGAGGTTGGGCTATGTGCCCATAATAAGTCATGGGATGCTCTTTCAAGGGTTTGTACTATGACCACATGTAAGACCTGGGAGATCCGAGAGGTTGGGCTGTGTGCCCGTAATAAGTCCCAGGATGCTCTTTCGAGGGTTTGTGGTGGTGACTACATGTAAGTCCTGGGAGATTTGATAGGTTGGGTTGTGTGCCCGCAATAAGTCCTGGGATGCTCTTTCGAGGGTTTGTAGTGGAGATCACATGTAAGTCCTGGGAGATCCGATAGGTTGGGCCGTGTGCCCGTAATAAGTCTTGGGATGCTCTTTCGAGGGTTTGTGATGAGGATCACATGTAAGTCTTGGGAGATCTGATAGCGTAATAAGTCCTGGGATGATCTTTCAAGGGTTTGTGATGAGGGTCACATATAAGACCTGGGAGATCTGATAAGTTGGGCTGTGTGCCCGTAATCAGTCCTGGGATTCTCTTACGAGGGTTTGTAATGCACGTAATAAGTCTTGAGGATTCCACAGTAAGGCCAATGATGATGAAGACCTGCAGGAGGTGGGCCTACATCTAGTATGAAAAAGGACTGGCTCTGTAGAACTTCCTATGACGAGTAGATCAAATATTGATTGAGATAGCAGCAACATTGACGATAACGATGATTCAATGTCGATGATCCAGTGACGATGATCCAAAGAAGAAGACTTGTGCTAGCAGACCTGTGTCGAGAAATACCTTCCTAGTTAAGAGGGAGTGTTGATGTAATTGTAACTTCGGAATGTATTTCACCTATGTATATTGTATTCCTATAGAGATGTTATTATTCCTCTATATGGAAGTGTTTGTATTCGTATAGAGATGTTATTATTCCTCTATACGGAAGTGTTTGTATTCCTATAGAGATGTTATTATTCCTCTATACGGAAGTGTTTGCATTCCTTTAGAGATGATATTATTCCTCTATACGGAAGTGTCGTCATTTATATTGTAAGTGTCGTAACTTATACTTGATGGGTTATTAGACCACCTTGTTGGGGTCGGCCCTGTATAAGTCATGTGGGTTAAAGGGTTATTAGACCACCCTATTGGGGGTCGGCCCTATCAGCACTATGCTATGTGGTTAAGTTAAGGCCGACCTAGTAAAGGTTATTAGGCAAGTCAAGTCAAGTATAAATAGAGTGCGGGAGGCACTCTCTTTGATCATTCACTTTCTCACTCATACACTCATTGGAGAGTGGTGCACTAGTGGAGGAGGAGAAGCTGCTGCTAGGAGTATATCTCTTATGCTTGGGTTTTGTATCATGGCTCTATCTATCTTTGAGGAAGTTGCGGGGTTTTTCAGCTTCTTGGTTTTCCCTGGTGAAAATCTGTGTCTCTTGTGTGCTTGCATTATTGTGTCCATGATTGATATGCTGTACATGTTGTTCTCTCAGTTAAGATCCTAGATCATATTGAAGTAAGTTCTGAAAAACTAACAACAGGTACTAGTCATGTTCATAGTCTATGGGATTACTTATAGTGATATCTTACTAGTAGTAGTTCTTACATCTTCTACATAGCTTGTCTACTTATGATACTAACATAATTCATACTACTCACCAAGCAAGAGGTAATATAAATTACATATGACTATCTATCATGCTTTACCTTATAAGTTGTTGTGTGAATATTATGATATCACTTAAGCTTCATTTGCTTACTTGGATTTGAACCAAGTTCATACCTAACCCTATTGTGTTCATATATTATGATAATACTTATACTCATCAGACTCAACAAGGTGTAAACAATACACTTCTGAGTTAGCTTAGATCATCATACTATGTGTAATCATTATGGAATTACTTCTATCTTGTAAATATAGGTAGTGTAATATGGAACAAAAATCAACTTGTCTAACCTATAAGGTATAATAAAAGATGCAAATACAATGATATAGTAAGTACAAAGCTATTATAAGCTAAGTGAGTGCCATTACTATGGAAAGATCGTGATATAGGTAATCTATAGTATCAGCTTCATACTAATATGTATACATATTTATACTGGTCTTTGTGTTAAGCTCTTACATTACCCTTGTAAGCTGAACCATTGTAAGCACCATACTACATAAATTGGCAACCCTCTGATTAGTCTATGATATCCATATGTTTAGTGATCATACCTCTTACTACTAATAGAGTGCAATACAAGTGTATTGAGTATAACATATGCATACTTGTTTACCAATCTAATCTCGTGCTTATTCATTACTGCAAGTACGATGATAACAACCATTATGATTCATAAGGTGATCATCTTTAACCTCATATCACACTAGTAGTATTAACATTGTGATTCAATTGTAATAACACTAGTAATAGTAACCAAGATAAGCATATCAGTAATCATATAGTACATAATAGAATAAGCTATAACCCTTGATCCTTGTTACATGACTAAGCTTCTACATACTAGTACTAGTAAGCAGTTACATTCCCATTTCTATGTGTGAACTTGTACATATTACTGAAACCTTCATACTAGTAATCAGTACGAGCTATACCTAAGCTATACCACATATATAATATTGAGATCGGTTCATACTTCTCAACTTATACATATCACTGAAACCTTCATACTAGTAATCAGTACGAGATATACCTAAGCTATACCACATATATAATATTGAGATCGGTTCATACTTCTCAACTTATACATATCACAGAAACCTTCATACTAGTAATCAGTATGAGCTATACCTAAGCTATACCACATATATAATATTGAGATCGGTTCATACTTATCATAAGTATTGACATAAGTATCATGTTGATGAGCTTCTATAATTGAGCTAAACAAGAGGTTCATTAAGAGCTATGTGTTACTCGGTGATAACTTGAGTTTCATTAAGAGATACATTTAACTTAGATAACTGGAATATCTTGAATTAATCGGTGACAGTAAAAGACATTTTGGGCATCAAATATCTCTGTATTTTTTTTTTTAAATTCTGCATATTTTTCGGATATCCGATGTTCCCTTCCAAAGAATCCGACGGCCTCGCCATACCACCAAAGGAAAGCGATGTCTGTTGGGCTCCAGGAATTGTCCTTTATAATGATTTTATTTACATTAATTTCCTGAACTATTTACCGTAATTTAACACATCTATGTTCAATAAGGATATCTTTTACTTTGTTTTATTAATTGAAATCTCGTAAATATAAAAGAAGCCTAACCTATCATTTTTGATATATTAAACGAAATATTGTGCAAATGATAAACATTTCGGTACTTCATCTGACCTTTCATCCAGCCCTTCTTCCGGTCCTAAGTTCCGCACTGGGTTTTGATGACATGTTTCTTATTGGTTCACTAAGCTTGGCTTGCCTTTGTCTTTTGGCTCTTGTTGATCTTGTGATACCTTCATCTTCCAATTCTTTCAAGTCCCGTTGATCATGTAAGTGCAAATTGAAAACCATGATGATGAGCTTTGGAATATTTTAAATTTCAAATAAATGGATAACTGAAAAGATATTATATTAGAATATTCAATATCTTTTTAAAATTATTTCAAATTAAAATCATAAATTAATTAAGGTCATATGGAAAAGTGTAGTGGTTTAAAGTTTCCACTTAAAACAAAACATTATAATATATATTAATCATTGTAAAACTTTAACATTCACATCATACAAGCCACTTATATAATAATTAAGCCATGGTGGAAAAATGTGTTGACTTCTTCCATAATTCCTCACGTGATATGTTTTTTTATGCTATGGTTTGTTTTATTAACCATATGCCATAATTTTATGATTTATAACATAACATATTTGTTTACCTAGGATATAAGGAGAATGCGTTCAAGCTTAAACGAACCAACACACGAGTTTTAAAACGCAAGCTCACATGCAAAGGAGGAAGATCATGATTCTACAACAAATACAACCCAACATAATCTGAACCTAGCACCCAACAATTCAATCATGCAACAACCTAGCACCAATTCAGCCAGGAATCAAGATTTTGAATTAATTACAGTTACAGGTCATCTGGACGCCCATACAAACCGTCATTCTCATCCGGACGTTCATTCAGACTGTCATTCGCACCTCCGAAATCATTGGTTTGGGTACTTAGAAGCATTCATGCAAAAAATAGAAACGTGGGTTTTGTTCGTAGTGGTCCTCTCATGCTTATCCATCTTCAAGATACCACCTAGGTCGTTTGTTCATCTACAAGAATCATGGGGCTTTGTTTTCCAAATAAAGGAAGCTGTTTGCGCACGATTTGGGAAAAACGCTCTCTTCAGTTTCAGTTCATAAATAAATTTTTTCTAGGCATTATGATAGTCTATTATTAGAGGGGTCAACCACTAGCAGGGTCGACCCTCTCTCCCATATGTAATTTCTTATATATAGAGGCTCTGATCCATGCAAAAGACACTACACTGTACAAATCCGATTTTGCTAATATTGAATTACTACTCCTGGTTCAAATTCGTTTTTATGTGTTGGTGACTGATTAGTTCGTGAATGTGAAGCCATTGTCACCTGAGAGGGCCCCTCAGTGACAACTGTGCATTCTCTATGTGCAAGATCGATCTCGTTCAACTGTGTTTGTGTTCTTCAGATAAGTAATTTCGTTTTTGTATTTCAATTTGTTAATTTCAGTTTAGTTGGATGTTTGATTGTCTGTGATTTCAATTAGATTAGCTTATGTTTTGTAGATTAGAATTTTCCCTTAGTTGCAGAGCTCTGCCCATTCACTGTCTTTCCTTTGCATTTCTGTCCATCATGTTTCTACTCTGCCATTTTCCTTTTGCATTGCTGCTCATTACATTAGCATTTACCTTTTCTATTTTTCCTTTCATGTTCCTGCTCAAGTGTATTACATCTGCCCCTTTTCCATCTTCTTGAATTCATGAATTCCAATCACATTCTCGTCATCATTTCAGGAGGCATATTTCGGGAGCACATTTTGGGAAAACCGTAAAGAATCTGGAGAAACGATTCAAAGCCCACTTCCGAAATGGGCTCATTTACCCTTAATTGCAGATGGTTTTCAGATTTGCTTAACATATAGGGAGAAAAATGTGCCCGAATAGACATGCATTTCCAGAATTGCCTCTTCACCATTGTGTTTTGCCCTTTGTGTTTTGCTTTTGCCATCATGTCTTTTGATTGCTGTAGGGATTAGTTTGAATTCTAGAATTGCGTTCTTGCTATAGGTAGATTTCCAGACTGCGTTGCATCCTTGTTGATTAGTTGCATGTGTTTCCATTGCTACAGGATTTGTTTCCATTTCTAGATTTGCGTTAGTTAATAAAAGTAAATAGAATTGCTTTGTTTCAATTGCCGTAGATAGAAATAGAATTGCTTTCATTAATAGTGTGCTTTGTTTTCCTTTTCATACCCTAGGGTTTACTTGTTGTGAATTTGAATTCATAGAACATAGATTCCTGGATTTCATAGCTATAGATAGTAGTTAAAGATTAGTTTTCCTGTTTTCGAAAAGCATTTGAATTATGTCTCGTAAATTAGTTTCCCTTTCTGCAACAATATGAAGCATTTCAATTTTTTAGATAGAGATTAAATAGATTTGCTTACGAGTCATTTACTGCTTTGTAGTTAGACTTTGGAATAGTATTTTATCCTGCTTTTGTCAATTCATAGATAGTTGTTAAGTTAAATTGTATGGATCAATTAGATAGTTTGTTTTCGATTAACTTCTTGTTTTTCAGCATTTGATTTATTTACGCTTAGTCTTTAGAATAGTACTTTATCATACTCTTGTGAATCCATAGTTAACTAATTTGATTGAATATCATAGGTCAAGTAGTTAGTTTGCTTTCTTCGAAGTAGCATAGTTATCTTGCTTTTGTGAATTCATAACTAGTTGATGAGTTAAATTTCGTAAATTAATTAGGTAGTTTGCTTTCCCAAATTAACATAGTTTCTTGCTTTTGAACAATTAGTTGCAATAGAATCCATTTCATAGATAGATCCTTAATTTTGCACAAGTAAAATAGCCTTTCAATTCATAGAATAAGATAGATTAATTGCTTAAAGCAGTTTTGCTTCCGTTGCTTTTGTTTTCAGACCAAGCATTGCTTTCTAGAATAGTAATTTCTTTTTATTGCAATTTCAATTCTTGTTCATAGGTTAAGATAACATAGAGTTAGCTTTGAATTAATAGATTAGCTTTACATTTGAAATCCTAGTTAGAGTCTGAATGTAATGTCGTATGTAGTGTATGAATGAAGTGTCGTATGTAGTGTTTGAATGAAGTGTTGTATGTAGTATCGTTTGATAAATAATAGGATAGATTCTTTATGAATGTAAGTGACTCTGTTTTCCATTCTGAATTAGATTTCACTTTCCACTTTTAAGTAAATTGCCAGCTTTAGGTTAGATTAGGTTAGATTAGTTTAGGTGTTCAGTCTTGCACATACTGTGCCGACATCTCTAAGCTTACGAGCCCCGGGTTGACAATTAAGTGTTGAATTAGATAGTGCATATTTTACTCGACATTTTTGGTGCCATTGCTAGGGAGGTGCTAAAGGGGTTGGAGTCTAGGTAGATAGGCTGCTTTTACATTACACAACAAGGGGGAGGGGAGAACGGTAAGATGAGAGGTAAGAACCTATACATCCACTATAGTGGGGTGCCCCAAAGCCTTGTTGTTCCTTTTTCGCATAGGTGTGTTTACTTTCCGCAATTTAATTTCATAAAGGTGTTTTATTTCATAAAAGTGTGGTGTGTTTAATTTGCAAATTTGTTTTAGTAGTAGATAGTCTTTTAAAAACACATAATTTTTTTTCTTTTGGGTGCTGTAAGAACCCCAGGGACTAATCCTTGTGTGAAGCAGGACCTACCAACCAACAATGGACTCAAAGGTGTTTATTAGTATGAGAGAACTCTCTCAAATCTTAGCAAAAGTTGGAGTCGCGATATCTACCTCTCAAGAAGAGAAGATCCTGATAGAAGTTGAGAGCTTCTCAACCTCTCCCGAAATGACAGACGAACCAAAGTCCCAAGAACTACAAAAGAATTTTCTTTGCAAGACTGCAGAAGAAGCTGGCGTATTGGGGGTTACATTTGAAGGAGAGCAACCAGAAATCAAAGAGTTCTCTACATGCAAGCTAATAGATCCATCTTGTGCTCAAGAAATTGATCATCTAGGAGAAGGGGATCTGCAGTACATAGTGAAGGAAGGTGAGTACCACGAATACATCGAAATATGGTTTCAAGAGGTAACCCAACCACAATACCATTCCTTCATTAGACACCTTCCGATGCAAAGACAAGTAAGTTGGCTGAACTTCCACATTCAGGTAATCACTACAACAACCTTTTCATATGTGGATAAAGGTATAATTTCAATCTTGCTTCACACTTGGTTTCATTGGAAGAGCTCATATACTTAAATAAAAATGTTTTCTTTCTTCTTAGGGTAGGGAAATATGTATATAAATAAAATGTTGCATTCTTAGTTTAGGGAATAATGCAACTTCATTTTTTGTTTCCTTTTTCAAATAAAAGAACTAAGAAGAATATAATGTCAATGACTAAACCGAAACAATTTTCTATCATTATTTCTTTTCGTAAATGCATGTTTCTGACTATAACAATTGCTCAAGACCAATTTTAAATACCATGGAGATTTACCATAAGTTTAAGGTCTATCTAAAACCTAGAGGTCACTTGTACACCCTAGCTTCATTATCAAAGTTTGTTATTTAAGAATCTTTATTACACAGTAGCATAAGGGTGAATGGAATTCCTAGTTGTGGGAAACACTACTATAACTCTATATGAAAAATGCGAGTTTTGGGACTAGAGACAACTTTCAATCATTCTCTTATGGCCTCATCCACTATACATTAATTAAGTTCGGCCATGTCATGTCTTTGGACTAAACTAAATGCGTAGTCTATTTTTCATGCACACAACCTTTAAAGGGCAATTTATAGAAAGTCCTCCAACCCATATACCATCCCAATCCGTAAAAGGTTTTCAGAGCTACCTCCCCATCCCGTTGCAAAAAGAAATACATGTGTAAATCTCTTAAGAGACAACTTTCAATCATTCTCTTATGGCCTCATCCACTATACATTAATTAAGTTTGGCCATGTCATGTCTTTGGACTAAACTAAATGCGTAGTCTATTTTTCATGCACACAACCTTTAAAGGGCAATTTATAGAAAGTCCTCCAACCCATATACCATTCCAATCCGTAAAAGGTTTTCAGAGCTACCTCCCCATCCCGTTGCAAAAAGAAATACATGTGTAAATCTCTTAAGAGTGGTGGTAAAGACTAGTTTCTTCTATAAAAAGGGTGTAAGAGGCTAACCCGCCGGGATACTGAACAGGTCTGCTGGTAGCGGGTACCGGCCTGTGGTATGACTAGGAAAACCCATCGGGGTACTTAACAAGCTCGCTGGAAATGGGGCATTCTATCTAGGAAGGATATTTCATAGATATCAAAGTTACCCCATCGGGGTACTGAACATGCTTGCTAGAAATGGGTTCTGACTTTGATGTCTTTCACTATGCCTAATCTCTATTTGTGTGTATGAACGATATACTTGTGCAAACTCTTAAGAAGAAGCATGCATGGTTGAACAACTGGTTAAATGAACCTCATATATCTGCTATTTGAGAATGTTTGTAAGTTGCACCTAATACCCTGTCATCTAATTCATACTATACTTAGGATGTCACTATCCTAGAAGTGGGACCCATAAACTTGGGAGCCTAATGAACTCAAATGCAAACTTTGTCCATAATTACTTGAATAATGATAAACCTTTGAGAAGTAGCAGGGATGACTGGTTTCCTATAGGCTTTATAGACCATCTATACACTCATGTTTTCTATTTTGGGAGACATGAGGAAAATCCCCTATCATAGCTTATATGTGGTTTTTGTGAGCATAAATTGATGAATTTGCATATATTGAAAAAAACTAACTTAGTATGATATTGTTTGTGGTCATATAAGGAATATTTCTTTTTCTAAAAAAAGTTCTAGTTTTTAGAATACTAATGGATTTTAGAATTACCTGCTGAGTATTGTTGATCCAGAGTGTTGACATAAGAGTATACAACCCAGTATTAATTCATTCATGGCACGAGGACGTGCCATATCTTTGGTCTGGGGGAGTCTCAATTTATATGGTCTTCATAAGCATGAATTATTACTAGTTGGGGGAATTGTATGTATTAAGAAATCTTAATTAATATGAAGTTGTTTTGGTCTTCTCATAACATAACATTAATAAATATTTTTTCCTAAGTTCTAGTTTTTCATGCAGTAATAAAGTTGGCTTAGTTTTGCTGAAAGATTGCCTATAAATTATTGATGATCAAACAAAGTTTTGAATAAATGAAAGACCACTTCCAATTCATTCATGGCACGAGGACGTGCCATACCTTCGGTCTGGGGGAGTGTTGGGCTCCAGGAATTGTCCTTTATAATGATTTTCTTTACATTAATTTCCTGGACTATTTACCGTAATTTAACACATCTATGTTCAATAAGGTTGTCTTTTACTTTGTTTTATTAATTGAAATCTCGTAAATATAAAAGAATCCTAACCTATCATTTTTGATATTATATTAAATGCAATATTTGCAAATGATAAACATTTCGTTACTTCATCTGACCTTTCATTCAACCCTTCTTCCGGTCCTAAGTTCCGCACTGGGTTTTGATGACATGTTTCTTATTGGTTCACTAAGCTTGGCTTGCCTTTGCCTTTTGGATCTTGTTGATCCCGTGATACCTCCATCTTCCGATTCTTTCAAGTCCTGTTGATCATGCAAGTGCAAATTAAAAACCATGATGATGAGCTTTGGAATATTTTAAATTTCAAATAAATGAATAACTGAAAAGATATTATATTAGAATATTCATTATCTTTTTAATATTATTTCAAATTAAAATCATAAATTAATTAAGGTCATATGGAAAAGTGTAGTGGTTTAAAGTTTCCACTTAAAACAAAACATTATAATATATATTAATCATTGTAAAACTTTAACATTCACATCATACAAGCCACTTATATAATAATTAAGCCATGGTGGAAAAATGTGTTGACTTCTTCCATAATTCCTCACGTGATATGTTTTTTTATGCCATGGTTTGTTTTATTAACCATATGCCATAATTTTATGATTTACTGAACATAACGTATTTGTTTACCCAAGATATAAGGAGAATGCGTTCAAGCTTAAATGAACCAACGCACGAGTTTTAAAATGCAAGCTCACATGCAAAGGAGGAAGATCATGATTCTACAACAAATAGAACCTAGCATAATCTGAACCTAACACCCAACAATTCAATCATGCAACAACCTAGCACCAATTCAACCAGGAATCAAGGTTTTGAATTAATTACAGTTACAAGTCATCCGGACGCCCATACGAATCGTCATTCTCATCTGGATGTTCATTCAGACTGTCATTCGCACCTCCGAAATAATTGGTTCGGGTACTTAGAAGCATTCATGGAAAAAATGGAAACGTGGGTTTTGTTCATAGTGGTCCTCTCATGCTTATCCATCTTGAAGATTCCACCTAGGTCGTTTTCTCATCTACAAGAATCACGGGGCTTTGTTTCCCAAATGAAGGAAGCTGTTTGTGCACAATTTGGGAAAAACACCCTCTTCAATTTCAGATCATAAACAAATTGTTTCTAGGCATTATGATGGTCTATTATTAGAGGGGTTGACCACTAGTAGGGTCGACCCTCTCTCCCATATGTAATTTCTTATATATAGAGGCTCTGAGCCATGCAAACGACACTACACTGTACAAATCTGATTTTGCTAAAATTGAATTACTGCTCCTGGTTCAAATTCATTTTTATGTGTTGGTGACTGATTAGTTCGTGAATGTGAAGCCACTGTCACCTGAGAGGGCCCCTCAGTGAAAAGTGTGCATTCTATATGTGCAAGATTGATCTCATTCAACTGTGTTTGTGTTCATCAGATAAGTAATTTCGTTTCTGTATTTCAATTTTTTAATTTCAGTTTAGTTGGATGCTTGATTGTCTGTGATTTCAATTAGATTAGCTTATGTTTTGTAGATTAGAAGTTTCCCTTAGTTGCAGAGCTCTTCCCATTCACTGTCTTTCCTTTGCATTTCTGTCCATCGTGTTTCTACTCTGCCATTTTCCTTTTTCATTTCTGCTCATTACATTAGCATTTACCTTTGCTATTTTCCCTTTCACGTTCCTACTCAAGTGTATTACATCTGCCCCTTTTCCATCTTCTTTAATTCATGAATTCCAATCACATTCCTGTCATCATTTCTAGAGGCATATTTCAGGAGCACATTTTTGGCAAACCGTAAAGAATATGGAGAAATGGTTCAAAACCCACTTCCCAAATGGGCTCATTTACCCCCATCCAAAGACGGTTTTCAGAATTGCTGAACAGATAGGGAGAAGAATGTGCCCGAACAAACATGCATTTCCAGAATTGCCTCTTCACCATTGTGTTTTTCTTTTTCCATCATGTCTTTTGATTGATGTAGGGATTAGTTTGAATTCTAGACTGTGTTCTTCCTGTAGGTAGATTTCTAGGCTGCATTGCATCCTTGCTGATTAGTTGCATGTGTTTCCATTGCTACAGGATTTGCTTCCATTTCCAGATTTCTGTTAGTTAATAAAAGTAAATAGAATTGCTTTGTCTTTGTTTTGTTTCAATTTCTGTAGATAGAAATAGAATTGCTTTCATTAATAGTGTGCTTTGTTTTCGTTTTTCATACCCTAGGGTTTACTTGTTGTCAATTTGAATTCATAGAACATAGATTCCTGGATTTCATAGCTATAGATAGTAGTTAAAGATTAGTTTTCCTGTTTTCGAAAAGCATTTGAATTATGTATCGTAAATTAGTTTCCCTTTCTGCAACAATAGGAAGCATTTCAATTTGTTAGATAGAGATTAAATAGATTTGCTTACGAGTCATTCACTGCTTTGTAGTTAGACTTTGGAATAGTATTTTATCCTGCTTTTGTCAATTCATAGTTAGTTGTTAAGTTAAATTGTATGGATCAATTAGATGGTTTGTTTTCGATTAACTTCTTGTTTTTCAACATTTGATTTATTTATGCTTGGTCTTTAGAATAGTAATTTATCATACTCTTGTGAATCCATAGTTAACTAATTAGATTGAATCTCATAGTTCAAGTAATTAGTTTGCTTTCTTCAAAGTATCATATTTATCTTGCTTTCGTGAACTCATAGCTAGTTGATGAGTTAATTTTTGTAAATTAATTAGGTAGTTTGCTTTCCCAAATTAACATAGTTTCCTGCTTTTGAACAATTAGTTGCAATCGAATCCATTTCATAGATAGATCCTTAATTTTGCACAAGTAAAATAGCCTTTCAATTCATAGAATAAGATATATTATTTGCTTAGAGTTTGATTAATTGCTTAAAGGAGTTTTGCTTCCGTTGCTTTTGTTTTCAGAGCAAGCATTGCTTTCTAGAATAGTAATTTATTTTTATTGCAATTTTAATTCTTGTTCATAGGTTAAGATAACATAGAGTTAGCTTTGAATTAATAGATTAGCTTTACATTTGAAATCCTAGTTAGAGTTTGAATGTAATGTCGTATGTAGTGTCTGAATGAAGTGTCCTATGTAGTGTCTGAATGAAGTGTTTTATGTGGTATTGTTTGATAAATAATAGGATAGATTCTTTATGAATGTAAGTGACTTATTTTTCCATTCTGAATTAGATTTCACTTTCCACTTTTAAGTAAATTTCCAGCTTTAGGTTATATTAACTTAGATTAGTTTAGGTCTTCAGTCCTACACATACTGTGCCAACATCTATCAGCTTACGAGCCCCGGGTTGACAATTAAGTGTTGAATTAGATAGGGCATATTTTACTCGACAACGTCGGATATCAAACATCCTATAATGTAACCGGGGTCGGATATCCGATGACCGCTTCAAAAGAACCCGATGAACTCGCCATACCACCGATGGAAAACATCGTCAGACGTTGTTGTTTGTATGTAGGTATATGCGTCAGATAGCCAACAACCCTGAAATCGGATATCCGACCACCTATAAAGTAATTTGTGTCGGATTGTCGATGACCTTGTTGCTAGATATCCGACCGCCCTGTAGTCGGATATCCGACCGCCTTGTAGTCGGATATCCGACTACATATAAAGTAATTTGTGTCGGACTGTCGATGAACTTGTTTTCGGATATCCGACTGCCTTGTAGTCGGATATCCGACTACCTATAAAGTAATTTGTGTCAGATTGTCGACGACCCCATTTTCAGATATCCAACCACCTGTAAAGTAATTGGTGTCGGATATTCGACTTGTATATTAAAAGAGTTATGGTCGGATATGCGACATGGTCCTATCGGATATCCGATGAGACCATATTGCTATCGGATATCTGCTGAAGGGAAATCGGCGTTTAAAAAAGGCGAGGCTTGTCGGATGGTCGATAGCGTGATGTCGAAAATCAGACATATATGTCGTCAAATTTTGGGTCATAATTTCCAAGTGTTAAATCTGATCTATGGAAAATGGTCATCCATGCACACAAGAAGTTCAAAATAGGAGGTGGTACTGACTCCTCTTTCCTTTCCTTTAGCCCTAAAGGGTCAAATACTTCATTGTTTAAACTATTCCTCTTTATTTCCTTCTATAATTAATATTTTAAAATTGTTACTAAAATCATGGCCAACATGATAAACAAGATACTCTCCAAATTAATTTCTGACAATTAGGGTGGGTTCATGTAGAAATTTAAAATAGTTGACAACATTATCTTGGTCTAAGAGGTGCTCCACTCAAGTAGAGCCAACATAGATAGAGGCATGATAATCAAATTGGATATGGCCAATGCATTTGACTAGGCGTGACATTCCTTTCTTTTTGAAGTTCTCTTGAAGTTTTGTTTCTATAGCCATTTTTTCATATGGATACAAGATTGTGTTAGTGCCCCATGGATTTCACTTCTTGTCAATGATCGACCCACAGAGTTCTTGAAGAATAGAAAAGGATCATGACAGAGATAACCCCTCCCATCTCTTCGACACAACATCATGGTTGAATCCTTGAGTACGAAACTTAAGGAAAAAAGAAACTCAAGAAACCTCAGTGGGATAAGCTTTGCTAGAGGGTTCAAAGCTATGAATCACTCCCAATTTTTAATTGATACTCTTATTCTAATGGTGCATCCACAATATTCATTGCAAGATTCAAGTTATTCCTTGGCAATTTCCTTAATGGGTCTGGACGAAGGATAGATGATGGGAAAAACTAAGTTTTTGAGTGGAATATTGGTTCTACTCTTGTTAGAACCATGTCAAGAATTCTCCAATTTCCCTACACTATAGAATGGAAGATATTCAAATATCTAGGAATGCGAATATCCTTGGTCAATCCTACAACCAAAGTGTGTTAGGACATCACCATTAAATTAAGTTAGAAATGTCTCAATGGGAAACCCAATGGCTAAATCCAGTAGGCCAGACAGTGCTTCTCAGATCTATATTATCAATGCTCCCCATCTACCATTGCTTAGCCATGCCCACTCCCATTGGTGTCATGAAATACTTAGGTAAAAATATATGTAAATTTATTTGGAAAGGGGGAAAATAAAACACATAAAAATTCATCTAGTCAATTGGAAAACAATTAAAACTACAAGAAATAAAGGAGGACTAGGAATTCAAGATCCAAAAGCAATGAACCCTATCCTTGGAGCCGATATCCAATGTAGGCTAGTAATTGGGTGATTCAAATGGTGGAAAAAAATCATAAAAAACATATTATTATGAGAAGAAAATGCGACTTAGACAAGCCACTAAAGAGTGTGATAATCTCACATATTTGGAATATTATGTCTAGTAGCTTCCCAACTTATTCAACCTAAAATTTCATGGGATCCAAGTAATGGAAAGTGTATCTATACTTGGTTAGACAGTATCACAGGGAAATATCCTCTAATCACCAATCTAGATGAGCACTCTAAGATCTCAGACAAAAGACTATCCCACCTAAATAATGGAAAGACTTACTCTCACATTAATCCAAACAGTACAAAGTTACCTTCCAGAACAAGCCCACCTTTAAAAGGTTATGGATGGCCTTTTTGAAGTATCCTTGTTGGAATATTGGCTAGCCCAAAACAAAAAAATATCTTCCAAAATGAGATAACCATTTCTAATATCATAGCTAGAAAACCTAAGAGCTTATTGATAGAATCCTTACATGCCTAAGGAATTAGAGATCACAGGACTCTACATATCACTTGTGAAGAGAATAATTTGATTGCAGATTGGAATGATAGAGAAGGAATGACCATCAGAATCATACAACCCCATATTAAAAACAATCCACCTTGGTAGATCAGGTCAAATAAGGAATATTTTAAAGGTTGGTGTCAAGATTAAAAGCAATACATTCTATTCTTTAATGCAGTCGTAAAAGGAAATCCAAGGGTGGCATGTGAAAGGGGGATCATCATTTATCCTAAAGGAAGAAAGGAAATCAATTATATTCAAGGCCATGGAATCACAATGAATAATCAAGCATATGCCTATGCACTGTTACAAGTGCTCCAGATCATTGATTCGTCCAAATTCAAGTTTATAATAGTGATAAGGGATTTGGTGATAATAATCAAGCTCATGAAAAAGGACCACAAAACACCAAACATACATCTAGCAAGAAATTCCTAGATCAAGTAAGAAGCCTCTTGTTTTCAGGAGATCAAAATTTTCCATGTTCCTTGAGGCCTAAATGTTGAAGCAAAGCTCCAATCCAACTTAACTACTCAGTTGGGTGAGGGTCAATGCAATAAAAAGGGGAACTTAAGTCTTCTTCCAATCCCCTAATGCTATCGTTAATGAATCATGTTATAACCAACATTAACCAAAGTCCATGCAGGGGAACATGTAGAAAGTGGAAGGAAAATCCAAATAATGGTGCATTTAAGGGCCATGATAGGTATGGGATGGCACTGCACTTGCCATTAGTCCCAACATCCTGTCAATTTAAATGTGTAGGGGTAGTTTACCTTGGAGAATATGGGATAATGTATATCTTTGTACCTTTTCACCTTACTCAGATAAGGAAGATTGAGCAATATGTGGATTTGACTCTGACATCCCTGAATTGGTTGAGGTATGTTGTAATAGTTCCTAGCTTATTTAGTGGCATGGGTGGTTGTTTGAACTTTGGTTTATTTCCATCCTTTGGTATTTCACTCGTTGGTCGCATAGTCGAAGGAATTTTTTCTTTCAATGGATAGAAGGTATCCCCCAATGGACTTGTTGGCATCTTGTTGGGGTTTTATGTTTACATAGTTAGTTGGGAAGACCCTACACCCCCAATATATGTTGGTTAGTGTCATCCCTATTCAATTGGGTAAGGAATCCTGCTTATAATGATTATGATCCTCCATGGGTTGATGAATTTGGGATTCTATTTATCTCTATGAGTTTTGGTAACTCTTGCTAAATAATAAAATTTGGAGAGAGCCTGGGCTACTCTAGGTGGAATTTAGCCATTTGGTTGGTCAAATACTCCCATAATCTTTGGGGTGCAATTTAATTTCCTCCATCATTATTATATTATTTATATACTTAGGCAATTCCATCTTCATGGACTACCCAAATTTCCATGGTAAATCTCAGTGGGATATCCTTGACATTGAGAGGATCCCACATAGGCATGAGGACTTTATAACAAAAATGAGAATTCCATTTTATCCCTTTCCAACACAACCCATAGCAATGAGTATTCAACCAATTTCAAGCTAAGAGAAATTATAAGTTTGTAGAAAAGGGACAAATACAAGCTCTAGAGGCAGAATGCATGACTCTTAAATCCATTATTGATGCTATCCTTAAAGGAAATTACTCAACAACCTCAAATCATCGTAATTCACTAGGTTCTACTCCAACAATTACCAAAGAAGAAGAAACAATTTCACAAATGATTGAGGACGTGGAGCATGAGAATCCAAGATTACATCAAGAAAATAAAGATCCAGGAGAATCCCATAGCCAACATTCCTTTCACTAAATCTCTAGCATGATATGTAAATATTTTATTGTATTAGGGATCTTTGTTCGGATTTGTACCTATACTAGTCTTCTAGTTTGCTCTTTAAAGAGACATTAGGAAAATTATGGTATCTTTTTTATTTTTGGAATATATGGTGACTACAGGTAGACCATCTCATATTTTTGTATTAATCAGTTGTATAGTTCAGCTGCATATTTTTTAATGTAAACTTATAACCATTACTTAAAAAAAATTTGGAGCTCAAAGTTTGAACCTTACTCCATGAGCAGAGGGGAAAATTCAATATTTTCTCTGATGAAAGTGGGAGTGCTCCCCCAGAATTATGTGAAAGTTCAAGTTTAACTCCGATTAAAGTTCAAACCTCACTCTGATGAAAATGGGAGCACTCCCCCACAATAATCTCAACGTTCAGAGCTTGCTCCTATGAAAGTGGGAGCACAAGTTCTTACGATGAATTTTTTTCACTTTGCTCTATTAAAGCTTGGAAATTCATGCAATCACATAATGTTGGAAGTATCAAATTTAACCATAAGCTTTTTGGGATTGTTCAAACACTCCATTTATCAAGTTTTTGGAATTCTATATATAAAAGTTTGGAAAGTCATCACAACGAAGAACCCCTGGAGAAATTTTAAAAATTATTGTAAAGAAGTAAATAAGTATACACTTTGAAAATTACTACAAAGCATTGTAGACTTCATTTATAAGTAAGATTTTAAAATTTTATTAAAGTCAACATTTTAATTTCCAAAATTCATGTATTTTATCATCACCATGATTATTTTTAGATTTGTTTTTTTACATTTGTGGTAAAATAAAATATTTATGGTGAGAAAATGTTCAACACAAATTTAAAATGATGGAATCCTTTTCCAATTGATCTTTTACTATTGTGTATTGGAATTCAAGGCTTGGAAGACAATGCCTTATCATTCGTTTTAAACATGATGATAATGTTTATGATGTCTTCTATGTTGTATCTTTATATTTTTGAGTTACCTACATGAATTTATTTCCGGTCATATTTAGACAACTATAATTGGAGTGAATATATTTGTAAAATACATAAAGAAATAAGGTTACACATTTAAATACAATTTTTTATTTCCTTTTGTATTTCATTTAGAAAATGTTAGACAAGGAATCTATGTTCCCCTCATGATGATCAATAAACCCAATCCCACATGTGTCAAGAGAATGGAATTTAAAGGATTTTATTGCTAAAGGATTACAAGCCTTATTAGATAAAGACATGAAGGAACTTGAATTTGACCCCTCTAGGTATCTCTATCACATCCCAATCCATCACTTCGAGTATGGAATGAGGTAATTATGAAATTCCTCATATGAATTTTCGATTTGTTACCTCTCTATAGCATACCTAGCTATAGGGTACAAGGTTTCACATATGAAATTTTGCCCCAACAAGGCCATAAATTAAACAAATGCATGCATGTATGTATAAATATAAAACAAAGTGGATTCAATGACAAATTCATACTCACAAAATGATTAATTAACCATATTCATAACCAGAAAGCAAATATAACTTTGCACATTTGTAAGCAACAAGAGTACTTATCTTTTAACTAAAGAGGGTCCAAGCAACTGGCTATGTAAGGGCCACATTCCACCCAACTGTAGGTACAAATTGTCGATAACACCCTCTATTTGGGCTATGAGTCCACTAGGTCGAAGATAATACTTGCAAGTTGCACTCTCTCCTCCTCCCAAACCGATTTCTCTTATGCTTAGATAACCTAGAATCATATGGAGAACTACAAGAATCTCACTGTAATGTCCCCATTTTATTTGATACCATCATGGTCCACCAATACCCATTCAACCCCATGGGTCCTAGAGACAAATTGACATTAATTAATTAAAGAGGGTCTAAGTTTTGAGGCATTATTTGTCAAGTTAATTAATTTTTTAAACTTAGGATAGTGTGCCATGATTAATTTGTAATTATTATTTTTTATTTAATTTTGTGTTGAGTGGATGTGCTTAGGTGGCCAAGGAGGGCACATAAGTAGTCTTGTGGACCCTATGAGTTTTCATCCACAATGGAAACTAGAAGAAAATCATAAAAATGCACAAAGGCACTAAAAATATGGAAGGTAGGACAAAATCAGGCATGAACTCTGAAAAGTAGAAAGCATGCAGGAAGGAAGAAAAGTACATAAAAGAAAAAAGAAGAAGAAAAGTACATAAAAGAAGAAAGAAGAAAAAGGCAGAAAAAAGCACTGGAAAAGCAAGAAATAAGAGAAAATCCAGGAAAATCAAGATGTTGCCAAAAGCAAAAAAACAATCCAAAGAGGAAAGGAAACAAAGCAAGGAAAAAAGAAGGTAAAATCTGTAGATGCTAAAATCAGTCAATGAGGGCACCTTAGTGAATTGGATGACCACATTCGATGTATATTGAAGACTCATTCATGCTATAAGTGAAGGTGGTACACCCCAGTGCACATATTTTGTCATTCTTAGTATTTGTCTTGAGAGATTTGCTTCTCAGAGACTTGGGAGATGCGCCCCTCTCCGGCTTTGGGTGATGTGCCCCATAGAAACTTTGTTCTAGTCTTCTTCACAATTACAGTGTAGCCATTAGATTCTGAGTTGCAGGTCTGATTTGCAATCTAGAACAACTTCAAAACATATTCTTGAATCCCTTTCATTAGATCAAGTGATTGGTGTTCTTGTTGTGCGGTCCAATCCCTTCACTCAGTGGAAACAATGTTGAAGAGCTGAAATGGAGGTTCTGGTTTTGAAATTTCTGAGAATTTATTGGTTTTTATACCCATTCCATTCCATTTGGAGGGTCGTTTATAGTAATAAACACCATTTTTCTTGTCGAAAAAGGTGTCCGGATGACCAAGATACAACCATTCTCACTAGAGCCAAGGTTTCAGTGTTGAGGAGCACACCTGTGCAACTCTATCTTTGTTTTTCTTGGGTTTCGAGATGAGTAAGATCCATATGATTTTTTAATTAGTTTTAAGAGTGTATCCTAGCCCTTCTCTCTAAATTTGGTTGCATATCCTATCCAATGTCATCCATAAGATCTCATCCTTGGTGCGTCTTGTTAAATAGTTGATATTACTCATGATTATGGAGGTTGATTGAGGATTTATGGAGTCTAATGGTGCTTATTATACTCGATAATGTAATGAATGATCTCTTATTATTAACTATATAATGTGGCCATCAATTCTATAAAATATATCTGCACACATTAATGTATTTTCTTGGCTTATGCTCAATACATGGTTAAAATTGACTAGTTTTATAGAATTTGCAATTAGATGATGTCTGGTTATTAAATTTTAATCCTATAAAGTGATGTGGTTATTAGATTCATTATTTATCACCTATCATTAGTATATTGTAGTTTTGAAACCTTCTAAGGTCATTTGGAATCATTTGGAAGTAGACTAGTTGAGTAGTCCTAGGTAGCGCACTAACTTGTTTAGCCTCCAAACCCTGTAAATCGCTTCTAAACCTATGTATGGTTTCTGTAGAAGGTTGGGGGATATTCCATAGATACTACTCTATAAAATTCAAGCACATCAGATCTAGGAAACAAGGACAACAGTTACTAGAGATGCATGCAACAAATTGTGTGTCAAAACACTGGCACAAAAGCTTTGCAGCAGTTCATGCATTATCATTAACTCAGAGGATTATGACAATGTGTAACAATGGATATAATAGCCAGGAAATTCGAATCCTAGAGAGGTAATTCGAATTGAATTCATGAGAGTGGCTTACTGGTCAGTTAACACCACTCGACACATCTGTTAACCACTTAAATGCCAAGTAATTGAATATAACAGACTCTCAACCTATCAAACTGAGTCTAGAATTCAACTGATTTCCCAAAATTAGGGGAGGGCACCTTTCTGACTTCAGTGAGCTGATTTTTAGGTGAAATTACCCAAAATTAGGTCAAACGAAATAGGAGGGCGCCTTTCTGACTCCAGTTAGCTGATTTTTAGGTGAAACACACCTAGTTGGACTAAGTAGGGTGCATTAATCATGAAAATCACCCCATTTGGATTCCTGAATGATGGAGGAGGCCCAATTAACTGAATTTGATGACCCAGTTGGCTCCCTGAATGAAGGAGGAGGCCCAGTTGACTGAAATTGATGATCTACTGATGATGTAAGCACACAATTGAGTCAAAATACTTAGGATAAGTGGTGAATTAGGCTATTAAGCCCAAATAATGATGTGTTGTTGGAAAATGAATTCAACATACCCCAGTTTGGATTACTTCCAGTAAGCACCAGAAGCCTTGGGTTTCCACAAAAGTCCCATGGACAATTGCCTTGTACCCTTGGGTTTATCCCAAGGGGTATACCTGGGCGTGAAGTACCCATAAAAGTGTTGTTGTTGAAGTATTGGTCTGTTTTCATGTTAATTGCAGCCTTATTATATCCTCAAATCCACCTTGGGAAGAATTTGGGAGTCCTAATTATGCTTACTACTAGTTCTATCAATTCTAGTTTAATTCTAGCCACTAGTTTTTGAATTTTTTTGACCCGATCTTTTGTAATTAAGATAATATATCCATAAATATGATTGGGTAATTTACAGTGGTATCAGAGCATGGTCCTATGCACTTGTGAGTAGAAATACCAATATCCATAGACTCTCAATGAAGAAATATTGAAGATCACATATTCAAGTTGTAGCTATGAGGCTCATATCAGTAGTTGAAGAAGATTTTGAGTAGTATGAAGAAGAGGAGGTAATATACATAGATGGGTGTTTTCATATGTCATGGGAGGAGGATGAATTCTTTTGTGAACCAATACATATAAATGATATAAGGATTGATCCACCAATGGCTAGCCTAGAAGATATATTAGGTAGGAGGATGAAACAAATTAAAAACATGCCTCATCATTATCAGGAGTATCTAGATTTGGGTGAGAAGATCTGCAAATCTATACCCTTCAAATATTATTATATTTGCAGGTATGGATTTTGGCCTTATAATGTTGATGAGTATTCTTTTGAGAGAAACAAATCATCCATAGAGGAACAAAATTTTTCCACCTCTCTGAGTAAAGAAGAAGAAGAAGGAACCAAAGGTGAAGATTCATCAAAGCCATCTGCATCTTCAAGCATTTTGAGATTGCTTGGTTTTTCTTCAAGTAGAGACTCCAAAAGTTGTGAACTGAGCACCACTCAATATGGAGAAGTCTCAAGTTTCCCAAAGGAAAATGGAAATGAAGCAAAAGCAGAGATCCATGAGGCGGGGCGCAAGTAATTGCAAAGAGTCTGCATGAGAGAAGAAAGTTGTGCAGAAGAATATGAAGAGGCACCATGTGTATATGAAGACCCAACACCCCATAATTAGGTTGCAAGAATTATGGGAGATGAATTCACTTCCACCTTATTTGTTGGTGATTTCAATATCACTACAAAAGAGATTGATTCTATTGATGGTGGTGAGACATCTTTTGGATCAAATCCAACATAAGAACATAAACCAGAATTCCAGTCACCACTTGAGCATCATGGTGAAGTTGATCAACTAGAAGAAGAGGATGTTTGTCCTCAAGAGACACATTTCCTTGCAGGGCCATTGAATATGAGCGAAACAAATATTAGGAAGGCCCCGAGAACTCTACATGGTAGCAATGCATTGGCGTCACACTATTGTTGGAAAATGGAGGAGGAATCTTCAATTGAAGACTTGGAGAAGATTAAAAAAGCAGTAATAGACATAAGTGGTGCATTTTTGTAGTTGCTTTCTGATAGAGATCATATTCTTGAGATTGTGAAGATGTATCATAATGCCTCACTAGAAAATGAAGAGGATATTGAAAATATCATTGATGAATTGGAGAGAACCCAATAAGCTCTTTAAGAATCAAGTTTGTAGATTGATCAACTTCACAGAGAGCTGAGCATGCCACAACCTCCATACTGAATGGAAAATGAGCATGTGCACATGGCAGGAGACACTTTGGGTTTGATGGAGGAACATCACATGGGGGATAAACATGAGAACATTTCTGATTTGCAGGTGTTTTTGAAGGAATATGCTATCGAATATTTTGGCCAAACTCTTGTCTTGATGCAGAAGGACATTGAGGAGGACATACCACTTGAGTTTCCAAGAAAAGGTACTTATTTATCCAAGGATTGGGTACATGAGTACATAAAATAAATGGAGAGGCAAGGATTCACCAATCTTGTTTGCCTTAGTGGCAGAATCCTTGACACATCAATCATTGGGGAATATAGAGAGCAAGAAGTGCAATCTGAAATGCATGTGCTTGAGAGAATGACTATCATGGAGAAGGTTTTCCAAGTGCTAGATGTGCACCGGGAGGATCATGGGATGCCATTGTTAAATAAATAATTTATTTTGGAGGTGGTAGCTAGATTCGCTCCAATTGGACCAACCAACAAAGAGGTTGATCCATCCATGGATTGGGTGAACAATTACATATCAAAGATGGACACACATGGAGGTAAGAGTTTTTCATGCTTCAATACGAATTTGATTGATACATTCCTTACTCTCCAATCTTATGAGCAGCAACAACGATATCCATGGTCATCACATGATGCATTGAGTATGCATAGTGGGATTTGGAAGTTCCAATTGATTCAGTTGGAGGGGGAATATGGAATTGATGCTCAAGAGGAGTTTATCTTCCTATTGGAAATATTCATGAAAAGTACAACAAGCACTTGGAATAATGAACTTCCAATTTGGTTATGGGAACCTGGCATAATTTGGAATGACACATTGTTTCAGATGATCAAGATGTTTGGTAGAAGGCTGCATAAACAATGGAATCCTAGCATTCCTTGGAGCGATAGTTTGTTCCTGATGGAATTAGAGTTTGGGATTCATCATGAGGCTCTTTATGTAGACACTGAGCAGTGCAGAGGAGGAAGTGGAAGACACTTCCCCATTATTAGGTTCATTTGGGATCTAGGAATCATTCTTGGTCTCAAATATTCCAGCCGGAAGATTCACGTAGCATTATGTGGGGCATAGAAAAAACTTAAGAGGGATGAGATGCATAAGGTCAAGTAAATTCCCAATATTTATATCCACCTTGATCATTACCATTAGTTTCGCTTGGAAGAAGAAGTTCTGAAAATACAACTCCTTGTGGCCAATGTGGCTATCCTAGATTCTCATGCATGATCATTGGCTTGGCTAGTGCACTTGTGGATTCACCATATTACATGAGAAGAGCATATGAAAAACAATATGGTAAGATTATGTTGGTTCTTTTTGTTCATATTTTGGTTCATGGTAGAATGTTGGGGAAGCACTCTTTTAATTTGGAAGCTATGTCATATACTTGGGTAAAGCAGTCAAGGTATCATACATTGTTTGAATATGAATTTGGAAGGATTGAGATGTTATGTCTTCATTCTATGGTTGAGCTTAGTAAAGTTGGTCCTTATATGAAGAGGATCTGGTCCACCCTTGTTTGGATCAATCTCATAGATGTAAGGAAGTGGGAGAATGGTGCACCATGTAAATATTCCTTCCGGCTCAAAACTCATGTGGTTGACCAAGAAAATAAAGGAGTCTCCTATTGGGATGATAACTCCAATAGAGTTTTCAAAGGAGTGAAGAAGATGATGTATGATTATTCAATGTTTTCCCCACCAGGTTCTGTTCTACCATTTTTTTGGCATAAAGGTGATGCTTCCCAAGGAATCTTAGGAAAGGTTTTGAGGCCAAATAGACACCCCATGAGGTTGCCTCCCCATTATAGAGATCATTCAATCACAGAAATGGAGGTGTTAGTCATCATGCATGCATTGGGTAAATGCATAAATTGCTTAAGGGAAAGCAAGCTTGAGATTGAATTTAAGCATAAGAGTTCAAGGAAAATCTTAACACATAAGAAGCTCAATGTATGGCAGTAAATAATGAGTTGCATGGGAGTATTGGATGGATTGAAGCATGTGAAGGGTGTAGCTCAGTCAAATTCAATCCATATATTACAACTCAATTAGACATGGAATGCTTCAAAAGCAGGATCACTCATGACTTGATGGAGAGGATGACCAATGCAAGTTTTTCAAAAAGGGTCATCTATGTTGGAGATGAGATCCATATGGTTTCTGAAGTAACCTTGCAAAGTATTGTGGAAATGGTGTACATGCTCTTCACCAACCATATTTTCCCTTGCTTGAGGACAAGCAAATTTTGGGAGGGGAGGACTGTAGTGTCCCCATTTTCTTTGATACCACCATGGTCCACCAATATCCATTCAACCCCATGGGCCCTAGAGATAGTTTGACATTAATTAATTAAAGAGGGGTTATGTTTTGATGCATTAATTGTCAAGTTAATTAATTTTTGAAACTTAGGATAGCAGGCCATGATTAATTTGTAATTATTTTATTATTATTTGATTTTGTGTTGATTGGATGTGCTTAGGTGGCCAAGGAGGGTGAGTAAGTAGTCTTGTGGACCCTATGAGTTTTCATCCACAATGGAAATTAGAATAAAATTATAAAAATCCACAAAGCCACTAAAAAGATGGAAGGAAACACAAAAGCAGGAAATCTTGAAAAGTAGAAAGGATGCAGAAAGGAAGGAAATTCCATAAAAGTAGAAAGAAGAAGAAAAACAAACAAAAGCAATGGAAAAGCAGGAAAGAAGAGAAAATACAGGAAAATAAAGATGTTTCCAAAATAAGAAAAATAGTCCAAAGTGAAAAGACAACAAAGCAAGGAGAAAAGAAGGTAAAAGTTGTAGATGCTAAAATCAATCAATGAGGGTGCCTTAGTGAGTTGGATGACCACGTTAGATGTATATTGAAGAATCATTCATGCTATAAAGGAAGGTGGTGATCCCCAGTGCACATATTTTTTCATTCTTAGTTTTTTTCTTGAGAGATTTGATTCTCAAAGGCTTGGGAGATGCGCCCCTAGCCAGCTTTGGGTGATGTGCCCCATAACAAATTTGTTCTAGTCTTCTTCATAATTCCAGTTCAGCCATTCGATTTTGAGTTTTAGGTATTATATGAAATCTAGAAAAACTTCAAAACATATTCTTGAATCCCTTTCATCAGATCCAGTGATTAGTGTTCTTGTTGTGCGGTTCAATCCCTTCATTAAGTGGAAACATTGTTGATGGGCTGAAATGGAGGTTCTTGTTTATACATTTATGATAATATTTGGGTTGTGATATCTACTCCATTGCATTCAGATGGTCATTTTGGGTAAGAAACACCTTTTGTCTCATCGAAAAAGGTGTCTGGATGACCAAGATACAACCATTCTCACCAGAGCCAGGTTGTCAGTGTTGAGGAGTGCACCTGTGCAACTATATCTTTGTTTTTCTTGGGTTTCAAGCTGAGTAAGATCCATATGATGTTTTAATTAGTGTCATGAATATATCATATCCATGCTTTCTAAATTTGGTAGTAGATCCTATCCAATGTCATCTGTAAGATCTTATCCTTGGTGTGTCTTCTTAAGTAGTTGATATTACTCATGATTCTGGAGGTTGATTGAGGATCTATGGAGTCTAATGGTGCTTATTATACTCTATAATTTAATTAATGATCTATGATTATTCAATATATTATATGGCCATCAATTCTGTAAAAGATATATGCACACATTAATGTCTTTTCCTGGCCAATGCTCAATACATGGTTAAAATTGACTAGTTTTGCAGAATTTACAATTAGATGATGTATGTTTATTCATTTTTCATTATGTAAAGTGATTTGGTTATTATATTACTTACTTATCACCTATTATATAGTATATTAGAGTCTCAAAACCTTCTAAGATCATTTGGAATCATTTGGAAGTAGACTAGCTGAACAGTCTTAGGTAGTGCACTTCCTTGTTTAGCCTCCAAACCCTGTCAAATTGATTCTAAACCTCTGCATGATTTCTATATCAGGTTGGGGGATATTACATATAGTCTAGCCTAGGTTGGATTACTTCCAATAAGCACCATAATCCTTGGGTTTCCACAAAAGTCCCGCGAAAAATTGCCTTGTACCCTTGGGTTTAGCCCAAGGCATCTACCTGGGCGTGAAGTACCCATAAACGTGCTGTTGTCTAAGTATTTTCCTGTTTTTGTAATATTAATTTAAGCCTTATAAGATCCTCAGGTCCACCTTGGGAATAATTTGGGAGGCCTAATTATTATTAATACTAGTTTTGTCAATTCTAATTTAATTCTAGCCACTAGTTTTTGAATTTTTTTGACCCGATATTTTGTATTTGATATAATATATCCATAAACATGATTGGGGATATTGCAGTGGTATCAGAGCAGAAATACCAATATCCATATACTCTTAGTGAAGAAATATTGAATATCACATATTCACGTGCCAACTATGAGGCTCATATCAGTGGTTGAAGAAGACTTTGGGAAACATGAAGAAGAGGAGGTAATATACATAGATGGGGGTTTGCATATATCATGGGAGGAGGATGAATTATTTTGTGAACCAATACACATAAATTACAGAAGGATTGATCCACCAATGGATAACCTAGAATATGTATTATCCAGGAGGATGGCTAATCAAATCCATCAAATCCATCCAAGTGAAGATTCGTCAAATCCATATGCATCTTCAATAATGATGAGATTGTTTAGTTTTTATTCAAGAAGAGACTCCAAAAGTTGTGATCTGAGCACCACTCAATATGGAGGAGTCTCAATTTTCCTGGAGGAAAATGTAAATGAATCAAAGATCCATGGGTGGAGCGCAAGTAACTGCAAAGAGACTGCATGAGAGAAGAAAGTTGTGCAGAAGAAGAAGAAGAGGCACCATGTGCAACTGAAGACCGAAAAACCCATCATTAGGTTGCAAGAATTATGGGAGATTCACTTCCACCTTATTTGTTGGTGATTTCAAGATCACTACAAAAGAGATTGATTCTATTGATGTTGGTGAGACATCTTTTGGATCAAATCCAAAAGAAGAACATAAACCAGAATTCCAATCACCACTTGAGCATCACGGTGAAGTTAATCAACAAGAAGAAGAAGAGGATGTTTTTCCTCAAGAGACACACTTCCTTTAAGGGCCACTGAATATGAGATAAAATTATATTAGGAAGGCCCTGAGCACTCTACATGGAAGCAATGAATTGGTGTTACACTGTTGTTGGAAATGAAGGAGGAATCTTCCATTGAAGACTTGGAGAAGATTAAAAAATCAATAATAGACATAAGAGGTGCATTTTTGCAGCTGCTTTGCGATAGAGATAATCTTCTTGAGCTTGTGAAGATGTATCATAATTCCTCACTATAAAATGAAGAGGATATTGAAAAGCTCACTAATAAATTGGAGAGCACCCGAGAAGCTCTTTAAGAATAAAGTTTGTAGATTGATCAACTTCACAGAGAGATGAGCATGCCACAACCTTCATCCTGCATGGAAAATGAGCATGTGAACATGGAAGGAGACACTTTGGGTTTGATGGAGGAACCTCATGTGGGGGATAAACATGAGGAAAATTCTGATTTGCACGTGTTTGTGGAAGAAGATGCTATCGAATATTTTGGCCAAACTCTTGTCTTGATGTAGAAGGACATTGAGGAGGACATACCAATTGAGTCTACAAGCAAAGGTACTTATTTATCCAAGGATTGGGTACATGAGTACATAAAATAAATGGATAGGAAAGGATTCACCAATCTTGTTTTCCTTTGTGGCAGAATCCTTGACACATAAATCATTGGGGAATATAGAGAGCAAGAAGTGCAATCCGAAATGCATGTGCTTGAGAGAATGACTGTCATGGAGAAGGTTTTCCAAGTGCTAGATGTGCACCAGGAGGATCATGAGATGCCCTTGTTAAAGAAAGAATTTATTTTGGAGGTGGTATCTAGATTCACTCCAATTGGACTAGCCAACAAAGATGTTGATCCATCCATGGATTGGGTGAACAATTACATCTCAGAGATGGACACACATGGAGGTAATATTTTTTCATGCTTTAGTAGGAAGTTGATTGATACATTCCTTACTCTCCAATATCATGAGAAACAACAAATATATCCATGGTCATGACATGATGCATTGAGTATGCATAGTGGGATTTGGAAGTTCCAATTGATTCCGTTGGAGGGAGCATATGGCATTGATGCTCAAGAGGATTTTCTCTTCTTGTTGGAAATATTCATAAAAAGTACAACAAGCACTTGGAAGAATGAACTTCCAATTTGGTTATGGGATTCTTACATCATTTGGAATGAGACATTGTTTCAGATGATCAAGATGTTTGGTAGAAGGCTGCATAAACCTTGGAATCCTGGAATTCCTTGGAGTGACAGTTTGTTCCTGATGGAATTAGAGTTTGGGATTCATAATGAGGCTCTTTATGTAGACAATGAGCAATGTAGAGGAGGAAGTAGAAGACACTTCCCCATTATTAGGTTCATTTCGGATCCAAGAATCATTCTTGGTCTCAAATATTGTCACGCACCCAATTTTCAGAGTTAGTAATTTTGTGAAATTTCCAAGATAATTTTTTCGCAATGGTTACTTAACTCTATTAACTTCATAAAAATGAGGTAAGACATTTAATCATGCATAAAATTAGCAAACCTTAAATGCTTTATTACTGAAAACTTTATGCGTTTTAAAACATAAATCATATTTGTATTTAATATTACATGCATATATGTAATTCAAGGAAATAACGAAATGACTTGGCATAATATACTCCTACGTCGACATAGATATTATCCGACTAAAATAATAATTAATTTTGTTTCTCAACACACTTACCTAATGACATCAATAACAAAAGTAACATAGTGATCAATAAATAAAACATCAAGTACGCATAAGTGACACAAAACATCGAGAAGAAAAAAATACACACATATAAACACATACAAAAGAAGATAATATTTTCACGTGGTTCACCCACTCTCGGGCTACGTCCAAAAAAGGTATTGAGTCATAAATTTATTCATCAAGAAGAGGATTACAAGGATGTGCGACTCAATTGTCACAATATAATAGCATTTCGCTTGCTTGAAACCTCTCACCTAGAGGTGCTTTCTGCTTCAAGAGGCTATTCTCCAAAAGGTTCACTAAAAGGTAAACCTTATTCGACTATCTTTTATATGTCTTATAAGAAATAAACCTACAACTCTCCAGACTATGCATTCACGGCGATTGCCTTTTGCACTGCCTTGTTTTTTACTCTAGTGTTGACGGCTGCAACCCTTGTAGAGATACGCAAAGATATTTCCTAGATGCGCCACCCCCCGTAACCTTTTCTCCCAGTTAATTAAAAAGGGATAATCAAGATCAACCGATATATGTAATGGCAGACAATACTTGGCCAGATGGCAATTTGTCATCTCGGTAATATCCACATTAGGGAGGCCATACCCCTAATAAAATCTTCTTTTATGCCAAGGGTCTATCATGCTTACGAGGTGGTAGGGATCTTTAATGAAAAAGGCGGTCTTTCAAGCTGTTCAAGACAAGTGGTGAGGTAAGGTGATGAAGGTAGTTTTTAAATTAAAGAGAGCCGAGCTCTAGGAGGGAATCGTGAGGTTTTCTTTTTAAAAGTAGAACAATATCTAACTAGAAGTTATACCACTACATTAGGTGGTTAGGTAAAAACTCCTTTAATTTAGCGAGGATGTCTCCTTGGTTAAGACTATACAATTTCTTAGTCGAAGGACCTTAATAAGGATTGAAATATTTAACAAGCAGTTACAACGTGATCCCATGTTGTGATCGGATACCCTTCCTATTAAGGTTTTTGGGTTTAGGATTCCTTTTTAAGGGAGTCGTCAAACCTCATCCAAACATAAAACACTTTCTAACCAAAAATAATATTTCTCGTCTTATATATATATATATATTCCAATAGAATATATATATATATATATATATATTCATTTATGTCTCACCAATTCTTCATAATATGTATTTCTTATGCATTAAATAATTCTTTTCTAAAAATTCCATTTTAATAAGTATAGTTATGATAATTTAATACCTATCATATGATTCAAACTGGAGGATATTATTGTTCCTCCTTTTAAGCACTAGCATCCTCTTCCTAGGATGCATAAACAAAGAGATACTTCTGAACTTACAAATTAGGTTTAATCACCTCTTTATAGTATCTTAATTTTCTTTTCACCTCTAATTCTTTCTTGCACCACATTTTCTCTTTGAACTTAGATGTAATAATATTTTTGACATTAATGAGATTCTACAAAAGTGTCGTTTTTGTTGATGTCCCAATGGTTTAACCAAGCCATGGTGTCTTTATACCAACCTAGTTTGAGGCATAGGTCATTTTGAAATGATTTTGAAGCGATTTTAGGAAGTCTCTCATCTCTCATGTTATTTATCTTGTGCTTATACATCAGGTACCTAGTCATAACCATGCTCTCAATGGGGGAAATACCTACTTCTATAAGGAGAATAGGATAAGGCATATTGATTTTAATTTTGAGGTTATAAGTTATGAAACGCTTATGGCTTTGCTCAATATTTTTCCAAGATTCTCCAGAAATGTTGCAGCCCCATATTTCATAGCCGTATAAGATAACGAGAAATACAAGAGTTTCAAAGAGGAACTTGTTTTTCCCACATGATGATGTTGGATGACTTACAATCGTTTTCAAGGCCAAAATAAGCTTTCCATCCTCTGTTGATCCTTTTCTCAATGTTGTAGTTCCAATTGATATTGTGATGAATATCAATACCGAGGTATTTGTAAGAAGTCAATACCTCCATACTGCTATTGTCATAAATAAAATTTTCATATGTGTCTTTCTTAGATTTTATAATCATAATTTTTGTCTTGTCGGTCTTAACAGTCATACCCATATTATAGCATAAATATTAAGAATCATTAACTGCTTATCAAGATCAAATTGACGCCTTTCCATAAGAACAATATCATCAGCATATAGCAAGAGGATGATAACTATCCCAACTAAGATCATGCAGGCACAACCTACTTTTTCTAAATATCCTTCTAGCTTGTCGATGTAAATGCCGAAAAGGGTGGGGGAGAGGGGACAACTTTGCTTAACTCTGATATTACAATTTATATCCCTTGCACCCTTCAATGTTCGTAAACTTGGCAATGACCTTTTCATATAGAACCATATTGCGGCCCAACTCTCAACTCAAAAGGAACCTAAAGCTCCTCTAACTTACTACAAAGGTTATTTCTAGGCATCATATCAAAGGATTTTCTAAAGTCCACAAAGAAACAAAACAAATCAGACGTATTATTATGACATTCCTCCACAATGATCCTAAGTGTAACATAGTGTTCTATGGTTGAATGAATCCTTCTAAAACCGGTTTGGCCTTTAGCCCACTTACGTTCCATTTCTAGCCATTCACTGATCTTCTTTTCTAAAATAATATCGTATAACTTAGCTAAAAGAGGGCTAATCATAATGGTCCGATAATTAGAAGGGTTATTTTTATTGCCACTTTTGAAAATAGGGATAACGAGGCTTTGAGTTTAAGGTATAGGGAAACCTTGCTTGACCACTAGATTGAATAGTTTTTGGATGTGCGGGATGAGGTCAAGCATGCCAATTTTTAAGATTTATGCTTGGTACCCTTCAATGTCTTTGGCTTTTCCATTAGCTAGGCGCATAATGCTGAAATTTATGTCTTCTAATGAGAAAACCTCTTTTGTTGTAAGAAGGGTTTGAATGTTATTTATGATATCTGGGGATTCATAAATTTTTTTAAGGTAGTAATTCCAATCCATCAGAGCAATCTTATTATCTTCTTTTGCTTTCCGAGTTAGAATTTATCTCCAGAATTTCTTAGGAGCCATCTTGGAGAGGTGTAAAAGATTTTCTTCCCTTTTACTGAGTTAGTACCTTTTTTCCTTTTAATTAGCGCTTTGTACCAATTTATCTTGTCTATTTTTAGTGATTATGCGGTATCTTGCTTAATTTATTTTCTTGCATCTTTACACTCTTAATCATACCAAGGGTTTGTTCTACTATCTCTCTTGTTACTTGAGACTTTAATAGAGAACTTGTTAATTAATGATGAAAGGGCTATAGTAAAATTATGGTAGAGTATTTCTATATTGTCCATGTTAGTTAAAGGAAACATATTATTTCTTAAATCATGAAGAAAAATGTCACTTTTTTTTTATTGAAGACCATGTGTTTTTGGACATAATAATGTTCTTCTTTGGGATCACTATTCATGACAATATTGAGAGTTATGATTAAAGGCTTATGATCAGATTCAGGCTCATGGTCATTAAGGATATCAAAATCTATGGTTTCATTATATAAAGGCATATTAGATATAACATAATCTACGAAAATATTAGCCGAGTGGGATAGCTCAAGTGGTTGAGTGTTGTAAGGGCCCTCGCACGAAGTTGAGGGACCTTTTAGATGCAATGGGTAAATGCGAAATGCGCGAGAATTGTGTAAATTCACAACGCTCGCACGTTATGTAAAACTAGGAATGGCAGGCTCCGAACATGCCATGTCATTTAACATGTAGGATAGGATTACAAAACGCGTGAGCGTTATGGTGATACATAACGCGCGCACGTTATGTATCACCATAATGCTCGCGCGTTTTGGTTAATATAACAAAAAAAAAGAGACGGAACGAGCCATAGAATGACGACCGTGGCTCGGATAGACAAACCATCAACTCCGTTGGATTCATGACTTCGGGATAGTGCTAGGGGTGCCCCTCTCTGTCGGTCCCATGGCCAGCTAGTTGGTCGAGCCTGCTTGCACATCATTGATATCTCGGTCCAAAATTTATGTGATTTTAAACAAGGGATCATGAGCGCCTTTGAACTAGGAAGAGGTAAAATGAGCGAGGTTGAGGTCAATAAATGCTGTATTTGTATGATGTTGCAAGGATTTTGTAATGTGACAAGGTTTTTCTCTATGCTCCGAACATGAAAGCCATTAACTAAAATTAACGTCGACGTTAAATGTAGGGTAAGCATCCCTATAATGCCATAAAGGAAAGAGTTCATCATTTAAAGCATCAACGTACCGGATGTTCAGCCATCGTCCAAGTGGCTTGCGTATGCATCTAGAGTTTAATTTTAATCATTCATGTCACGTCCAATTGAATTTTAATGGGTCCAATTGAATTTTAATTGGTCGATCCGAGCCATAGTCGTCATTCTATGGCTTGTTCTATACCCCTACATCCTGAGAAGGTTGAAGCTGTAAAGCAACATCTCTCTAGTATTCATCCTGAAGCTCTTTTGTTTATGTCTAAGATAAAGAAGCTCTCAGTTCGTGAGCTGGAACATATCGATCTTAACAGGATTTATACAATCTCTATTTTACGAGAAACTGACCTTAGAACTTCTCATAGCAATGACAATTAATCCTTCATTTTGCATTTTTTAGCAGAAGAAGATCAATTTTCAACAAAACAATGTAGTTATTACATGTGGAGGTAGCGGTTTCCCATGGAAAACGAGTGTAGGGTTGAGCAGAGGAAAGATGTTGGGAAATGAGCTATTACATTAGCTTTTCCGATGGGCGAGCGACTTACAGAAGGAAATATGGCGGTTGTAGGTATCTATGCTTTTCTTTCGACAGAAATTGTAACATGATTTCTATTTATAATACATGCAGATTTTTTATTGGTTTCGTCAAGAGAAAGTATCATTTTCAATAACAAGTGGAACTAGGGAATCCTTCATTGTGTTCCATTAGCCTTTTGCTCAACATTTCGTGCTCTGATAAGTGGTAATTCACCTCTATCATCTAAACGTTTAGGTAAACCAACAGAAGCTCAGACAATACTCCCCGCTTTTAAATGCATTCTGGAGAAAGCAAGAGGACAAGTTCATCAAAGCAACTTCATTCATCTATATTCTTGTAATGTACACATAGTCCATCCTTATCTTGATAAACAAGATTTTTATAATAGCTTGAAGTTTTTGGGCATGGTTATCTCCCTGTATTCGGTTGTCTGATTGGTTGACAAGCTTTCCTGAAAATCTGTACGTTGAACTTCTTTGTTTTATTGCTGAAAATTGGAAGGGATTTCCAAGTCACCTGCAAAACGCTCCTTTGTTGAGTGGTTGAATAAGTATCCTAAAATTACAGAGCTTTTATCTCAAAGTTTGCTGAGCGGATCCTAGATGTAGTATCAGATTCAACAGACAGTAAACATGTTATCACCACTGCACATTTTTTGCACTATTCATCTGCAAATAACTACGTCTGGCTCGAAAGGTGTCCCTGAAGGCCTTTTGGATGCGAGACGGAATGAGCCATAGAATGACGACCGTGGCTCGGATCGACAAACCGTTGACTCCGTTGGATTCAGGACATCTTGTGAAGTGTCGTGCTATATGGGAGATGGGAAGGCGTGAGGAGAAAACGCAGAACGCGAGAGGATAAAAGCATTTTGCTAATATTTATTCACACACAAAACGCGCGCACGTTTCTTGTATATTTAAAAAAATCGTAGGTATTTAATACGTTTGGTGCACGGCTAAATAACATCTAGTTGCAGAAAACGCACGCGAGTTTCTGTATTCATAAACGCGCTAGCGTTATTGAAATAATAAAAAACCTTATTCAATAGTTTCTATGGGTTAGGAAGTTAAATAGGGATTTGGTAATGAGGATGATGATGATGATGATGGCGATGATGGTGATGATGGTGATCATAAAGAAGAGGATGATGATGATG